>OX465101.1:25939067-26374680 GCA_949987565.1 Luidia sarsii | reverse complement strand
TGATGCTTTGACCCTACAGACTTAAATGTGCATTCACATTCTATTCCTTTACTAAGTTAATGGGGCTAATAAAGGAGTCATGACAAATATTCATGTATTTACAATACATTACCATGTGTTGTAATGTTACTTTAATGTTACAGGTTTCTGCTGATGTACCCATATATCAAATGGTCATTTTAACATTCAATGTTTATCTTTTTACCATTTACGTTTTGACACGAAAAAAATACAAGTTATTGGCTTCTGCTTTGTTTTAGGAGCAAAATGGGACTGTTTCAGAATTAAACAAACAAATTAAAAAGTGAATGCTGTGCATCTAAAACTTCCATAACAAATGATTGCTAGAGATATTTAAATACATACACTTGGTGAGTACAATTGCACAGACTGAAGAACATAAATAAAGGGGATTGCATTAAACATTTTACAAAGCTCTCACGGAATTGTACCAGCCACATCAAGTTGTATCAACCACCTAAATCATGTTCATTTTATATGACAAGATAAGGTTGCTGAAAAACCTAGCATTTCTTTTGTTTAATATCATGTTGGCACAAGAACTGATCACATAACTACACACTACTTGAGTTGTATGTAAATCTCAAAAAGCTAAGCAAAAGTAATCTTTGATCAACTTGACTTTTATGGGATGTCTCTAAAGGTTTGTAACAGTAGGTGCTGAAGTTTGGTCATTCTAAGGACCTCCTTTCTGAATTTAATTGAACCCTCAATGTTCTTCTAACAAGATGGGTTGTATACATTGGCAAATGAGGCAGCTGTCCTGGAGGTGGCAGAAGTGGTTCCATCTTGGGGTACAGCGCCTGAAACAACCATACAAAACACAAATGAATGAAATTTTGCTCCCCGAAAAACAAAATAACAATAGTAATAATCTTGAAAATTTAGATGGTCTGACATGTTGATCCTAGCAGGACCTATCTCAGTTGTCTTTATCTGCCTTTGAGAAAGGTCCTGCTAGGAACAAAATGTCAGACCCTCTAAACAATTACATGTATTCGCGATTTATATTTTAGTCATTAAGGAGTTTGCAACATTGTTTATTATATTTCTCAAGCAAACAAATGAAAAACTGACTGGGAACTTTTGAACAAATTGAAAATTTAGCAGAGAAAACTTTGACTGGATTACGTTAATCCAGAGGTCCCGGGTTCAAGTCCCGGTCCAGTCAATATTTTCTTTGACAATTTGTCAGTTTATATTATAACTCATTACAAATCATTACAAAAACAATTATTGATTGCCCAGCGGTATGTGGAGTACATCCAAATCTATAGGAGTACTGAGTCCTGTTCCCTTGATGGAAAAGGATAACACTTGATTCGATCATGACACTTACATTTATGTATTGCTTGTGGCATGACCTATGGTGGTGCATTTCAGTTGCCACCATATCCTTGTCTCTGATGTTCTTCACGATCCTCTCATCACCAAGGGTTTCACCGACTTTTCTCAACAGCCCACCTGCAATAACATCAAAACCAATCAGACTCAATCAAATTGAGAACTGCACTGAAGCAGAGATAAAACAGAAATTAATTATTGCAATCACTGAAAAGATGCATGGATACATTATCAATCCTAACATTCCCGGGTCTAATTTCATGAAACTCTTCTTATTTCAAGATTGTTCTAAACACGTTTTTACAAACTGTAAATTATGGGAAGGGGATGATCTGATTAATCCAATGGATGTACCACGCACAATTTTATTATATTGAACAACTACAGGTAAGAGTCCTAACCATTATTACAAAATGGTTGTTTGGCCCTGTTTCAGCCGGTGAAGGTTTTGTCAGCTTAAATCGTGCTTCACTACTACTAGTACTATACTTTGTAAAAGATGAAATACAGAAATAGTGCTAAAACCTTTTCCAATTCTGCACAAAATTGGTTTGCGAATTTTATTAGTGACAATTTAACATTAATTCGTTGGTCAAAATTGTTGGAAATTGGACACTGATTTCTTAAAAAAAATACTCTGTGCAGTTTGGAGGACAGGAAGATGAACGGCAAAGAATTATTATTAAAGCTTGATTTGAAAAAGGATTTTGGAGGATTATGGTTAACACTAGAAAGAGAACTGCGTGGTGGTCTTACAGCTACAGTAATTATGGTAAACTGTTCAGGAAAACAAGCCTCTCCTCTTTGCTTTAAAACCATTTTGTAAGATTTTGGAGGATTGAGGCAGTATTTTTCAGGTGCTTGAGGATTTTAAAGGATCCAGAAAGGTAAGTTACTGGGTAAAGGGGTTGGATTTTACAATATTATCTCTGTATCTCTTCACAAAGCAAAAGGTTTCTTACCTGCTTCATACTCGCAGCTTTTTTAGCTTGGGACTGCCAGAGGCTTTGTCTCTCATCCATTTGGACTGGTGGCATACGGTGCATAGATTTGGAAGAATATTTCACTCAGCAGAACTTCCAAGCCCAAGGAGATTTATACGTGTACTAATTATTATTGTGAAATTTATTATTACAATCTCCTATTGGCATTGGCATTGGCATTGTCCCATTGCGTTGGGCAGTCCTGCAGTTTTTCAACTCTACTAATTACTATCTACATGTGTAGTCTAAGTAAATGATGTCTAGACTAGCTCTAGTCCGAGTAACTTGGACCTTGCAATCGGCCTTTTTCAAACAAATTGGAGAAGGTCGGCCCGAACCACCTCAAAAAAGCCCCGACCCCTCCATTTGTTTAAAAAAGGGCGATTGTAAGGACAAGTTGCTCGGACTACAGCAACTGTACTAGTCTAGAGTCAGAGCAGAATTTATCTCCCATTCTCAGCTACTACGATTATTTTTTGTCTTGCTGCGTACTTCAATCCATTCATGTGTGGAAGCATGTGACAAATGTCTACCATCTGGCACGTGAAAAGTAGATTATTGCGCCCTTTTCTGACCCCGTGATATTGACACACACATCGCGACATGGGCGCCGCCATGTTAACACCCGAGTAACATCAACCTCGTACGCATTTTATGCAGTGACAGAGATCCCCGCTCAGTTTTGTCACGGGGTATGAGGTTGTGATTCGCGTTATGTTTTCTTTTATGTTTTTCCGGGTGGCTGAAACCTGATAATAAGAACACTTTAATCTATGATCTATGGCCGAAATGCTCAATTTGGACTGGCTTTCTCGGAAGAATGCGACTTTTGCATTGGTGGACTCATAGGATATATGGGAGCCCCGGCCTAAGGGAACAGACACATTTTTTGTTGTTTCGTTCCCTCAAATTATGTCCCCTCAAAATAATTTCGTTCCCACACAAAATTATTTCGTTCCCACAAAAAATTATTTCGTTGTCTTGAAATGTTCGAGGGAACGAAATGATTTCGAGGGAACGAAATGATTTCGAGGGAACGAAATGATTTCGAGGGAACGAAATGATTTCGAGGGAACGAAATGATTTCGAGGGAACGAAATGATTTCGAGGGAACGAAATGATTTCGAGGGAACGAAATGATTTCGAGGGAACGAAATGATTTCGAGGGAACGAAATGATTTCGAGGGAACGAAATGATTTCGAGGGAACGAAATGATTTCGAGGGAACGAAATGATTTCGAGGGAACGAAGTGATTTCGAGGAAACGAAGTGATTTTGAGGGAACGAAGTGATTTCGAAGGAACGGAATGATTTCGAGGGAACGAAATGATTTCGAGGGAACGAAATGATTCCGAGGGAACGAAATGATTCCGAGGGAACGAAATGATTCCGAGGGAACGAAATGATTCCGAGGGAACGAAATGATTCCGAGGGAACGTAATGATTCCGAGGGAACGAAATGATTCCGAGGGAACGAAATGATTCCGAGGGAACGAAATGATTCCGAGGGAACGAAATGATTCCGAGGGAATAAAATAATAATTCGAGGGAACAAAATAATAATTTGAGGGAACAAAATAAAAACATAAGGGGCTCCATAAGGATATGTTCAGTATGGTCAAATCTGTCTATCTTCCAAACCATCAGGTTGCCTTACAAATTAAAGTCAGAAGTGAACGATGTTGCTGATCAGCCGACGGCCTACATAGGCCCAGTACATTGTATACAGACTATATACGTATAGTACATGTACATGTACATGTGTTATGTACACATGTACATGTACATAAGCCTACCGTGTAGATGATTGGTGTTTTATAATGAACCGCCTGAAAACTGTAACAAGGTGATTAAATTGACCCTGTAAATATAATTTTTAAACTCAGATCATTGAATGCTAACATAGGAAAGACTTCATCTTGAAAATGAATGCTCTTAAGGCGACTTATCCTCGATGAAATAGTGATTGGAAGAGGTGGGCATTCGCTAGCCACAGTTTGACAAAATGAAGCGCCCTCTCGTGGTCAAATAAGGAAATTGAGCAGAAACGTCTTGAAAACTCACTTTCTCCCTCACTATGTTCCACTAGGAATTATCACAATTTTTTTACAGAATATTGTAGCGCAGTGGACAATGAGTATATTCACCGCAAAAAAAATTCCGAAATATGACACAAGTCGCCAAAATTTACATCTGAAAATCCAATGCTCACCACAGTTTGACAAATTTCGGGATGTTTTTAGCTCGTAGAAAAATCAGGAAAAGGGCTAGAAATATGATTTTCACACAGACGATATTATTGCTAATTTTGAGTTTGTGTAAGGCTTACATGCTCCAGGGGAATAGAATCAAAAGAGTTATCGAGGAAAATATGGTTGGCGAGCCACAGTTTGACAATTTTTTGACAAACTTTTGAGCCTTTTTTGGTGCTATGGAAATTAGCCATATTTCCTAGAAGAATTGGTCTATGACTGTAATTCTTTTTTTATTCCAAAGAGGAATACTTATTCTATGTGATCCATGTGCTACTTGTAAAATTACAGGTTGTTTTCCTCTCGAAAAAAATGTTTTCGTATTTTAACCAAATCGGTCTTGAAGTCATCATCTCCGCGACCAAAACACTGCCTGGGGTACATGGGACCCTCAGGGATGTTTTTAAGCCACTTGAGGTATGTTCACAGTCGAATTTTCACTCTCCGATGAGGAGAATGAGGAGGAATATGTCATTCTCCTCTCGTTCCAAAATTTCAGCTTCTGAAACGATTTCAATTCGATTTTAGAAGGGTTAACGTAAATGAGCAAACGCGAATGCTCAAGTTACTCTCTGTCAAACTGTTGAATAGCACGGCCTATGGCGCGTTGCGCTGTGACAGGTGTTTCGCCATGCAGGCAACGTTACAACTGTATACTAACCATCGCTCAGTCGATCTGCATTTTACGGTCCTCAGAAGTATTTCAGGGGCCTATTTTATGTTACACTTCTTTCTCAAACTCTTGCTGACATTCTAAGAATCCTAGATCTAAAGATGATTGCCAATAATTATTTCCGAACGGTTGTTTACATCCGCGGAAAACATCGTGTGACGTGCCAAAAAAGGTTGATAGTGTAAGGACTGATGCAAGTCAATGAATAAACAGTTTGACAAATTTAGAAAAAAAAGTTCTCCTTGCTCAGCGAGCCACAGCTTGACTCTGAGCAAGAGAGAGAGAGAGAGAGAGAGAGAGAGAGAGAGAGAGAGAGGGAGAGGCAAAGAGAGAGGGAGAGAGAGAGAGAAAGAGAGAGAGGAAGGAGAACGAGAACAAGAGCGACAGAGAGGGGGGAGGGGGATAAAGAGAGAGAGGGAGAGAAAAGAAAGAAAGAGAGAGAGGGGGAGGGAAAGAGAGAAAAAGAGAGGTAAAGACAGATATATATAGAGAGAGGGGAGGGAGACAGGCACACTACGAATCCGCTTACGGGCACGGATAGGCCTACGTCATTCCTTTGCGTGCTTCTTCTCATTGGCCTTACCTGAGGAACTTGCGATCTGGGAGTCCCAGTGGGTCTATGAAAGCCCTCTCCAGCTGCATCAGCTGATCGTTGATCTGTCGAACTGTCAGCAAACTGAATAAGTGTACATGTATTCAAAAAACAGGAATCAAGAATGTTACCACTGACGCGTCACGGCGCCTGAAAAGGAGCACAGAAATTATTATTCAATCCTAGATTCTTGGGCAACCCTAATTGAATGATCATTCAACGAGGGTTTGCCCTGCTCGGATTCGAATAATGTATAGCGGCAGGTACCTTGAACGATCAGGCAATCGGGCAAAGCACTGTGGGAACGCAGTGCTTATTATACGTTGAGTACTGAAAACGCCAGAAACAGACAGATTCTGAGCAAGATGTTTTCTGTAAACCAAATGACTTTTACGGCACACACAATAGATGAACAGCCGAGAGGAGTATCACTTTCAAATGCTCCGCCTAGTATCTTGAACAGTGCTAGCCAATCAGTGCACACAGTGACACCGGTTTCATTCTGAGCTCACCATAAAACCCTTTACCTTCTCACTCCACTTCTCCCCCTATCGTATGCCGGGTATTTCAATTCACTGTCTACCTATACTATCTCGTTCGCTTTCATTCACTCTCATTACTGTCTGTTTACCAAGTGCACCTCATCGTCAACACAGCGACACAGTAGCTGTTCATCGGTATTCATTAAATATGTGGTCACATATTTTTGTCGGTTCACTTGAATGATCTGGCCTAATAGATATCAACAACAATCTTGACACGGGCATAATCTCGTCTGTAAAACCCCAGCAAGATTTATGAAGGAATACCACGATTTAGAGGAGTATGGATGCGGATAATGCCATAGTGTTTTGCCTGCACCCCTTCCTCACGAAAAAAAACCCTCACACCGTACCAACAACCCAACTCACTCATTTGTGTTGATTCTGGAAATCAATTCCTCAATTTCGATGGCAGCAGCGGAAAAGTTGGCGAGGGCAGAATCCATGTACTCTGCAACAAGGTGAAAATGATGTGCGGAAACGGCATTCATTTGTACATTTCAGGGATGCATGGCTGTGACAAAGGTGTTTTTTTCTTCGCAGTGGCTGTGTTTACGGCAGTCGTCCATGTGGTTCCCTGACCCACTTAACATTTGTCAGGATGTTTAGCTCTTGGAACCAGACTATCAACGAATAGTCTGGTTCAACCAGCCTGCAATGCTGACGAATACTTTCATGTGAGGGAACCGCACGGACGACTGCCGTAACAATAGCCACTGCGTTTTTTCTTCTGAAACCACGGCCAAAGCACAGGCTCCGGTTTTGAGTCCTACATCTGCACATGCATGATTCGTATTTCCACGCATAATACACCGCATGTACACGTTCTAAATCTGTGTAGTCGCAATGTGCTCCAACTACACTCGAGCTGCAGTGGGCAGGTGATATACAGTACGCCATCAGATGGGCAATTCGCAAGCATCATTCGAAAAAATCTTCATTCACCGGCTCTGCTAGATTCCCGCAGAACCAGAGATCAAAACTCACCGTGAGAAATTGCTATGGAAAACCCTACAACTGATAATTACATTTAGATGGGGGTAAACGTAACTTGTACATCGTTATAGGCCTATAATATGTGACCCGGCACAACGACACGAGGAATATCCCAGCAAAACACTTTTGAGTAAACAACGCCTGAAGCTAAAGTATCTTCACAATTCGATTACAAATCAATTTTCTTTTCTTTTTTCTTTTCGGAAATTTAAAGTATTAGAGGATATTTTATTTTGATATCATTTGAAAGCTAATGGTATACTCTTTCACATCATTAGAAAACCTCAAAATCTCAAAAGTGGGGTTATTCCTCATTATGCTGTGCCGGGTCACATATCATCTGCGTTGGTATCCCCTGGCGTAGCATTTCCGCCCATAGTAAGGACCACGACTCCTTTGTGGTCTTTTGGAGTTCATTTGTTGTGCTTTGGAATACTCGGCGTCCTATGTGTTGGTGTCCATTGTTGACTGAGAGGACGCTGTCTGTCAGTATGCAGATGGTAATTCACTCCCGTACCTTGCCTTATATAACCGCATGGACCTGTCACCGCCAAAACTCTCCACGCAGCGGGGTGGTATCTTAAATGCCCGATGCAACATTGGGAAGAAATCATCGATGTCCACAGATCTCCTTCTAATTTACACAGTTTGTAGATGGTCATGATAGAATCCTCATGTTGAAATCTTACGGTCTGGGATGCTATAGGCCTACTTTTCGAGAAATCTTCACTCAAACATCGACAAAATTACTCGCGAGTAATAAACTATTTCTTACACTGCAGGCTGGTGCGTAAACCGTGACGTGTTTTTTTTTTGCATTTTTCTACCTATTACCATTTGAGCTTAAACCTTCGCAGGATTTCTTTTTAGGAATGTTCACTAATGGTTTAACACACAAACTGTGGCAATCTTCCGACCTTTACCAATGTTGTATCGGGCTTTTAAGAATTGATTTTCGTATTAATTCACTGCCCCGTTCAACCGTTTGAAAAAAAGAAACATATACATGTACATCTACTGGTTAGTGGGGTGATAATTATTGTGCATGTGGCATGGATTCCCTCTCACCGAAGGTTATCTCCTGTGCGGCCATCTTGCTCTGGTACAGATCCTTAAGCGTGGCCGCCGAGCTGGTCACCCTGTCGGCGTAGTCCGTGCAGTCGAAGGGCAGCACGGCCGACTCGGCCAGGTCGCGCGTCAGCTCGGCCCAGAGCCGTGCCACGGCCTGGTGCCGACGGAACCCGTAATCCAGGAAGGTCTTCATGTAGTAGAAGGTCTCGTAGACGGAGTGGTAGACAGGATAGCTGGATATGCCCAGCTCCTGTGGTTGGCGACGCAGAGGGAAAAGGGCGGGGGAACTATTGAGACGTTTTACATAATGTGACCCGGCACAGCATAATGAGGAATAACCCCACTTTTGAGATTTTGAGGTTTTCTAATGATGTGAAAAAGTATACCATTAGCTTTCAAATGAGATCAAAATATAATATCCTCTAATACTTAAAATTTCCGAAAATAAAAAAGAAAGAAAATTGATTTGTAATCGAATTGTGAAGATACTTTAACTTCAGGCGTTGTTTACTCAAAAAGTGTTTTGGTGGGATGTTTCTCATGTCGTTGTGCCGGGTCATATATAGGCTATAGATGCACATACAATAGAAGACAGAATGCTACCTTTTGGTGGATTTCAACATTTTAATGTAGAATGTACAGGGTCTTAATATGGTTAGTGGTGTATACGTTGAATTGGAAAATACATCAGGAGACAGAATGCAATACATTTGGGTGGATGTGAGTCCACAGTGGAAATGAAAGTGTCTGTTATTCATTGGTATAAGAATTAGAAAGTAATTTACAGAAATGTTGCAAACTGCTTGTTGAATGGCCACAATGCGAATATATATAGGGGCATACGCAATGTAGAGGGCCTAGCAGGAAATTGCTCAAAGGCCAAAATAATAATAATTTTAACTTCTTATCTACGCTCCACTTTCATTACCACTCAATTCACATTCCCTCTCCTCCTATCCCCCTATTTGTACTTCGTAATTCTGGACTTGAATATCATCGATTCTGCATTTGACTGAGGTCCTGCTTGTATGATAACTTGGCTCTTTATTGTAAATTAAATTTTCCCTTTGGAATGAGTGTGAATTGAATTGAATTGAAAAATTGCCGAACATGAAATGTTGTGAATTTTCATTGAAGAATTGTCATCGGTCTTGGGAGGTAAAAACTGTCATAAATTATTTGGCTGCTTAATTAATTACGAGGCTTAAAGTGGTTGTACTGATTAGTTGTACTTACATGGTCGTACCTGTATGACATATCAATGGCAGATACACCGATGCGATATATAAAAGGTGCGAAATCACTGCCGGCACCCAAATTACTGATCCTGAAAATGAAAAGACGGGAGGGTGAAACTGGGAGGAGAGATTCATTCTGAATGAGAAGGACCTTTCTGAGACCAATATTTCTTGGGTTGGGTTGAGTAAGATGGGATTGATTGGATATAGATTGGAACGGTTTAGGATGGGAAAGGATGGGTTGGGTTGGTTACATTGGGTCTGGCTGGGTTGGGTTAGATTGGGTCTGGCTGGGTTAGGTTACATCGGGTCTGGTTGGGTTGGGTTAGATTGGGTCTGGCTGGGTTAGGTTACATCGGGTCTGGTTGGGTTGGGTTAGATTGGGTCTGGCTGGGTTAGGTTACATCGGGTCTGGTTGGGTTGGGTTAGATTGGGTCTGGCTGGGTTAGGTTACATCGGGTCTGGTTGGGTTGGGTTAGATTGGGTCTGGTTGGTATGGTTAGGGTGTGTTGTGTTGGGTTGGTGTATTGTTGTATTGTGTTGACTTGGCTTGGACTGGGTTGGGATTGAGCTGAGTTGGGATGGGTTGGCTTGGGATGAGTTGGGTTGGGTTGGGTTGGTGGGTTGGCTCGGGTTGGGTTGGCTTGGCTTGGACTGGGTTTTTTGATTGAGTTGGGTTGGGATGGGTTGGGTTTGGTTGGGTTGGGATGGGTTGGGTTGGGATGGGATGGGTTGGGATGGGTTGGGGTGGGGTGAGTTCGATTGGGATGGTTTGGGTTGGATGAGTCTGGTTGGGTTTGGTTAGGGTGTGTTGTGTTTTGTTTGGTTGTGTTGGGTTGGGCAGGGCTGGGTTTGGTTGGGATGGGTTGGGTGGGGTGAGTTGGGTGGGATGGATTGGTTTGGGGCTGATTAGCCTTTGGATTGGGATGGGTTCGGTAAGGTTCGATAAGTTGGGTTTGGTTGAGTTATATATAATTTTATTGGGTCGGATGGGGTGGGTTGGATTGGATTGGGTTGGGCATATAGGATGGGTTGGGTTAAATGGGATTGGGTTTAAATTCAAATGGTCTCATCATCAGCCAGTATGATAAACCCAAGATAAAACCATAATTTCCTTCAGCAAACTAATATTTATTGTGGTTATGCCGGCTACAGTATATGCTTAAAATCCTCAAACTAGCCACACAGCCCCATATCACTTTACCTTGGTAGTGAGTCAGGGTCATCAGCATCTGCAGCACTTCGCTTCCTCCAGGAATCGTAAAACGATTCCCCAAGGTCTTCCGGATCAGGCACCTTTTCAAGCCAACAACATTTCAGGGGGGAAATATCAATGGAGATGCCATCAGCAAAATGCGTCACAACCCCGATGAGCTGTATTGTCAGCCAGCTGCATAATGGATACAGATTACGAGGCAAAGCTTGTAAGAACTTTATTGCCACCGAGGCGAAACATCTGTGACCGGGGTTAGCATGCACTGCCGCAACCTCGGCAACCTGAATCCGCCACAACACGCCCTCGACCTGAGCCGGGGGTCAAGACGGTGCGATATCTGCACCGGAAACCACGCAGGAGTCACTGGTTCAAACACCTGGCTCTTGCAGTCCGTGAACAAGTAACAAGACAGACCGCTTACTCGAGCACACGAGGCTTACAGCATGAAAAAGGGAGATATCTTATCATACGGAGCTCTTACTGACGCGAATCACGATATTTCCACTGTTAAAAGTTTTCCATTCTGCCTTTGAAATAGATACTGCCAGGATCAAAACGCTAAATATTTTTTTTGGGGGAGATTTTCATTTGGGTAATTTAAATCAGCATACTGCTTGCAACATTTTCACACAACTTGATCTCTTAGAGTAATAAAACAAGTTTCAAACTGCAAATTGGCTTAAACGGCCCAAAATGCATGCATCAATAATACAAAGCCTGATGATGTAGGCCCTACCGATATATGTGACTCGGCACAACGACATGAGAAATATCCCACCAAAACACTTTTTGAGTAAACAACGCCTGAACTTAAAGTATCTTCACAATTCGATTACAAATCAATTTTCTTTTTTTGTATTTTCGGAAATTTAAAGTATTAGAGGATATTATATTTTGATATCATTTGAAAGCTAATGGTATACTCTTTCACATCATTAGAAAACCTCAAAATCTTAAACATGGGGTTATTCCTCATTATGCTGTGCCGGGTCACATATCTCAGCAGTAGGCCTTCCGACCTGAAGTATAGGCCTAATGTATTTTACTTTTCTCTCATACCAGGTGTATACAGTCCCAAAGCGGCTAATTGTGTATACAATGACCGGTCTCTCCCAAAAGAAGAGAGCATTCTCCGCGTCTACGAAAGGTTAAGCGAAGATCAAAACGACCGAGGCCCCCTGCCTGTTTCAATATGGCCGATTCGCAAGAGTGCGCCCTCAAGAGTCTGCAAAGCGTTGGCAAATCACAACGCGCGGAAACTTGGATTCCGCGCAATGTGATTGGACAACGCGTTGCAAACTCTTGAGGGCGCACTATCACGGATCGCACGTATTGTCTGTGGTTCGTGTATAACTGAACCTCGCTGGAGCACCAAGGCAAACCTTTTTCGAGGCTTCGTAGATGGCTTTGTAGAGGAGAGGCGTCGCCTTCGTCCGCAGTGTGTAGTTGCCGGCCACCGTGGCATCGACGTTGATGTAGGCCACTGCCCTAGCAGCCAGGATCCTCTGGAAATCCTGTCAAGGAGGAGGGGAAGAAACCATGACGTGCTCCTGAAATGCACCGTTGTCGTCACTGGCTGCCACCAGACAGGCGAAAGAACGATGATCTAACTAGCCACAGGCAGGCGTGCATTCTGGGCCCCTACACAACATTGGTCGAGGTCAAAGAATAGCATCCATACGTTGTCTGATCCAACATATGCATGGAATAGCACACCTGTGAACATTTCAGCTCAATCCGCCAACCGAGTCTCGAGAAAATCCTGAAAACCGCTTCATTTGTTTCGCGAAAATACAGCATTCAACGCCGTACTGTTTCGAAAACTAGTTTAGATCTCGGTGAGACGTAAATATTTCTTTTACTCATTCTCCCAAAATACAACATTTTATGCACAAATATTTCAGTGAGAGGTTTCTACTATAACCATCTTCAAACTGTATAAGTTTCATGTAAATCTGTGAACATTTCTGTTTTTCGATCTTAACAATGTTGTGTAGGGCCTTTAAGCGTGAAAATCTGCTAGGCAAGATATTTCTCCCCTGGTTAAAACGAGATTGCCAACCGCATTTCCCAGTGAGGTTTGTTGTTCTTCACTTGTATTCTACTATTGGTTGCTTCGAATGAAATCCAAGCGGAACTTTGGGTGGACACTTGATTCTTTTGAGGGAGATTTTTCACGCTTAAAGGCCCATTCTCGTGGTTTCCTTGCTCGGTTTTTTAGATAGCGCCACCCAGCGACCCCAGTGCAAAACCTGCTCCTGGGACCTCCCAGGAGAGCCACAAACTAATTAATGCCTCGGGTGTTTGGTCTGGTTGGTCGTGGCTGTTACGTCCTATTATGTAATAGCCTGGGTAAAACACTGTACACTGTCAGTACCACTGTACAGTACATGTACATGAACACTACTGTACATGTACGTGTACACTGTACTGTGCATGACTAGACTGTGTGTACATGGTGTGTGTTCAGGACAGCCTTTCTTTTAGTTATTTTCACCTGGTTGCTGGTAGCTAGTGGTACCTGTCAGGCCAGGGTGGCTCACCAGTTGTTCCAGTTTTGCATTCGAGTTTTTTCGGTTTTGCATTTTTTTTAAACGTGAAACTAAATGTTATTATTTTTCGTATGAAAAAAAATCCTAAATCTGTTTTAATTTTTTATACATCTGAGCAGTGTATATAGCTGGTCGGCGGTGGACGGGGCCGACCACCACGGGTAATTTCCGTCCACCACTCCTGGTGAAAAACATTGCATCCGACCGGCACTGTGTTCACCCCATTATTATCCCAATCTATATCATGGTTTCGGTAGTAAAATAAATTGTACTTTTTTGTAGCGTAACCGTCTCGCTAATAGTTCTGGAAGTTCCGATCAGGCTTGAGTAGCGCAGCGTGATCGTAGTCGTAACTCGTATGCAGCCAGGCCATGCGGTTGCTGTGCATGTGCACGTGCGCTGCAGTATACAGTGTGTGCAAAGACATGTCACATGTGCCGCGCGTAGGCTGGTTTCGGCCCTACTGCTCCTGTAGTGTCACTATGGCTTTACCTAGAGGCGGAAACCACATATAGACTTGCCAACGTCGCGAAGGGAAATCGGTCATAACTAAACAATAATAGTAATACGTTACTTTCATCGTTTGTCTCCGAATGTTGTTTCCACGTAGTTTAATATCATTCCCTTCGTTATTATTGTGGTATGATATAGTGGTATGAATAGAAAGAAGGGAATACAGGCTTCAATTTGAGGGTAAAATTGACAAATTTGGACGGCGTTTGACTCTTTTTTTCTCTCCGTTATTTTGGCTCGATCTACCGCAGACGCACGGAGCGATTTTCCAATTTTCAATTTCCGATATCTCAAGAAATTAATGAAAAATTCCTTCTCAAATTTATAAGAAAGAAAATACACTTTGGTTGACCGCGAAACTTAAAACATCGCTAGTATAACTGTAAAAAAACATTAGTTATTTGTTAGAAAACAACTGTAAGGGCTGGCAGAAGTCTACTAATCATTGCACACGTAGGCCTACTGAGTGCACACACATTCAATTCAAACATGTACTGTACATTATTCTTTGTTTTGTTGTTCACCTTACTTGTACTGAACATGACTAACAACAAAACTTGCAGAAAAGTTAATTTGATTAATTAATTAATTAATTTAATTTGATTAATTAATTTCATTTACCGGTAACATGTATGTAATACAAGTTTTGTTGCTATCCCATTTTGACCGCAGCCGCTAATCGCGAGGCTTTGTTCACGAGAACGACTTCTTGTTGGTGAAATTTGAACCACCACTAAAAATACCCTAGCTATGACACTGCATCTCAGTAAAAGTGTTATGTATCATGGAATACATTTTGCCGACCAAAAGTTGGTTTTCTTTTGTTTCGGTTTTGATTTTTCCAAAATTATCCAATGGCCTAATTTAACCAACATTTTTAAGACCCCCAGAAATCATGTGGGTCAGAGACACAACTTCACTTACTGGTGACCATGGAAAACTTTTCTGGTGATTGTATATGAACATTGATGAAGAAAGTTGCTTGGTAACCCGTACCTACCTGGGTGAGCCCACAACTTGCTTATGTATCAGCGAAGTCGGCTGGGGAAACGAGGGGCTTACCCTCACAAATGAACATAACAACAGTGCACCATGCTTGACACTATCATATTTTCAATTCTCCCGTTGTGCCGTATTCCACTTGGAAGAAGCAATATCCTTTCATCGGTAACGTAACTATACGTATGGTATTGTCGAGAATAACAGACAACATAGGCCCTATTCTATTAAAATACATTTACAAAAAGACTTTTAATCTTAGGGTACATCATACATGTAGTTGTATAAGTTGATAAGTTACATCTACATGTTATTTCTGTATGTCCTTTCACAAAGTTCATACCAGAATTATAAGAATAAGACTGAAATTGATGTAAATAATAAATCACTTGCAATGTTTGATTCCTTAGTTTATATATTTTATAAGGAACAAACTGATTCAACATTTTTTTCCGGGCAGGTATAAATCTGCTGTATACTCTAAATTAGACATGAAATCTGCTGTATTCTCCAAATTAAACATGATCTGAGTTGCACAGAAGTAACATTACTTTGTTAGCCCCATAATTCCATAAATAGTGATGAAATGATGTAGTGCAGCATTTCATCACTATGCTTACAATAATTTACTCATCCTTTGCTCAGTGTTATTTCCACCATATGGCATACACTACCTCAAAAAAACATGTCGCATTTTCTAAAAATTATACCCTGAAAATAACCCCCTTACTTGAGGGCCAAAATAGTTACTTTTACCATGCTCCTCTACCTCCATGCTTTTACCATGTGCTTTGCACAATTGACAGAATATTTTGCTGTCTAGTATACTAGTATACTAGTAGCGGGACTGATTTCAACTTGGTGAAAATGTGAGGGTTTGTGAAAATTTGTGAAAATGATGGTGTTATCCCATTCAGTGACACCGCCTCTCTGTTGACCCGTGGAACGAAAAATGAAAACATTTTAGGACCAGATGCCGAGATTCATGACCAAGAGTTTTCTGTCATGCGTCTTCACAAAAGTGACCAAAGGGGTGCTGTATTCATTGCAAAAGATGTAGCGGATAAGTTTGATATACAAAAATGTTGCAAACTGCTTACTTACTTCGTGATATACATGTATGCTTACTTACTTACTTAAGTTACCTATGTTACCTACTGCTTACTGGGTATCACTTCAATCACCCTGATCATTCGATATCAGATATGAGTGTACTGGGCATAGAATCCCTTGGTCACCGTAGTAAAGCTGTCCGTCTTAGCCGTGAGAAAATGTGGATGAAGCGTCTTCGGACTATTCAACCACATGGTCTCAACATCCAGGAGGGTAATGACTAACACCATGCAGCTTTCTGATAATCCTTCTTTTGTGTTCACTCCTCCACACTTCTCTCTTTGATCTTTCCCCCTCTTCTCACTAATCGATCCCTACCCTACTCCTTGCCCTTCCCTTTGATCTCTCCCTACCAGCTTTACTCTTTGTCATTTGTTTCTCATCCGTGTCCTATTCACTCTCTTCCCCCTTCCTTCGTGTACATGTATCTGTTTTGTCCTTGTCACTCTGCCTTTGAGAAAGGTCCTGCTAGGATCGAAACGTCAGGCCCACTAAATTTTAGGATAAGTTTGGAGTAATTTCCAATGAGCAAATTCTGTACATTCTTCCAGCGCCAGTCATGGACAACAGGGAGAGATACCATTTTGCAGAAGTTATTCCAGAAGTGTTCTAGTTGCAGTAGTAGTGTTGCCATTGACTAAGGCAATTTTGTGGAAGCACAAGCCTTTTGATTGTTATTTTGTGATCTTTCAAAAAAGTTACAGCATTCATAGTTATATTTCCGATAGATCTGTTCTTGTACATACAGCCTTTAATTAGGCCTACATGTAATTAATTTTAAGTGAACAGTACAGTTTGTGTAGAATAGGTACCAATAGGCAATGTTGACATCATGCTCATGCAGTAATGCCACATAACTGTATGTGTAGCCTACATGTACATTACTCATTCCAGTTTGTATTTGTTTGAAGCACTAAAAACAATCGCCTCATCTCCCATATATTGACTAGGCCTATGTAAATTTCGATGGTCCTTCCGTTACCCATCCTTCCGTTACCGAAACCAAATTATTTTAGATTTGCCTTTTTTGTTTCTCATTCACCAACTATATTTGTTCCAGTGAAAATGAAAGGTAGCACCAATGTTCACATAACTATGGTATTTTGTTTTTAATAGGCAAAGTCTCTGAAATATATGTTCTCAGAAATTTAAAACTGCCTGTGAATGCCCTTCTGTTACCATGGAATTGCCCCCTACTACTACTAGCTTTGTCCTTTGTCATCTGTGTCCTTTTCACTCTCTACCCCTTCCTTCTTGTATCTGTTTTGTCTTTGTAACTCTGCCTTTGAGAAATGTCCCGCTAGTATAGGATCGAAACGTCAGGCCCACTGAATTTTGAGATTTACCATTCAGTCTAGTTTGTATGAGTAAAGATCAGGTTTATGCTTTTACATATCATGCACTACTAGAAAGTTATTGCTAAATTCTTTAAATATTTAGTTTCACTTTTGTGGCAATAATGATGATTGTTTAGGCCACTAGCATTTGCTTCTTTTTATATTAATAAAAAGAAGTACAGTGTAAGTGCTTCAGATGATCCGTATTTACTGCAATACTGGGTCATGACAACCTTGAAAAGAAGAAGCAAATACGAGTGCACAAAATGACAGCTTCGTGAATGCATGCTATTCGGAAGAAAAAGGTGTTTATGCTCCTATACTTTGCTTGCATTGCAGTCGTGGAGAAATTTTATTCATCACCCAGGTTTTCTTGATCGAAATCACACATCCGCCATATTGAAATTTGCACCAGGCTGCTCGGTGTGTATACGAAGTTACGAACATACAATAAAAGCCGTACTTTTAAAATCAGGATTTGCACTCAATTATGCAATTAGCTACCAGTACCATTCTCACCAAAAGATGAACATTTTATTCATACAAATTCAAGTATTTATAGGCCTACATGTATATACTTGTTCTAAGTAATTATTTTACTAGGTAGTATCATAGATGCTTGAACTTCCTAACGTTTGCTAGTCTTTACTCTTCATACATGACCAAGCCTCGCGCTTAACTTTTTTTTTACTAGCCCACCGGGCTAGTAAATTGAGTTTTTTGCTAGCCCGCAGCAAGTTTTACTAGCCCTGTATAATTAATATTGAATTTAACATGGGGTTATTAGGTCAAGTAAAACAAATAGTTTCTCATCCCCGCCTCCATTTTTTTGGCCACACTTGTACTGTACTTTAAAAAGACTAGATAATATTAATTACCATTAATTAGACTACCAAAGTTTAGGGGGCAAACTTGTTTTGGAAAAGGGGAAAAAATAAACAAAACGTGCCCACATCTCCTTTTTTTAAAGTTTGTATGAGAAACTAATGATAATATTATAATTTGTTTTTTGGCTTATCAAATGTTGAGTCATTGAGTTTACTTAAGAGATCATCAATGAATTAATTTATTTTTAAATCTGGCAATGGTAGGCTAATTAATAAGTCAGTATCTGGAAATTTGACAAAGAGTCCATGTACATCATTCATACATTACATGTAATGATCATGTACATAATTATGAAAATCACTGTCGCTTGTGGTGGAATCTGGATTGTCAGCTGTCTGGTTATCCGTGCCGTGGAAGAAAAGATTCCCCTGCACACGTCACAAAACATAAATTTATTCCTTCCTTCATCAACTTCCCATCGTAGGCCAGCCAGGTAAACTTTTCATTTCTCGCGTAATCGGCATCGCGGTCCCTTTTACATGTAGCACGTGTGTGAATGGCATACACTGTATGTACATGTACAACAAACCATGTGGTTTGCTAGTCTTGTATACGGACGCGATCCACACTGCGACCAGTATCTGACCAATCACAGGACCGCATTTGCCACACTTATTCATATCTACTTTCAGTCGGAGTCTAGCAGTATAAGTCTGGTTCCGTAACGCAAACATATGCTGGGATTGGGTCAGGGATCCGACTTTGAGGACATGTATGGTCGTTGGTCGTGCACGTGCATAAAACGGACTGGTGCAGACATCATGTACGCTGCATAGTGTACATGTACATGTACATACATTACATGTACAGTACATGTACTGTACAGTCGGCGGTGCATGCAGCGTGCGTGCCGCATGCATTGCCTACTGCTGTCTAACGGTACTTTTTATTTTTACTAGTCCGCCGGGCTAGCAAAGTGGGTCATTTTACTACCCCGCGGCTGTTTTTACTAGACAATGACCACCGGGCTGGTGCTAAGGTCGATCCCTGATGACCCATTGAGTAGTCATCCACTGCTCAAATATACTGCTACAGAAATATGGATGATCAAGGCGGTGTGTTGAATCATGGTTGAATTTCATATCATGTGAGATTGCATTGCTGTTGATTTACTCCATTCAGTGAGCTCACTTGCAGGTCTTGGAACTTACAATCCATGTACAGTACTTCCCTCTCTTAGTCTTACGTAATGGGATAGCCCCAAACCCTACATATGGGAACCATTAGGACCAGTGGCTGGCAGAAGCCAAACTGTACCTCAGGGGACTTTCTTATCTGATTGTTTACTGATAACACGGCGGGCACAGTATGGGGTCTAGAGCGTGTCCTCATAAGGCTAATGATACATGTATCATTAGGATCCTGGCGAGCACCACGATACACCCCCTTTAAGCCAATTCTGGTACAGTACGCGGCTCCGGACAGAGTTCCGCACGCAAACCACGGCACAATACCACGCTGGGTGCAAGCTGCACACGGCTCGCAGACCGCACCGATGCCATACTGCACACAATAACCTGTGTGTACATGTGTACGAACCTGTACGCAGCTGCAGACGCGCTCACGACATAATACGAACGCAAGTTACGGGCGGGGTATGGTGCACAGCGTCCGTAAGCTATGAGCGGATCAATGAATGCGGGCTGCATATCGCAACGATGTTGTGCAAAGTACCATACAAGGCTACACTAGGCCGGATTTTGATTTCTAAATCGGCGACCAACGCCTTGGTCAAGGCTAGGCTCTGATCAAAATGATGCCACGAGCAGTTCATGTTCATGTTCAGTCCTGTTCCTATAGTGTGTCCCACCTTCTTATGACATTGCTCTTTTAAAGAAGAATGTCAATTCCTATCTCCAGCTTTCCTTTCCTAAGTTCCTCCCTATCTAATTCCTACCTTAGGCCTTAACCTATAGATTGAATTTATAGTCTAGCATAGATAAAAAAAAGTAGTGCACGGGTGATATATACAAACGGGTCTCAAGATTAAAGAAAATAATGTTTAACTTAACGTTGCTTCTTGAAAATAATCATTTATATATTGTGATCCCCGAACTGCTGTAGCCGGGTTCACAGCAAATAGTTGTTTGCATCTGAATTCAAACGGGTGGGGTGATCCTTCAGAGATATACATGTACAGCAGTTAAAGGTTGAGTGCCGTTGACTGGCGCCCCAGCCAGGTGCCTCGGTCTCATCTATCCGCCGTGCTCGGATACCGGAAGGCGACCGAACGCCCCGAACGTATGCGCAGTAATGCCCCGTATATGATTCAGGGCCATGCTGAGTTCCTACATCAATTAAAGGTCAAGAAATTTGCATACACACGCAGGGGTCACATACTGCGGTCGAGCAGGCTCAGTACCGGGTCGTGCGAACCCTCGTACAGTACATGGTACATGTACAGTTACATTTACAATTACAATTTTTTGATGCATAACTCAATTTGCTTGCTGTGGGTTGTTAATTTATTGGCCGCCCCCGTATAATAAATGCCATGTATCTCCATGTATCTCCAGACTTTGCGATTGCATCATGTGGGCCGGGTTCAACCGCTGACTACCACTGAGCGCGATCTGTGTACGTACGTGCATGCACATCACATGCACATCACATGCACATCACATGCACATCACATGCACATCACATGCACATCACATGCACATCACATGCACATCACATGCACACACATCATACGTGCACGACTGAAGAGATCAGCACGCCGGGTAACTGAGCACGTCACGGTAACGTGTCCAGGTGCGATCTTTCGGATATCCGAGCACGGCGGAAAGATGAGACCGTGCCACCGGCACAAATAGCTGACTAAGTTGGGGGAGAAGGCCGCCATTCACGGGCTGCCTGGACCCTATTGTGCGTCGTATTTATTCCTTGATACCTCAACGAATTCCGTGGAGCCTAAAAGGCCGTACTCCTCCGCTCCCCAGCTGCAGAACAGGATGGATCGACGTGGCTTCCAACCTGAAAATACCCGACAATTGTTCAAACAAAGGACAGAAAAACGGACTTAGAAATTGTTCAACAATTTATTTCTGCCTTTGAGAAGGCATTTTGCCTATGAGAAAGGTCCTGCTATATATAGGTTCGAAACCTCATTATCGATATACATTTCTGTGTATCAATATTTTGTTGAGTCCGAGGATATGGTGATAAGCAAAAGATAGGAATTCCCCTTTCAGATTTCCTTCCCTTTGATTGAAAATAGAATATAAAAATATGTATCCACTTATATAATAACTCCAAACTGCAGTAACCGCGGTAACAATCCAATCCAATCAATTCAGTCAATTGGCGTTTTGTTCCTAGCAGGAGCTTTCTCAATGGCAGAATTTCTGAGAAAGGTCCTGCTAGGAACGAAACGCCAATTGACTGAATTGATTGGATTGGATTTGACTGGATTTGATTTTGTATTGTTTGATTGGTTTGGTTTGATTTGGTTTGATTTGGTTTGGTTTGGTTTGGTTTGGTTTGGTTTGGTTTGGTTTGGTTTGGTTTGGTTTGGTTTGGTTTGGTTGGGATGGGACAACCATTGGGTTGGGTTGGGTTGGGTTGACCACTCTGTGACCACTCTGCCATTGAGAAAGGTCCTGCTAGGATCGAAACGCGGGTTTGCATTTTGGTAATTTTAGTCAGTAAGCAGTTTGCAACATTGGTTGTATATCACTTTAAGTTTTTATTTCTGGTTGGTTTGTCATGCAATTGGTCTCGGTAGTGACTTGTTGTCGCTTGCCATACCTGATTTTCTGAGGTTTCCGAAAATTCGAGACACTTCCATGAAGGAGGCCGTGCCACTACTGGGGTCCACAGCACCGTATACCCAGGCGTCACGGTGGTTGCCAATCACGACGTAGCGATCTGCAAATGTGGAAGGACAAACCAAAAAAACGGAGAAAAAAAATCTGACTGGGAACTTTTGAACCAATTGAAAACTGCCAAAGAAAACGTTTACTGGACCGGGATTTGAGCCCGAGACCTCTGGTTTTGTGTACCATGTACAGCGCTCTTACCATCTGAGCTATCCAGCAATTAGATGGCGCCCTTCCCAAATAGCAATGCGTGCACTGCTCTGAGCGTAATGCACAAACTCAGCGCATGCGAAACCACGTGGGGAAAAGGAGAGATATAATTTATCCGCATTTCTAAAGCCGAGTTCCCATTGGAATTTCGGGTCAAACAACCGTGACTTTGCCAGAGAATGAGACAATAATATCCAATGGGAACTCAAGGGAGCTAAGCTCCACGGTAAAACTAACTGGCGAACAATTGGTCTGTCAACCACGGTATAACTAACCATCGCCTATACAATAACTTCGTGACATTTCACCAGCTAGGCCTATTAGCGGCAAAACGACATTCCATCACTGTATACACAAGTCTAAATGGGAAGGCATAATTATTTTCAGGAATATTAATTTATAAGTGACCTTGATCAAGCTTTGTCAGTAAAACACTACTGTTAACCTAGACGAGTTAGGTTCAAACTCTTACCAACCATTATAAAAAGCGCTTCCCCATCTTCATTGAATATTACCTGGTTCGAGTTCCCCTCTGATGTAACCAACGACGTCATACGTTGTGCGCCTTTCTCTGGTCGTGTGGATGGACATCTTCACTTTCCTGTGTCGAAAAAAACAACCCGCACATATTGGATTTCGTTTAATTAATAACATCCATTAGATATTTATCTTCACATTGTCATAAGGGGAATTCGTAGCTAAACGACTTCGAGACTTAATACTGAACTTCATCGAGAATGTAGAAAGGACGATGATGAAATGGATTTTACGGTACACATTAGCAAGGAGGTGGAGACGGTTAGAAATAGAAGCAATCGTGAAGCCACATTCAAAGACTATAGGTCTTGGGGAGATACCTTTAGCAAACAAGACAAGACGATCAAACAGGCATTATCAGGAGTCTAAATTTCAAGACCCGAGAGGCTATAAACCGAATGGGTCCAGAAAAATTGAGTTCAGTGGGGTAAAGGTTACGAGGTAAGCTGTAGCATAGAGGGTCAAGATAGTTCAGGGGTGACTAATACACAACATTACCTTTGTGTATGGTTGAAGCCAGGGCCGAGACGGTAAGTGATAGGGAGATGCCCTTTCCAGTCTGTTGTTACCTCTAGACCAGTCATATTTCTGGTGGAAAAAATTACAGATTAAGGTGGATTGAAATACGATGAGAGTATAGCACTGTGTTGGAATGACCAGGGTGTCTTGTTGCAATGAGCCATCACTGGCAAATATCTCCAGTGATCACGATACCTTGGCAGAACAGCTTTTCTCTGCTCTTCCATAAACTAAAGAACCACCAGTATCTTTGACTCAGTATCATTTAATCAGTATATTGCTCAGTATCCTTTCCATTCACAGATTAAAAAAAAAAATCGGACTTGGACTCAAGTCTCATTTCCCAAAACTAGGACTTTGAGTCCGACCTCTTCTTATTTGACTCAGACCTCTGACTCAGACATAGACTCGGATATAAGTCTGCCGACTAGTCGGCTAATAATTTTACCCGAGCAGCATTGCGGCATCCCCGTAGCCTATTGGATGAACCGGTATCTTTGGCAAAGCGGTGTCCTGGTCATCTATGCGGAATGCATAAGCTGTTGGAAAAAACACAACCCCAAAACAATTCCAGGAATAACTTCATGGAATTTCTTCAGAACACCATTGAGGTCTAAATCGATATGTGGACTACAGCTGATCAGTTCACAAAATCTCCACCCCATGGATGAAGACATTCTCTCAATAATGCCCAAAGTTTGTGGTGGCGCAATGGGAATTTGTTTTCTTTTTGGGGGGTTACTGTGAACAAAATGGCGGTTCAGTGTTTCATATGGGCCCTTTAGGAATCTTTGGATCAGGCTCTGGCTCTGGCTCAGGCTCTGGCTCAGGCTCAGGCTCTGGCTCAGACTCTGACTAAGGCAAGGGTTTCGTCTATTTCACACCAAACCCCTGAAAATGGGATTTGGTGCGACGGGGATGTGGGCTGTCACTGGCGTGTCAGGGATGTGGGTTGCCACTAAAATTCGGAGGTGTGTCGTGCTGTGCAGTGCAGAGAGTTACGGACGTAGAGATTTTGGCAAGAAGGAATTGTCCAATACAATGTGACACTGTGACGCGTTGAAGATATGAAACCAAAGCCCAAGCCTATAAGCCTCCATTTCGTGAAGGGCCATAGCAAAATAATAGCTGTGCTCATAGCACCAGGATGCCAGACTAAATCCGACTGGGGATAGGGCTTGCAGAGCATGTACAGACTGATCAAGCAACGGACGCACATGAGCAATGACTTCATAATTCCATTCATACAACTATTGCTGATGCAGCAGATAATAGCCCGTGAATGCGGGACTCCAGAGCAGACCATGTAACACCTACTGAGATACCCACTTCTTGATAATGAATGCATCCAGGAAGATCTGGAAGATTTGGGTAATCATAAAAAGGCGTACGTTTGGCCGGGTAGCCCGGTGTGAGTGGGTCCCCTTTAGCGTCGCTGACAAACGTGTTGCCTCTCTGCGCACCAGTGTCCGGCAGCCACCAGCCGTCAGGGTACACCTTGATGTCACCGTCATCGATGGCATAGTCCGCTGGGTCTGAGTACAGGATCAGACCCTTGGCCCCTGCAGCCTGTGCATTCAATGCCTTTGGGGGAATGGGAGATACCGTGAGGCGAAGGCAAATCAAAGGATAGAAATGTGGTCAAACAATAGTGTTCAAACAATATATAGCATTGGTATCAGCAAACACGCAAGTGATCAATCAGTCATGTATCAGACACAAACGATTAAGCCATCAACCAATCAATCAATCAATTAACCAACCAACCATCTCAATCAAACAACCAACCTACCAAGCAGGCTATAGCAAGCAATTAAGTAAGCAAACAAGAAAGCAAACTACCTTCTAACCAAGAAATCAGGGGAGCAAGAAAGGAAACTAATCAACCGGAGAACCAGCCAGGCAGCCAAACAAACAAACTACACTGTACGCATAGAACAAAGGTGTGACCACAGATTTTGAGAAACGGTTTGGCCATTAGCTACTGCAGTACCCTATTTAGGTTTTCTTTTCTAAATTGAAACAAGATGCATATACTTTGTAATGAAAAGGGTCAAGATTGCTATTTCACATTATGTATGATTAGTTGTGAGTCGTTTTAGGCGGATGTTTTACTACTTGGACTCAAAGTCTTTCTTTTGGAAGTGATAGCATTTATGCTGTGGATCCATTGACCATTTGGAGTAAATGTATTCACATTAGCATCAAATGATGTGCTTTTACATTTTCAGGCTTTTTAAGGTATCATTATTTTGTTGATCGGAAAAGCAACATGATGGCCAACTTTACCTTATTTCCCCTGAATATCTGCCCATAGCGGGCAATGATGATGGTTCCTGTTAAGTTGATCTCCGGGTGATTTTTCTCCAGAAATTCAAAGTCCTGGACCCTGGCGTAGTTGGCATAAACCAGGTCCCCCTTGGGAAAGGCAAAAAGACGATACAACGGCATTACGGTAACGTACGTTGGAGCGACACTCTGCCGAGTATGAATAGGTACTGACGTCACTGCAAAACGATCCGTATCCGTACCACTGACAGTACCACTCCGTATCCGTATGAGTGATACTCATTTATGTGTCTGCTTTGGCGACCCTTGGGTAGCAAAGTGGTAAACGGCAGAACTTAGTGGGTTTGACGGTGTCTAAAGAAGACATACAGGCTTTGTAGCACTTGAAAGTCACGGAGAATCTGGAAAAGATCGTGGAAAGTCATGGAATAATACAAATGATGATTAAATGAGCTGGAATTAGGGCCTATGTCAAAAATCATAGCGGCTCTGTAAACTTTTTCTTTCTCTTTTATTTTTCGAACAAATTCCCAATTATGGCACGATTTCGTTTTTTTAAAGGGCGGGGGACGTATTAAGTCGTGAACCCAAACACGACGGATGGAGCTCACACCTCTCACCCTTAACTGAACAACTGATAGGTCACGCTCGATTATATATCCGATTGAATGGAGTGGTCTTTTAGCCACGGTTAACGATGTGAAGCAATCTAGTACGGTAATTCGAGCCGAACAAAGATCTGCGCATGCGCGACAACCTGCAAGTCCCCGTACCGTTCAAATAGCTAAGAAAGACGAAGCCGGAGCCTGAGCCTAAGCCGAGTTTTGGAAAAGGGCCCTTGCCTAACAGCATTATTACCGGAGCACACAAGGCTTAATAAATTGACAACCCTCCACTAGTATAGGCTGTGTACACCCCCATCAGGCCTGTCCCAAGCCCTTTAACGGATAAAGGATGGGCGTGGGGTTTAATAGAGGTTTCGCAAGCGAACGGATACGGTTAGTGCAACGGATACGTCATCAATTATGACGTCATACGCTGCTATTGCTATCCGCTAAACGTGCAGACCACACGCGCTCGCTACACGTGACTAAGAAACGCGAAGGAAAATTCGAATTTCTGGTAAATATTCTTTTTTACTTATGTAGGCTGTGGTGTTAATCAGAAATGATTAGTCGCTGAATATGTACGTGCCATTTTTATGAGTTTCAAAGAAAAGATAAGTCTCAATGTTTGGTATCAACACGTGGGTGCGTGGTGTCGAAAATAGGCTTCATTTCAGACTTATTTTACACAGGCTTAGGAGTGCGAACAGCGCCACCAATACGTCGGGACTGCGAAACGGCGGAATGGCCACTAACGGGCACGGATAGCTAAACGTATGCGTACGCGTATCCATTCGCGTGAAAAAACACACCGATAAGTGAACCTAAAGTCAATCAGGGACTGAGGTAGATGGCTCTCCAACAGGAGAAGCATGGCGCCGAGCAGTGAAAGGCAAGCCGAAGCAAGAGGGAAAAAGGGGCAAACCAAGAAATACATGGCGTTGGGGCCTACAGGCAGACAGCAAGAGGATGGGTCAGCCAATAGAGGCAGCCGGTGAGACTTGATCAGGGATTGATCAGGGCCCAATTTCATAGAGCTTCTTAAGCATGACAATTTGCTAATCAAGAAATTTCTTCCCTGGCTAATACGGGATTTCAATTGATGGGTTTTTCACTTGACTTGTATACTCTACTATATCGTTTTATCGCATGAAATACAAGGGAAACTTTGTCTGGCAACGTAATTTTGATTGAGCAAGGTCTTCCATGCTTAAGCGAATTGGCCCCAGTCTGGTGGAGGCTTGCTGGCGGCCTATAAGTCCCAAGATGGGGGCGATAGGCTTGACCACTTCGCGCCGGGAGCTCCGAATTCGGAGAGTCGGTGGTGTTGCTATAGGCCTATATGAGCCGGGCCCTCCGAATCCGGGCACCGATTTTGTCATTGTTTTATTATCAAGGCAAAGACTCTGTTTCAAGCCACCACAAAACACCATGTTACATGGCAAAAAGACACACAGGCGTCCGATTGTACCTGAGGCCAATTTCATAGAGCCGCTTAAGCACCAACATTTGCTAAAACACCACCAATCATGATTCATATAGGAGCATCTTGTCAATCCAAACTTCACTTTTGGTTCATACTAAGCAAATTAAAGTTGAATACAATTCAAACGCTTGACATTGACATTGAATGTGGTTTTTAATCCTGTTTACACAAGGGAGACTTTCCATTTTTAGCAGATTTTCCCGCTTAAGCGGCTCTATGAATTTGGGCCCAGGTTTGATTCGCTTGCACTGCACATGGTGTACTCTTTTGCGTTTATTTCACACAGGCATTCATTGTTCCCGATTATTTAGCGTGTTTTGAAAACACCATTTACCTCCGGTTCTCCCTTGAACGAGTAGGCGTTGAACGGCGGCACGACGTCAGGATGGTCGTCTTCTGGTCTGAGCACCGCCTCTTCCGGACGCGAAGAGAATATCTCATTACCGTCCTCGAGCATGGACACCTGATTAATTCCCGCCCAAAAGAGAAATAACCCACGGTCAGTATTACTTAACTACGGTAGCGCCTAAGTGCCATCCTTCTTGACGACTTGACAAGATAATCCATCTTGCCAGTGGAGTCAACCATAATATTCAGATCACGTCGACATGTAGGCCTACTGAACATATGTTTTGCCCTATCGTGTCGACTTAACAATCTTTGTAAGTTGTCAGTGGAGGTATATTATGGATGATTGTGCCAAGTCGATTGAAAATGGACATGGCGAGAAGGATTATCGTGTTGAGGACTTCTCAAAATGTATACTGGTCGTCATATGAACATTGGTCTTGCCACGACGACTCATCCAAAGTACCTCCAAAATTATCATGATCAAGTCGTCAAGTAAGATGGCATTGAGGGGCTTCCGTGATTATTTTACATGACCCTATACAAATATAGGTCGATAAGGCCCATTAACCATATACATTTGATTTATAGTCGCTCTCTCTAGACCATAAATTCGTTTCCCGGGTGTCAATTTGTACTTTATCCCCTGCTGAGCTACCTATAAACGATGCGGCCTGTTTTTTTATCACCATTGCTGCGTAGTTAGTTTTCTTTACGAAGAAGCGGGACCTGAGGGGGGAGGGGACTGCGAGCAATCACGTTCCGGGCAATTTCCGTGAGGAGGTACTTCCGCGTCTCAATCAACCCGCAAGATGAAGAAGATCGTCCGTAAGTCGCTGTGTCGTAAATGTGG
Organism: Luidia sarsii; assembly: GCA_949987565.1. NCBI lineage: Eukaryota > Metazoa > Echinodermata > Asteroidea > Paxillosida > Luidiidae > Luidia > Luidia sarsii. The sequence goes on along the minus strand of OX465101.1, from coordinate 26,345,682 downwards.
ATGCTTCGCTCCGTCAAATGGATGCTTATTGCAGGGACAACATCCGTTCCCTTCAAATTGCTGGTAAAGGTTTTTAAAACCCTTATGATGGTCAATACGGGCGAATCACAACAGTGCGCCCTCAAGAGTTTGTAACGCGTTGGCCAATGAAGGACCGACCATTGATCTCAATGGAGATCAATGGGGCCCCCCGACCATTGATCTCCATAAATTTAGTGTGGAGATCAATGCTCCCGACAGATCTCGCGCATTGTGATTGCCCAACGCGTTACAAACTCTTGAGGGCGCACTGTTGTGATTCGCCTGTATTGTAAAGGGCGTTGCCGGTCATCGTAATTTTTGCCGTTTTCGAAATGGAACCTTAGGCTCGGGCTCAGGCTTCGTCTCCGTCTGACAAAACCTGAAAATCCAGTTTGTGGTTTGTTTCCGAATTTGAAGTTTGTTGGCTTGATAGGCACAGGGTATTCACCAAGAAAATGGGGCCACACGCTTGTTTTAGAAGTCTGTAATATTATAACGAGCAAGATAAATATGACCGAAGCCTAAGCCTGGGTCTAAGCCCTCATTCCGAAAACACCCTATGACATAGGCCCCCAAACACTCCTTCTAGTGTGGGGAACTACCCTCAAACAACCAAAGGAGCGATTCGAAAGAAAGGAAAGCAAGCTGTCTTAGCTGCCTTCAAAAAAATGTAAAAATAGCGAGGAAAATTAGACTAGAGCGGGATTTGAACCCAGTCCTCTGTTTAACGTAACAGCATTTTCAAACCTGGTCTATCCAGCTCCAAGATTAAAGGACCTTTTTCCAAGGGGTAGTAGAGATACATTAAAAAAAATTCATCCCCTCCTTGACCGAGTTGTTCTCTGAATTTGGCCTTACGCTCGAGTCTTACCGTATGCCATAATGCTTTCAGGCTAGGTCATGTATTGCCGGTACCTCTACCGCACTGCCCAAGTGCAATGGACACGCAGTGGCTTAGCAAGCAGCCCTTTCATTCAACCATTTTTTAGTAGGCCTAGCCTATGTGCGTTGTTTCTTCGCTTTGAGTGGTAGTGAACCAGAGGATTTGGCCAAGTGAGGTGCACTGTTGCCTTGGTGGACTTCAGTTCACAAATGCACGGTACATACAAACATAGACCACTCTCTTTGCCTGTGACGAGGCCGGTGAGAAGAACTACACATTAAACTCGTACACCAAGGAATATATATACTGTACCTTGTTCGGGTTGTCATCGTCGGGGTAGGATAACAGTACATCGTACGGTATCAGCTTGGAGGATTCCAGGCCCTGCTCCAACCATTTGTCTCGGATATACTCGGCGTTGTCGCGTTCCGCCGCCCTGCCAGCAATGTGCGGCACTCGAGTGAAATACCTATACAGACAGTCCGAGAAAATGTGACTCGAGTGGTTATTAAGACATCTGCACGGGAGAGTAGAAGTTGCGGGTTCCAAAAATCTTTTTCCGAGCTGCCTGCCTTTTGGCTATCCGGCAAAGCACTGATGAGCACACCGTGTTATTATAAGTATGCGTTGAGGGGGGCAAACCCTCATTAGTTCACATGGTGGAAATATACCAAGTAGGAGGTTTACGGTGACACTGTGTACCGTACATGGTGTCACCGTAAACCCCCTTCTCTTAAGACATGATGTTCACCTCTTAAGGGAAGGAGCGGGGCTCTCTCAATTACAGCGAGTTGAACAGAAGTGCAGGACGGTACGTATAGACCATAGCACAAACATTGTCTATTGATTAATATACACGGCAATGCACGCCACAAGAGAAATTTTACACGAAGGGTAATCGAATCTCCCAGGAAGAATGGGGCTTCACCTAATTTCTATTCAGAGATAATATGGGCGATGTACAATAGTGCGCCCTCAAGAGTTTGCAACGAGTTGGCCAACCACAATGCGCGGAATCAGTGAGAGATATAACAGGACCGACATATGACGCTTAACCACCGTCGTTGAGCCAGGCTGGTACCCCGTAAATTGTGTGGGGACTATACAAGGACGTGTTTTGTAAACCAGCGTAGGTTAGGCTTAGGGCGCTACGGTTAGGTTTATGGTTACGGTTAGAGTTAGAGTTCGGGTTAGGTTAGCATTACTGATAGAGTTAGGATTAGGATTAGGGTTAGGGTTAGGGTTAGGTTCAGGATTAGGGTTGTTAGGGTTAGGATTAGGATATCGGGTTAGGGTTGTTTCGTGCTTGTGCCTGTAACTACCTGAGAAATGAATGAATGAATGTATGAATGGGGAGGCCTCAGCAAAACCTGGCTTCGCGCATGCGCACGGTGGTTAAAGGTCAACTGAAGTGCAAAAATTAGAAAATCCTGATTTGGCATTAAATATGTTCATTGGTACATTGTAATTCCAGATCAAACATAAATTTTGTGTTTCAGGCTTATTAGAAGCCTTTTTTAATTAATTAAAATTATGCTCGTAGTTATTGAGGGCGCTGTTCTTTACGTCACCGGATGAACGCAGAATGTTTGTTCTCTCCCCGCGAAAGCCGTATGCACTTAGATAGTTGGAGAGGTTCCCTGACGCGTTCAGCAGATAATGCACTTTTTTTGAGCGTGGCACCAGTCTTTTTCTCGGCGAGAAAAACCTGACAATTTTGTTGGCCGAGACGTCTTTCGACAAGCTTTTTCTTCGGAATCAGATGAATTCTAAGTCGATAACAAGGATAGAAATTCTGAAAATAGTTTTCATATGGCCACAGACGGGAACACGTTGCCAAACCATACACGTATGAGCCCGAATGGTCTCCGTGAAAACAAGCTTCGAAATGGACACTGCACTGCACGATTTGACGGGTCGTATTATTTCGGTCGTGTCAGCGTGATTTTTGACGTCAAAGACTGCGTTTACACTGGATCCCGCGAGGAGGATCAGATCCCGCGAGGGCGATCAAAGGGCGATCAAAGGGCGATCAACGCAAGTGTAAACGCTCGCGCGATCAGGATCAGATCCCGGGATCTGATCCACCTCTCGGGAAGGATCAGATCCGGGTCTGATCCTGCGTGCGGGATCAACATGCAAGTGTAAACGCAACGCGGGATCTGATCCTGCGGTTTTCAGCGACCACATCCGGCCCATGCCTGGAAAAATGCGCGAAAACGAGCATCTTGCGTGTACGTGTGCAGTACATATACATGTACACTGTACATGTACATGTACGTATGTACATGTACATGTACACACAATGTACACGTACACGTACATGTACATGTACTGTACACTCGGCAAACAATCTGTCCAACTTTACGCTGGTAACCGATACTAGACAGGGTCGTGTGTGTGTGTGGTCGTGTGGGTGGGGGGGGGGAGAAACTGGTATCCGCATACAGCACGGTAGCTGCAAAATGGCGACGGACACAGTGCGCGGACGGCTGTGGACCGATGAAGAATTGAAGTTATTTTTAGATATCTGGGCCAGTGAGGAAATATTAACGAAATTGGACGGTACCACCAGAAACACAGCGATGTTCAACAATGTACGTGTGCACGTGCATGTGTGCAGTACATGTACAGTACATGTACATGTACACATGTATGCATAGAGGTTGTACCGTTGCAAGAGTCCATCGGATTTCGCGCGTCATGGCCGGGCTGACGTTCTACTGCGCATGACTACTGACTTATGTGGATAACCTTTGGAGAGCGCCTCCGCTGCTCCACGCGCGATCAACGCGGGATCAGGATCCAGTGTAAACGCGGCACTGGATCAGATCCTCCGTGACCGCAGGATCTGATCCTCCTCGCGGGATCAAGTGTAAACGCAGTGTTAATGCGGCTTATTCTAGGATCGTCAGGGAATAAATGCATGTTTATTCCACTGCTGCAATCTTCAACAACGTATCTGGCTGGCGTGTCAACGGGTTTGTCGATATTTACTCCCGAAATCGGTTCTCTTGAAAAACGTGCACTGACTGTTGGTATACACGAACGTACAATACAATAGTTTCCCGACAAGAGTAATGGACCGAGTCTTCATCCGCTGACGTCACCAAGGACGTCCTCCACGGGGGCGTGGCTGCTCCCCCATCGAAACGTAAATATTGTTTTTAAACTCTTTCCCATAGTTTAAAATTCGGAACAAATGCATGGATGTATTTTACTGACACAATAGTATTATTTGAAATAATAAAAACGAATTCCAAAATGCATTGCAGTTGACCTTTAAGTGTCATACGTCGTGACGTTTATATGCCGCCTCGAATCTGTCGACCCTTTCCGGCCAGACGTGCATTGATCATTGGGCGTTGATACGACGCCATCAGAGACATGTTGTCTGTGTGCAAGCGATGGTGCCCCCTCCCCTCTTTTGTTGCGGGAACGCTGACTGCCCATTGAGGCGATTCCTGTGGAGCGAGCACGCGTCCGAATCAGTTGGCTTCAAATTAAATCACAGACCATCCGAGTCTATATGAGAACCGGAAGCCAAACGTTCCAAGGCAATGCACACCCACAGCAGTGTGGCGTTTCTACCCGTAGCCAATTATACATGTCAGACCCTTGATATACTGTAGCTGAAGACACGGTGTTCAAAGAATCCGCAAAATGTGCGTCAGTTGGTGAACACCTGGACGTTTAAATCATGGATTTTTTTGGTTGCCCCTTTTTATATCAAAGTCAGGGCAGGAATGAGACGTCATGTTACCAGATGTGACGTTCAATCAGGCCACAGCAAATACCGACAGTCTCTATAGGTCATTGCACAAAATTTTTGCCGAGTTTAATCAAGTATGGAAGCGCCTGTTCGTTGACCATCGCAAATGGTGTACCATATACCTTTAATGGTCGCAACCACCGCAGAACTGTAGCTTTCCATGAAATAATTTTGTGACGAAAATTATCTTGTGACGAAAATAATCTTGTGACGAAAATGTGTCCACCGGATGACGGTCAGTACGCGGCTGTGTACAAAACATACACTTCACTATTAATATACGACACAAACGGGCCACCACATTTTTAGGAAAATTGTAAGTCAAAATTGTTCGGCAAGTGGTTGTACCAGAAAATGTATATTGCTTTATACATAACAATTGGTGGTCTATTGTGCGTTTAAAACTTGTTTTCACCCTTTTACGGTGTAGGCATTAAACTAAAATCTTTTCCAAATATTCATCAGAGAAAAATGATGGACACAATAGGTATTTTTGAAGGAAAAAACACCTCTTTGCATTAAAACATGTTCCCAGCGCACATTCATTGAAAACGTTTGGCTGTGTATAAATGCAATAGAAGACTGGGGCTCTCAAGTCTACCATTCATCGGTACACGTTTATTCTGACATGTTGAACTTCGCAATTATGGTATAGGCCTACTCATAGCTGTATTATCCGTAACCCTTGTACCCTTGTACCCTTTTATCATGCTGTGACATTTTTATGGTGGTACATGTATATATATGGTGGTATACATAAGTATATTATATGACTGTCCATCGATTTCCATGATGACTGAGACTTTCCATTCTATGTGTGTACATTCAGGTTAGGTCTTGTTATGCTTTCTGGCATGGCTCCACAGACCAATTTGACTTGTACTGCGGAATCTGCAGACATTACGTACATAGGGTTTGTCAGTTTCTTGCAAGCAAGAGGCTTTTGCATGTCTTACTGCTCTTTTTTGATGGTGGTACGACGACATGTACAAGTACATGTATCAAATTCGTTTTTCAAAAATGTACAAGAACTATCTGCTATCATTTTCGGAAACACAATGCAAGCATGGCTGAATGTTTATTCGACCATCGTCAGTTATGTTAGAACCCAGCTGGAATTAACCCCCAAAAGACATTCGTTGTTACCGCACTTGAGCACCGTAATAAGGCTTACGAGGGAAACCAAACCCGTCATCACTCAGGCAGGCACCCACCGTAGGTTGTCCTCGATGTTGTCGGCTCTCACGTCGTCGATGACGTTGGGGCTGGGCCGGGTCACGCTGCCCGCCTCGGGGCCGCTCGGCGCCGTGTAATGTCCGATGACGACCCCCAGGCCGAGGCCCACCGCCGCCAGCACGGCAGCCAGGACCCAGAACGCCAGGCCGGGCCACTTGGGCCCTTTGCTCGGCAACTCTTCCTCTTGTAACATTGTCGGCGGTCGTGGGCTGACGAGGAAGAAACAACAACACGCGGTCCGATCCGCTCACAGACATAGAATGTGCACAGTCCTTTTCCTCTATACAGGTATCTTATCCGAGTACAAACATTTGCTTTATTTTAGGCAACGGCGTGGCTCGACCCTCGATGGCACCGTGTGCTGTGTCAATTGCATTATCTGAACTCTGAACCGCCACTTACAGGGTTTAGACAGATAACTGACACCATTGTACGGGTCATAAACAGCATTGTTTCCGTATCGGCGCACCCGTACCCGGGCGTGAGACGGTTATAAAAAAAAATACGTCTATAAACTTTCCAATGCCATTGCTTATTCACCGATCTTACTTGGAAACTCAAAGACTCATTTCTGGGAAGCACTTTTACCACGTTTGGATACAAAGAGGAACATTCCGAGGGACCGTTCAACACTTTCTGTCTTTTGTTCAGAGGCACGAAAACATGTTATTGCTACACCATGGGAGCTGCGAAGCGTCCCTAGTCTCAATAACCCTGTGAGCACCGATGATCTTATGGCGTGCTATATTAACCAATCGTAGCCAACGCATAGGCCTATTGCAAGGTTCTTGCTTTATGATTAAACCGGCTCAACCCACTATAATGGAATATATATAGCAAAGAACACGGAAAGTGGTCCTAAAATGTTTTATACATTCTTATGTTCCACGGGTCACCAGAGACTCAGAGAGGCGGCGTCACTGGATGGGAAACTTTACACTAACCTCTTTACAAACAGTCCATTTACTGTAAGAAGAGTTCGAGCATATTCATAACACCAGTCTGGACTTAGCCTTGTCCAAGGCGGTCTCTCCGGTACAGTACGGCTCCGGGCAGAGATCTGCGCCAAACGCACGCAAACCACGGCACAACGGCACTATACCACGCTGGGTGCAAGCTGTACACGGCTCGCAGACCGCGCCGCTGCCATACCGCACGCAATAGCCTGTGTGCGTACACGTGTACGAGCCTGTACCATAGATATCTATGGCCTGTACGCAGCTGTCCTGACCGCCTTCGACAAGACGCGTATACACGACATAATACGCACGCAAGTTACGGGCGGGGTATGGTGCACAGCGTGCGTACGCTATGAGCGGATCAGTGGGGTTGCACTTCGCAATATTGTTGCGCAAAGCCTCATACTAGGCTACAAGGCCGGATTTTTATTTCTAAATCGGCGACCAACGCCTTGGTCAAGGCTTGTCTGGACTGTGCACTATTGTTCCTGTGGCCACGAGGACTCCGGTATCCCTCTTAACTGACAGGCAATGACGACCTCTGAGTCTGATAGTGATACTGATAGACTGCAGCTGGACTGGAGGAGGAGGGGGGGGATGCCACCACATTAAATGAGGCCGAGGTCGAGGTTGAGGTCCAGCTCAACTAGAAGAACTGACTGCAGTACTTAAAGGCCCTATACAACATTGGTAAAGGTCAAAAGATTGCCACAGTTTGTGTGTTAAACCATTAAACATAAAAAAAAAGCAATCCTGCGAAGCTTTTAGCTCAAATGGTGATCTGAGAAAGTAGAAAAAGGTAAAAATTGTCACGGTTTTTGCACCATTCTGTAGTGTAAGATCATAGTTTATTACTTGCGAGTAATAAACTAATTGTCGATGTATGAGTGAAGACTTCTAGGGAATGATAAATTAGAAGTAGAAAAGAGAAATATAATCTCATTGTAAGTGTGAGGTGCATGCAAGCGGATTGTGGGAAGTGCTGTTCGTTACGTAAGGGGGTAGGCTTTTAGTGGGCAGTGATGCATGCATGAGTTGTACAGGAATGTGCGTTTATGGCGTGTTGGCCATTCGCGGTCACCGCGCCATACAGTTCATTATTGTTAAACGGTTTTTGACATATATACCGTATTTTCAGATCTCGGCCCCTACGCTGTTTCAAGCGGTTTAATATTCATGTATTCAGTGCATACTCGTTGTATAGTCTTTGCATGAAAAGCAATTAGGACCTTGGAGCTCGTACTCGATGACCTCTGCTCGATCGCCTTCGGGGCTCAGACAGGAATTTTCAGAGCATCTTTTTCCTGTACACAAAAGTTCAGATTTTGATATATATTTTTCGTCTGGCTCAAGGTCGGTAAACAAAGGGTTTTTCAAACATTCCCTGCATTTAAAAGCACTTTGACCCAGTCAAACCATGTTGCATATTGTTTGGAAACAAAAACCAGCGACAAAAACTAGCAGGCCCGAAGCGGCACGATGACAGCGGCTGCTAAAACCAACATATAGCTATTGATGCCTACTTGAGGGCCACTAAGTAGCGCATTTTCTGTAGTCATATTGAATCTGCATAAGTACATATAAGGTGATATACAAAAATGTTGTAAACTGCTTACTGACTAAAATTACCAAAATGTAAATCTTAAAATTTAGTGGGCCTGACGTTTCGATCCTAGCAGGACCTTTCTCTGCCTTTGAGAAAGGTCCTGCTAGGATCGAAACGTCAGGCCCACTAAATTTTAAGTACATATAAATTAACATAGTCTTTCTTCTTCAGAACGCAATGAATTGGAAAGCGCTGGGATGTTTTGCCTCAACTAATGCCTAGCACAATCATAGGGAAGAAATATTGTTAAACAGACTTTCGAGTTAACAAGTCATTTTGTGCATAATTGTATAATTCAACTTTATTTGTAATAGTCTGTTGTTAATAATTCAATACGTAAATTACAGTATTGTGATTGTAAGGGTTGTGTGATGGTAACTATATGCCTACTTGAAAGCAGTGTTCCTGGGCGTGTGTGACTGTCGACCAGCAAGATTAAAACATGTTGAAAGCACAATGTATTGCAAGCGTTACACTTTATTTGGTACCAAATAAACGTGTACGGTTTAGTTTCGTGGGTGAGATGAGATGTACAGCATCCCAGGCCGTAAGATTTTAACATGAGGATTCCATCATGACCATCTACAAACTGTGAAAATTAGAAGGAAATCTGTGGACATCGATGTTTTCCGATCTTCCCAATGTATTGGGCATTAAACGATACGGCTTTAGCAAAACTCATTCAATCAAATGTTTGAACCTTCCACGAGTAACATACGATGGGAGTGCAATGCATTTAGAGATCTTGTTTTATTTCAAATAATACTATGGTGTCAGTAAAATACGTATAATTATACATGCACTCTTTTGGGGGGAATCTTAAACTTTTGGTAAAGAGGGTAACAAAAAATAATTTAAGTTTGAAAGGGTGAACAGCCACACCCCGTGAAGGCCGTCCTTGATGACGTCATGAGAGGACTGCCCGGTCCATTACTCTTATCGGGGAAGATATTACATTGTACGTTCGCACAAATTATACTCACAGTAAGTGCACGTTTTCCATAAGAACAAATTTCAGGAGTAAATGTAGACAAATTCGTGGACATGCCTGCAAGATTCCTTGCTGAAGATTACAGCAATACCACTAAGGATGCAATAAAGTTAATGTATTTGTTCCTTCAAGAATAAGCCGCCTTTGGACGTCCGAAATCACGCTGACACGACCGAAATAGTCCGACCCGTCAAAACGTGCAGCGCAGTGTCCGTTTCGAAGCTTGTTTTCACGGACACCATTAGGCCTCATACATGTCATGTATATGGTTTTACAACGCGTTCCCGTCTGTTGCCATCAGAAAACCATTTTCAGAATCTTTATCCTCGTTATCGACTGAGAGTTCATCGGATTCTGAAGTAAAAGCTGGTGGAAAGACGTCTTTGCCAGACACTTTTTTTCACGCGTATTTCAGTTTAAGGGAAGGCTGGCGACGCGCTCAAAAGGTGCATCACTCCGCTGTACGTATACGACCTATTCGGGGGAGAAGCTAAATGTCCCCCCCCCCATGAAGTAAAGAAGAGCGCCCTCAATAACTGCTGGCAGAATTTTAGTTAAAAACACCAAAAATACATTTGATCTGGGATTATGATACACCAATGAACATTTTTAAGGCCATATTAGGATTTTCCCTCTTTTTTTTCTTCCCGTTGCCATTTCACTCATTTTCGAGATAGAGTTTCCAGCACGTTCTTGTCGTCCGCGTGAACTGCCCGCACTGCGCGCCTGCCCCTGGACCAGGAGAAAGCCTCCGCGAAGGCATGGCGGTAGTGCCGACTGGCCACGTTGTAGATGATGGGATTGACGGCCGAGTTCAAGTAGAGGAAGGCGTGGCAGACGGTGGTGGGGCCGGCCCAGCGCCGGTGGCTCTCCATGCCGGGCACGCCGCTCAGCTGGTCCGCGAGCACGCACAGCGACACCACCACGAAGGGCGCCTGGCACAGGAAGAAGACCGCACCGTTGGTGGCGAGCATGACGGCCACCTGGTTGCGGACGTGCAGCGCCCTCTGGGCCGAGACCGAGCCCCGGCCCCCGGCCACGGCCCCGGCCATGGCCCCGTCCGCGGGCCGCCGCTCCGGACCGCGCCGGACCCGTCTGCTCAGGTACGCGACGATGGAGCCGTAGGCGGCGCCGTTGACGAGCAAGGCGACCGCGAAGACGCCCGATTCCAGCAGGTGGCCCACGATCAGGCCCGGGCGGCCCGTGGCCTGGCAGTAGCCAAGGTGGACGGTGAGGTTGGCGTAGGGCTCGCCGGCCGGCCAGACGGCGCAGTAGCGCGTCAGCTTGGCGTAGCGCAGCGTGACCAGACCGGCCAGGGCCACGGCGGCGGCGGAGCCGGCCAGCACCAGGCCCACGCTCCTCCGGATGCCCGCCTCCGCCCGGGCGCGGCTGGCCGGGCGGAGCTGGGCGGAGCAGACGGCGGCGTAGCGGTCCAGACTGACCAGGGACAGCATGAAGAGCGAGGCGAAGTAGGTGAAGTAGTGCGGCATGAAGGCGCCAAGGCAGCCCACGGCGGCGGCCGTGGACAGGTGGTTCCTCACCGGCTGGCCGAAGTAGAACGAGTAACTGACCACGCCGGAGAGGAGGAGCATCAGGTCGAAGAGGGCCAGGCCGGAGAGGAACACGTTGGTGGTGGTGCGCATGTAGGGCACGCGGAACACGACGAGGAGGAAGGCCAGGTTGCCTGGTACACCCACAGCCAGGGTGGCGTAGAGCACGGCCAGCATCCTGCGACCGGTGCCGTCCCGGAGGATGTACAGCGCGGCATCTTCCTCTGCCGTCAGGTTCAGTATCGGCAGAGCGCCGTGCCCGCTCGTCTCGTTCGTGCACACCATGGTGGTATCCCCGTCAGCGACTGACGGGCCGCACACTCATCTATACCCTGAAGTACAGTCTCGGTAGAATTGCCTTTCGTTGTGTGCTATGCTCCAACATGCTCCGGTCGATTTAAGAGAGTCCGTGTATGTCTGTGCGCAATATTTCCACTCCGTGTATGCCTACTTCGCCCGTTAATATTAAACCTGTTTGTCAGATCGAGTATTAAACATTACAAAACGTACACGCGGCAAATCGGTGACCAAGATCGCTGTGCGCCTGCGCACTATGAGTTCAAATAAGTTATGATAAACCATGTCGTTGCTTTTGAACTAGGCCTCTGTTTGAAGCTTATAACTTATATAAGCATATAGTTATTATAGTAGTATAAAGTAGAACAGTAGTACATATTTAATCAATCTTGCAGCCATGGGATTAAATACATGAACTGCACAATTTAAAATGTGAAAAAACACCAAAAACCTGATGTATAAATTTGAATAAATAATATAACTTAAACACAAGTGACACAAATATTATTGCAACAACGGTAGTTTTAAAGAAAAACAATAAACAAACAAACAAACAAACGGGTATATAGATGAACAAAATAATTAAACCAATCAAACAAATACGAAATAGGCCTAAAGGGTAGAATTCGAAAATAATAGAATAACAAAAAACAAAGAACTAAAAGAGAACAATATCACGGATATGAACATTGCTCAATGAAAGTTTAATCATTATTTTAATCAGGTTATCATAATATGGAACTGGGCTGAGTTATGAGAGCGCTGGACTTCTGTGATTTCCATCTCTCGGCGCCCGTTAAGAGCGCATCAGTTCCAAGAGAAGCTGCAGTAATGGCGCGAGTTATCGGATAGGCCAATGGGCCAAATCGATGCACTGGCCATCGCAATAAGTCATTTGCAGCGGCGGCGTCGGCGGTGGCGGCGGCGGCTCCGTTGCCGATCGTGCGCATGCGCTCTGAACACAATCGAAGGCAGCAGCCAACGCCGACAAAATTGACGAATAAATTTGCTCATCAGTATGTCATCAACCGTTGGGCTGCCGTGTGCAAGGCTGGGCTTACCGCGTGGCTAAGGGAGAGTCGTATATACGGAGTATAGCTTGCACGCCCACGGCCGACGGATTCAATGATTGGTTTTCCCTTTGGCGCGGGTGGTGGTACGGTGACAGACGCGACGAAAGAGACGACCAACCACTGCGCAAGGGATCGCATGAATTCCTGGATGGGTTAGCTTCGTGATGGATCCACACATTGTCACGTAATCCAGCACTTTGGGCGGGAAATACTCGCCCCGATCTGACGGCTTTCTGCATGCTTAATGCGACGCCAATTCCTTGTGAATGACTTTAAAGGGTTGTAGTAGAGTGGGTATAGGCCTACCTCACTCATGATATCATACGATGCTTACTGTTCCCAATCCGAGAAAAAAAAACCAAAAACGTATCAATGGTTGAAACTGAAGGCGATTTTCTATCAATGCATAAAACCCCCTTATCTTACTCTCTTCATCTGTACTGTTTGGCTTCTGATCTTGGCTGTCGCAACTGAATTTGCGTCCCCATGTTCGCATTGAATTTTCGTTCACGACTGAATTTCTCGGAAATTGCATCTGACAGCATTGCTGGAGATTCCATGCCCCCCGGGAGGACTGGTGCCGACTTGACGAATACCGAGCGTTCTGTCGCGACTCGGCACCAGGGGTTTCTCCTGACATCCTAAACCGATGCTGCACGCTTCGTTTCAACCCGCATCGGATCCGAGTGCTTCTGTCACTTGCTATGAAACAGCTCTCTGCACCCACTAGGGGCTGCAACCATGCCGGTGTCAAATGCAAAACTGTCCGCCATGCAAAACTGTCCGCTTCGGACACTTTTGCATATGCAATTGTGTCCGGGGCTATGCATAACTGTCCAACGTAGACGTAAGTAGTACGTACGAAACTGAACGTACATGCACCGAATATACACGTACGTACATGTAGATGCACATGTAGCGTGAATCATAGACGGCTTCGTCGCTTTTACTTCTATTACGTTGGACGTTGTGGCTGTTGAGTTTAAAAGGCTCACTCCCTTCAACTGAATTTTTCGACATATAATAAGCTTCAATCTGGTATAATTATGTATGTGTACAATTCCGTCCCGTCAACAATAGAGGGCGTTTACTGCCAGGACCGTTTTGCATGGTGGCGGACACAATTATTGCATATGCACATGGGTCCGGGCGGACACAATTGCATCAGCCCTATGCAGCAGCGTTCGGGTGGACATTATTGCATATGCAAAACCGTCCGGCGCATATGCAATAATGTCCGCCGGATAGTATTGCACAGCGGACATAATTGCATGCGACACCGGCTCTTCTTCGCCAGCACTTATAGGCCTATAATTAAATCCTTTCACAAAATACACATCATTATGAGGAGGGCTAAGGGTCCGTATGAACGAGGCGCACGCGTCTAACGATTCCTTATGGGTAAACTGGTGGAAGGCAGAGGGGAACTTCATGTGCGATTTTCCCTTCCATCCATCCCTCCTCTCCTTTCCATCCCTCACTCCATCCCTCTCTTCTCCCTCCCTTCATCCATCCTCCCTATCCCCCTCCCTCCATCCTCCCTCCCTCCCTCCATCCTTCCCTCCAACCCTAATCCATTCCTCTCTCCCTCCCTCCCTCCCTTTTCACTCCCTCCCTCCATCCATCTATCCTTCCCTCCCTCTCTCCACCCACTCCTATACCTCCATCCCTCTCAAACTAACAGCAAACGCAATCTGCATGTCACAGACCATGTAATGGTATGACACCAGGACATCTGGCTTACCGTGATTTGCTGCCTGCCACATTACTTGCCCATGTAACGATACCAAAGGAAAAAATGCAGGAGTAGCAACTTAACTCAAGTAGGTTAAATCCGAGCCAGCTGTGGCCGAGCAGACCTGATTTAATGATTGAATAAAACTGGAAGCGGACCTCACGGTGTTTTTTTTAATGTCCGCTCCTGACAAACGAGGAAATTGTTCGAAGTGAGCAAAGAGCGGCGTGAAATGGCAGAATAAATTAAGCGTGCATCTCGGGATTTTCGTTTACTGAATATATTGAAAGTCTATTTCGGTGACTTCTTAGAATTCGACCGTAAGACGTCACCGCAACATTATTGCTGCAAGACCATAAGATACAGATAAAGACCAGTTACCGGCACTACCAGTCCCACGTATAGGGTTAGCCACACCAGAACAGACGTCGCTTGAACTAAATAGTTGAAGATACAGCTCTGTTCGTTGTCAAGGGTCAAGCTGAGTTGGCCACGCGGCCACGCGAAGATCGCTGGGCACCCCAGGACCGCAGGACGATTTGACATAACGGCACGGTGAAAGCACCTAACCAAACGATTCTTCATATAATCGAATAGAATAAACGCGCCGTGCTCTACATAACGCAATAGGGAGTGTGGAATCGACTGACAAAAAAGACACGGAAATGCCGAACGACATAGGCCTAACGGTATAGACAAAACCAGACGAAGCCGCCTTTTTTCGCGGGAGAAGGTAATTGGCATTGATTGAATTCGTAGTAGGCGTTTTTCCTTTCCTGCGACACACTCTCCTTGCTCATGGGAGTACTGGAAGGTTAAAGGGAGAGTAGGCCTACACCACTCTTTTGCAAATTTTTTGGACATTCAAAATTTGGAGAAAATACTTACTCAACAGGAATTTTGTAATGGTATCATACATTCCGTGAGAATTTGGCGCTCGAAAATCTGCCGTTTTTTGGAACTTCCAACGATCGCACTGTGGAGCGATAGTTGGAACAGAGTTCCTGTGACATATACCGCCCTCTGTGTCTGGAACAAGTTAGCATTTAATTTAGTTTCAACGTGTTTTTTTTTCTCGTGACATGGTAGCCGAAACCCACGCAGGTGTTCATGTATACGTTGAGTTCGACAAAGCATGGGGGTGATTCTTGGACCAATTCTCAAATGGTGTACCCTACCTTTAACGTCCATGTACCGTAGTGTGTATGGCGTGTCTGGCGTGGTACAAGACAAATAGCCCACTACCACTGAGACGGAGGACTATAAAGGTGGCAATTCATAAAAGTCGAGCTCAACCTGCGAATGAAACATCTCGTGAATTCGCCACCTCGTTTGTAGGCCTTCTAATGTTATATTCACCTTTAGTAGACTCAACGAGAAACGGCTTTAGGGGGAGACGATAGTGGTTTTGGTAATGATGAGAGATGTTGGGATACTGAGCAAGTATCTTACCTCTTATTTCAGACATTCTGATTTTTCCCGTCTTGACTTTCAAATTAAACACAATTTTGAACATTGACCATTTTCCTTTGCTCATTTTATTATGAAACATATCCCGACTTTTAAGAACATATCCCGTCTTTTAAGAAAGACGATCCCTTAGTAAAAAAAAAACACCATTAATGGCAACTTTAAATGGTAAACTACAAAAATAC
This sequence comes from Luidia sarsii, assembly GCA_949987565.1. NCBI lineage: Eukaryota > Metazoa > Echinodermata > Asteroidea > Paxillosida > Luidiidae > Luidia > Luidia sarsii. Next base: position 26,329,904 of record OX465101.1, on the reverse strand, counting down.
CACCTAATTGAACGCGTCGTCTAATACCTAGTACAATCGCTGTACAATGAGTAAACTAGTATTGGACAAATTCAAAAATATAAATCTTTTTTTTAATGTACTGTCTCATCCCTTTAATCCCGTAAAAATACTTTAAAAAATAACTTGTTTTCATAAATCTATGATTTGTTTACAAGCATGCTATATAATTGTGAACTGGCAAGTTTTGTAAGGTTTTGAAACTGGCAATCTTATGACACTTATGGATCCTAAAAATTGTTCGTTTATATAAATCTTTCATACCAATATCTTTAATGACATTTCTCTTTAATCTTGAAAGACCACTTCCCTTCTCCAGATCTAGAAAACTGATCCCCTCCGTGAATGACCCTGGATCACTGATTACTGATCTAAATCAATGACCCACGGCATGGATCTTGATGATTTGACTATGATCACAGATCCACATCACAAATCCGGACAATTGACTCAAATCATTGACCCAGAACATTGATCCAGGTCGCTCGCTGATCCAGATCACTGATTCAGATCACTGACTCAGAACTCTACCCCAGATCCAGATCACCGATTCCAATCCAAAGGGAACAAGCCAGCCAAACGAGAAGTCAACATTCTCCAATGCACGTCTCTCCAATAACTGAGACATGTGAGCTACTGTGTAGGCCTATGGCAGCATTCAGCATATCTAAGATGCACCAAAGGAGAAGTGACAAATCAATAGCAAATCAATGCGCTGTCTGGAGTACAATTAGCATGGCAACACTTCAGTATATGTAAATCATCGTGCACTGGTTTGCCTCCTGACAGTCCTCTTAGTGATTTCCTCCTGGAATCTGATACATTGCTATATTGATAGTAAATACCATAAATTCACATGGGGTAAACCCACTAACTAGCTACAACAGTGATACAAGTACACATGGCTATGGGCAATGGGGACGCCGATGTAGCTCATATTATCAAACCACTTTATCAAGCCGACTGGACAGCATCGGGTGTAGCCTTGATTTATTCAGCAAACTGATGGCAGATGGCACAGTCAAAGTACACACCAAGGGGCTAAACCGACACGGTTTGAATCTGCCTGCTAAAATTAGCAACTCTATTTGCCAACCAACGGGTGGAACCGCTATTTCGCAACCGGGGGAACCGTTATTAACCAACAGGTGGAACCGTTATTAACCAATGGGTGGAACTGCTATTAACCAATGGGTGGAACCGTTATTAACCAGCGGGTGGAACCGTTATTAACCAACGGGTGGAACTGCTATTAACCAACCGGTGGAACCGCTACTAACCAACGGGTGGAACCGCTACTAGCCAACGGGTGGAACAGCTATTAACCAACGGGTGGAACCGTTATTAACCAATGGGTGGAACAGCTATTAACCAACGGGTGGAACTGTTAATAACCAACGGGTGGAACAGCTATTAACCAACGGGTGGAACCGCTACTAACCAACGGGTGGAACCGCTACTAACCAACGGGAGGAACCGCTACTAACCAACGGGTGGAACCGCTACTAACCAACGGGGGAAACTGCTATTAACCAATGGGTGGAACCGTTATTAACCAACGGGTGGATCCGTTATTAACCAACGGGTGGAACTGCTATTAACCAATGGGTGGAACCGTTATTAACCAACGGGTGGAACCGTTATTAACCAACGGGTGGAACAGCTATTAACCAACGGGTGGAACCGCTAATAACCAACGGGTGGAACCGTTATTAACCAACGGGGGAAACTGCTATTAACCAACGGGTGGAACTGTTATTAACCAACGGGGGAACTGCTATTAACCAACGGAGGGAACCGTTATTAACCAACGGGTGGAACCGTTATTAGCCAACGGGTGGAACTGCTATTAACCAATGGGTGGAACCGTTATTAACCAACGGGTGAAACCGTTATTAACCAACGGGGGGAACTGCTATTAACCATTAGGTGAAATCGCTATTAACTAACGGGTGGAACCATTACTAACCAACGGATGGAACTGCTATTATTGATGTACATTTTACAGCTGCCATTACGGCCTGTAGATGTACATTTACAGTTGCTATTATAGATGTACAAGATGTACATTCACAGTTGCCTTTATACATGTACATACACAGTTGCCATTACAGATCTACATGTACATTCACAGATGCCATTATAGATGTACATGTACATTCAGAGCTGCCATTATAAGTGTACATGTACATTCACAGTTGCCATTATAGATGTACATTCAGAGTTGCCATTATAGATGTACATGTAGTACATGTATTCACAGTTGCCATTGTACGTTAATTTTACAGTTGCCATTATACATGCACATGTACATTCACAGTTTACCTAATGGCCATTACCTATAGTCAAGGAAGCACCACACACATACATACAAAATCTACCTATAAGTTGCTATATAACTTCTCTATGATATAAAACAGCTGACTTACTCTCTGTCATGCCACTACCTCACACCAGAATATCTAATGTCAATACAATTCATGTAAAATATACTCTCATCTTCTTCTTAGTAATCATATAAAGTTTTAGTAAAAAAAGACATGGAATGTTTGTACCAAAGGAGTTAAGCATTGTAAGAAATTGGCATTTGATAAATTTGCTCCATTACATGATGACTGTTGTGACTTTCTGCTTTTGAGAAAGCACACCAGAATTGAAAGTCAGGCAGGCTAATTCTTTGAGACCTAACTTATTGTACTCGGTATGCAGTGTGAAACAGTTTTTGTGTCACTGATTGAAATTGCTGTATCGAAAAAAGGCAAAAACAAAATGTTGAATGGACCAGGATTTGAACCCGAGACTTCTGGTTTTGCGTACCAGCTTTCTTACCATCTGGGCTATCCAACCCTTAAAAGGTGGCCTTCCCAAATAGTCAACTAGTCTTTGACGGGGTGGGAATCTGCTGTATGATGGATATTGAAGCTGGGACAGAAACTATCGGAATAATTTGAAATGTTTACCTCATCACCTAGATTGGTTGATTAGTGAAAATCCTGGTGATCTCATGATGACATTACTTGAGGAGATAGTTGAAAAAAAGTCTCAATGCTGAAAAACAAAGGAATTTGCCTTTCAATCCAGAGTGCACTGGCTTCTATCCAAGATTCTATCGCACAAGAGGAGCCATATTTTTTCATGAGAATGCCTCCAAACCAGTGTGCATAGGAAAAACTGCCTCTAGTGTGATCACATTTAATGATTGCATCTCATGAGCAGCCATGTGTATGTATAGAGCACAGCATTTCTTGTACTGTCCGTGTTCCAAAGCATTGATCACATATTGCTGATCCAGAAAACTGCCTCTAGTGTGACTTTAATAAGCCCCATGATCACATTTCATGATTGCTTCTCAAGAGCAGCCACGTACCTGCATAGAGCACGGCATTTCTTGTACTTTCCATGTTCAAAAGGCATCTGGTCACATATGGCTGATTCAGACAACAAAACTCATTCTAAAGGACACTGCACGTACACTGAGTGACTGAGCTTGATTTGGCACATATTGCCACTCTCTGCACATCGATGTGATATCACAACGCAATTTCTCCTGAAGACACTCAACCTTGCCTGTATCTAATGGATACCTGGAATAATTATGCCTCAGCCCCCGCACTCTTCATCTTGTCATGCTTTGTTGTGATTTCACTTTAATTGGTTTTCTTAAGCCTTTGTCTGAAAGGACCATCTGCACAAAAATTAGTCTCCTGACAGTACCTCCATAACTGTGAGGTCACTCCGGTCCTAATTCATCATTCTAGTTATCCATCCCGTGTTATCCATCTTCCAATAAACTTAATCTTCTGAAGATGTAACGTGTCCTTGCATCTACTGCAATGTTGGACATCAATTTCACATGAATTGAGCCCCACCCCCCCCCCAAAAAAAAAAAAGAAGGAGAGGGAGATTTATGGTCTGTCTCTGTTGTCAAGCCTGATTACAGTAGTATCATTCCATATTCCCCCGACTGTCTGCCGGCCTCCTTGTCCCCCAACCCTTGGGAGGACTGTGCGGAGGTGTACCGTATCTCTGGCCACTGAACTGTCCTCCGGAGACATGGTCGCTCCCACCACTCCACTGATATGACAATATTGACACTGCACCATCTTGCCATCTGATTGATGCGGAATGTGCACAGGGAATGCATGATGTCATGCCAATCCTCTTGAAGGAACATTCTGGGATAGTAACTAGAAATGCTTTGATGGTGGCTTGCTTTCCACTGTATTGTGTTTTTAAGTGACACGCAGAGGTTTTTCCTCTGGGTTTTGTGTGTGTGCCTCGAAGATGTGTGGAGGTGGCCATGTCAGTCTAAAAAAACAAAAACAGAACAGCCCGAGGATAGCACTAGTGGATAAACGGCATATGCGTTCATAGTTCACTTCTTGTTACTGGAAAAAAGATAAACTTTCAATAGTCTGTGACACGATGTTCAGCAAACACTTTCATGATTTAAGTTTGCGCAGTGAGTTTGTGCTTAAAGGTAAATAATCATGGCATTACTGAAATTGGGCTATAGCTATTGCCTTTTCATAAAGAGAACTGAGTTGCACAAATCTGTTAAAAAACCTTTCACCTTACCCTTCACCTTACTGAGGTGCTTTGATCACATGTGAAATATAAAATGTATGTAGAATTTATAGGCTATAATAAAAACGAAGTAGTCAACTGTGTTATCATTACAAAAGTTTGTTGGTGGGTGATTCTTCTCGAAACTTGGACACAATTTTGAGCTAAGTCAAAATAGTATCTGCTGAAACAGCTCTACGAAGGAGGTTTTGGCCTAAGCTAAATTAGCTGGAACCAGTTGAACTTATCTATTCTAATTTGCCGATGATGGCAGAAAAAAATTGGGTGATTGCAATGATGAGCATAATTTGTGGGTTCTCGTGGGATTTTGGCTACAGCGCCTACGGAGTCCCCACAACAGTGGGTTCCATGCTGACGAGGTGTGGCGTATGAAATCTCTCAACCTATGGACTACCACTGAGGAACAAAGGAGGACAAATTGCGGGACGTGTAATCACTCATCCTATGAAATTGAGACCTTTGGAAGGTTTTGTGTATGTGTGTAGAACTGGGGCAACAAATGAGATGGAGGGAGGTGACCCACTCCTGTTACTCCACACGAGTTACTGTACGCCGTTGGACACCGCTGCGCCGTCAGTCTTACCCGTTTCCGAGCCCTCGCCGTTTGCCGGCCGAGCGTCAACTCCTTCGGCCGGGCCGGCCGTCGCGGACGGCCCCGGCCCGGGGGCGGGGGCTTTGGCGGCCTCCGGCAGGTAGACCGGGTTGTCGAAGCTCTCCGAGGGCCGGTGGCTGGACTTGCCCAGGATGTCCAGGTCAGCAAGGGGCCAGTTGCGGCTCACCCGGAACTCCCCGTCGACGTCCAACGGACTCCTCCTGCCGTCCCCGAAGAAACTGTTGGGGAGTCAGTAGTTAATCAAACTCGTCGTAAATTATGTCTGTTTGTTGGGGGTGTTGGGGTGTCTGGGGCATCCCCTTTCCCAAGCTCTGCTTTTCCCTCCATATTACAGTCATCACTACATCTTCTATGCTTTCATAGCCTTGGTATATGCCTCACATGTTAACAAATTGATTGTTTTGTGTCTCTTTACATACATTTCTGTATTTTCTCTACTGTGATATGGAAATAAATGTTATTTGAATGAATGAATGAATGAATGATGCACACAAGCCATTTTGTGCCATCACGACTAACAATTTGTTACTCCCATAACATAGATATAACATGTTGTTTACATTGAGGAGAATGGAGGTTTGCCCCGCTCAACGAGATTAACACTGAGTGCTCAGTGCTTTGCCCTGGCAAAGAATTTCTTCATCATCCTATTCTTTGCACCACATATTGAAGATACTCTATCAATTTTGACCTTCTCCTTTTCTCCCTTTTCTCTCTTAAAATATCAAATACTTTCCAAGTATTTTAATCCACTAAATGAACCCGTCTGATGATCTCTTTTTAACTATTTATATTGTACTCTTCTTAAATATTCTTGTACTTACTATTTCTATTGTAATATCTTGTAATCAATATTTTTATTGCAATATCTTGTAATCAATATTTTTATTGCAATATCTTGTATTTTAATGACAATGTTTACCGTATATTATTTTTAAGCACTTAACGCCGGGACCTCCGAATCCGGAGCTGCATTGGCTTGACTATGCGACTGGGCCCTCCGAATCCGGGCACCACTATTGTCCACATTCCAGACAAAGACTCTTTTCAGCTTAGGACAAAGCAATACGAATCAGTACAAAGACCCTTTTTGACCCTTTTTGACCCCCCGGCGCGAATTGGTTAATGTTCAGCACCTGGGAGCATTAACCACCCTAATGGCTTTGGTGCTATATAAATGTGCAATATTATTATCATTATTATTTTTAATCAAGCATCAGGCAACAGTGCTTATCACGTCGAGCAGGGCAAACCCTTATGGGATGTGTTAGCCATCGTAAGTTGAGTTATGATGCATTGTGAGGCTTTATAAAATCCGCCCCTGGAGTCGAGTTCAACCAACCTATCGTAACTTACGGTCAATTGCAAGACAATGAGTGACGCACAGACACCATACAAGCCTATCACAGATTATGATGGCTTAATAAATAATGATGCATCATAAGGCTTTCTGAAATCCACACCAGGTCCATTGTCCAATCAATTCATAGGCCCAACATCCAACTACACAATTGGCACAAAAGCCTCTGAGTGGTGGCCAAACATCACCTCTCCATCATAGAAAACATTGACTGGACTGGGACTTGAACCCGAGACCTCTGGTTTTGCATACCAAAAAAAAAAAAATCCCCCAGAGGTACACAAAACAAGAGGCCTCAGGTACAAGTCCCAGTGCAGTCATAAATTTCGTCGCTATTTTGTCCAAATTCCAAAATTAGGTGGGCCTGAATTTTTGATCCTTGCAGGACCTTTAATGAGTTGAATTGAGGTGAGGTGAGGTGAGCAGAGGTGAGGTAAGGTAAGGTGAGATGATCTGAGTTGAGGTGGAAGAGTTGAGGTGTAATGTTTATATATATATATTTCAGACATTTTAATCATTGAGCAATTTGCAATATTTTTGCATATTAGCCGACTAAATTTTTCAAAAGTTCCGTCTCATTGTTTTTTTACAAACAAACAAAATAGAGAGACCCTAAAGGGATGAAAAAAAAATGGTGCAGAAAAAAAAGTTTGGCATTAATAAGGAAAAATTTACGTGAAAAAAAAATTGCCGTGGAAAAACAAAATTGGCGTGAAAAAAAAAAATGACGTGAAATAAATCAATTGGTTCACTTACGATAGTTTCCCCGTCCGGTGGCGCACAAAGTAGAGTGCAGCAGCAATGAGGGCAGCAAGCACGACCACCACTATCACTATGGCAACAGGGGCTGCTGCACTGACTCCTACAGAGGTGAGGAGAGGATGGCAGAGAAAAGAAGGCCAATGTCACAGCATATGAGGCCTGAACAAAATCATGAGACAAGGTAAATTGAGTTGAGGTGAGATGGGGTGAGCTGGAATTAGGTGAGTTGAGCTGAGGGAGTTGTGTTGGGGTCAGGGGAGTCGAGTAAGGGTGAGATAAGGTATTAAGTTGAGGTGAGCTTAGTTGAGGTGAGGTGAGTTTAGCTGAGCTGAGGTGAGGTGAGGTGAGGTGAGGTGAGCAGAGGTGAGGTGAAGTGAGGAGAGGTGAGGTGAGGTAAGGTGGGGTGAGTTAAGGTGAGCTGAGGTGAGTTGAGGTGAGGTGAGGTGAGGTGAGGTGAGCTGAGGTGAGCTGAGGTGTGGTGAGGTGAGCTGAGATGAGGTGAAGTGAGGTGAGTTGAGTTGAGTTGAGGTGAAGTGAGGTAAGGTGGGGTGAGTTAAGGTGAGCTGAGGTGAGTTGAGGAGTGGTGAGTTGAGGTGAGCTAAGTTAAGATGTGAGATAAGATGAGATAGGATGAGATAAGATGGAACGATACCGAATGAAATGAACAACTGGGCATTGTCCATCAACCATACATTTGTACCTACCCTGTGATCCAGTCCTGCCCTCTGGGTTGGCAGGCCCAGCCAGGCAGTCGGAGAAGCATGCATTGTCAATGTGGAACTCGGTGCCCATGACTTTCACGGTTTGGGTCTTGCGGACAAAGTTCACATAGCTGTCATACAGGAGAGTGGAATGGCTGGGGCTGAGTGCGTACATGTCGGCTTGGTAGTACACGCTGCCATTCAGTAGCTTCTCATCTAGAATCAGAGCAAAAAATGGAAAGAAATACAGGACTAGACGTTTGAAGGCCAAACTTTACAAACTAAATGGGAATAATTTATATTTATTTTTTAATGGCTTCTTTGTCTTCTGTTTATTATGTATGTGACTGCTGCTGTTGCTTCATGCTGATGTCACTGGCTCAGTGAGTTTGAAACAGACAGACACCAAATTTTGTCCACAAAAGAAAATAAACATCGGATTCATTCTGCAACTTGTTTTGAAACCAAAAGCCTCCGTGTTGATTTCTTTTCAAAGATTTCGTGACAATGACAAAGAAAATCTAACTGGACTGGGAGCTGAACCTCAACCTCTGTTTTAACTTACCCAGGGCTGATACCTAGCTGAGTCATCTGGCCCTCCGATGGGGGCCTTCCCCAATAGACAACTACCTTTGATGATATCTATCTTTCAAATTCGTTATCCAGTTGCAGTCAAACACTTCACCCCTCCTACCCTGGGTGAGGTTTGATTGACAAAAGCCAAGACCCTGCAGTGACACAGCTATTGTCCAAAAAAAAAAACCTATAAAAGCTCAAGGAGCACACACACATCCATGCCCACTCTGAACTAAGACGCGACAAGATCAGCTTTCCAGCACTCCCTGCTGTCTTCACGTCCTTACCTAGTTTGCCCTGACACAGAGCAGTACCTGAATTGGTAGTGTTTGCTCCTATACAGGGACTGTCTCCTTGGAAGGACAAACTATTGTAAGTAGTACACTGATGTTGCTAGTCCCAAGAAAAAATTAGGGGACTAAATAATTCCACAAAACCCTAAAAGCCTGAGCAGAGGCTCTCGGATATTCCATATACATGAAAAGCTGCCCTAATTTCTAGTCCAAGTTTGTGAAGCGACGAATAATCTCACAAACCTCGCAGGTAGTTTGCGCTGAAGCCGCACTTGCAGAGAGCATTCACCCCGGCCGCTATCTGCTCCCGGAGTTCGCCGGTGAGCTGCCGGTTGGTAACCCACACCTCGTAGGAGGCATCCAGGATGTGCAGCTGGACGGTGCGCCGGTACGCCCTGGCCGGGCACCGGTTGGCACGGCCCGGCGTCCGCGCGGACAGCGTAAAGGAGGAGGGGTCCAGGCTATCGCAGCACGTGCAGCGGGATATGGACGGGGCCGTCACATCTGCCACGGGACTGCAATGGAGAATGCCAGAGAAGACTGAGAATCCCTTGACAAAATCACATTTACGTATGAATTGTGCCAGGTTACACTCAAGTACTTGTACACATACATGTAGTGTACAAGTAAATGGTATATTTCACAGATATATTTGTTTTGTTCCCGATTGTTTTAGAAAAAAAACGTATTGCGGTCATGGGAGCTGGAATAAAATGTCACTGAAATAAATGTCAAGCAAACAAAGGAAAAACTGACTGGAAACTTCTGGACAAATTAAAATAAATTGGCAAAGAAAACTTTCACTGGACCGGGAACGGGAAATAAATGTGTGCAATTGGCCCCTGTGCTCTGAATGTGGATCATCTGCCCTCAAAGGGCCTATTGAGCATAGTCGTGTGTACCGTGTGTCCATGTAGCCCCTGTGCTCTGAATGTAGATCATCTGCCCTCCAAGGGCCTATTGGGCATAGTCGTGTGTACCGTGTGTCCATGTAGCCCCTGTACTGACGGCCTCTGACTGCAGACAAAGCCTCCACTCTCAGGCAGTCATATCTTTGAGGTGGTCGACCTAAACCCAAGCGTACAGATTGCGGTGAAGGCAGTGGGTGGATTTCCACTGTCTGTCCGATGACCGTTGGGCTGTGGGACCAGGCCCAGTGCATAGCAACGGCGCATAGCACATAGCAGCAGCGCCCCGAATTTGGAGGACCCGGCACAGAGTGGTTAAGCCCAAGCAGTCATGATTCATAGAATCCGCTTGGCAACCCAAACTTCACTTTGGACTACACGATGATGGAATACAAGTCAAAAGCAATTGATGTCAGTAATCCTGCTTACACAAGGAAGACATTTCATGCTCAAAAAGCAGATTTTCCCGCTGAAGCGGTTCTATAAAGTACAGACCATTGATGACGTAACACTGTGGTTGAAGGTTGAAAGTACTATGAACATCTGAACCGTGAAAATGGGGTGAAAATGTCATTTAGCCATGAAAAAAAAATTCACCGTGTTTTCACCCCTGTTTCATGGCACACAGTTAGCCAAGTCATTTTCATAGAGTTTTCACCAGTGGTCTCCAAGGCCACATTCCTGGTGGTAAATGGCTAGATGCAATTTAGAAGTATCTGAGAGTGACAGGTACAAGGAGACCATACAGTACCTCTATGGGGGCTGGTGGTCCCTATATTGAATTGAATTAGCCATCCCCCAAGGCTGGAGCTTGCCACCCAAGATATTCACATTTTTTTCACAGTCTCTTTAGTGACCTGTCCTTATCAGGTCAGAGAGGCAATTTTTTTCATGGTCAATTCACTGTAAAATCTCAAATTCTACTTTCTCCAGTTCATGCCACTCCAATCAATTTGACTAAAGGTGACGGGTCATGCAGGGCCCTCTGACTTAAATATTAAAATGAGTGATTTAATGATGAAAAAACAACCCACAAAGCTAACCTGAAGTTTCCTGTGAAAATACTGCTAAGACCTGGCTTCAAGGCAGAGGCCAGGAGATTGGGCGGCTTTGTGTCGTTGGTGTAGACCAGGGCATCGACTAGATCCGTGCTGGTCACCGGCGATCCCTTGTCGAGGGCGCTCTTGGCATTGCGGTAGATGGCCACAGCGCCCTCACCCGCCCTGAGCACAGGCTCGGGTGAGGCGGGCAGGGCGAGGTCCGGGCTCAGGGCCATGCTGCCGATCACAAAGAAGCCGTCAAGGGAGACGGACCACTGGTCGAGCGCCAGGGTGAAGTAGACGACGGGCCCGGCCTCGGAGGTCGAGGACAGGACCAGGGTGATGCCCATCAGGGAGGCGCCCGGCGGACCCCTCAGCTCCACGTACTCCCCGCGCTCCGTCCCCGGCCCGCCCGTCCGCGGACTGACCTCGTTGACGACGATATCCGTGGGCGTGGCTGCCGTCGTCGCGGTGCCGCCGCCAGCCGGACACCCCAAGTTCTCCCGGCCGGGCGTGGGCCGGGCCGGTGCAAACGCAGCCATCATCAGCGGCTGGCAGCAGTCACAGCGGCTGATGCCCGCCGTCCCGAGGCCGAAGCCGGGGCTGATGCGCACCGCATCCTGTCCGGGGGCCAGCTCCTGGATGGCAGCCACCATGGGAGGATTCCTGCTGCCATACACCAGGGCATCGATTAGGACTCTTGAGTCGGCCGAGCTGTCGCTGTCAGCGGTGTCCTTGTACAGCGCCACGGCGCTGTAGCCGCTGCTGTGCAGGAAACTGCTGCTGCTGACGACCTCGAGATCCACAGTCCACTTGGAGCTGGGCTGGCCCATCACAAAGTAGCCATTACTATTACAGAGAAGAACAAAACAACAAGCCTTAGTTCATCCCCTCTGTTGATCTTAAAGGTCCAATACAACATTGGGAAGATCGGAAAACATCGATGTCCACAGATTTCCTTCTAATTTACACAATTGTAGATGGCTTTGAGAAAGGTCCTGCTAGGATCGAAACGTCAGGCCCACTATATTTTATGATTTGCATTTTGGTAATTTTAGTCAGTAAGCAGTTTGCAACATTTTTGTATATCACTTTAATTGTAGATGGTCACGATAGTTTTCCTCATGTTGAAATCTTACGGTCTGGGATGCTGTACTTCCCTAGAAATCTTCACTCAAACATCGACAAATAGTTTATTACTCGCAAGTCATAAACTATTTCTTACACTACAGAATGTTGGAAAAAACGTGACGTTTTTTTTTACCTTTTTCTACTTTCTCAGTCCTCAGATCACCATTTGAGCTCAAACCTTCACAGGATTGCTTTTTTGGAATGTCTAATGGTTTAACACACAAACTGTGGCCTTTGACCTTTGGCCTTTTGACCTTTACCAATGTTGTATTGGGCCTTTAATTGATTCCCTACCACAACATACTTCCTAAGAGTTCATTGACCCAAATGAAATTTGGCCACATGACATTGAATTTTGTTTCTTAACTATACAGATATATAAAGAGTTTTTTTCTAGAGAGGATGGATAACACATGGAAGTAACTAGAGAGGATGGGGCTACACATGGAGGGAACTAAAGAGGATGGGCTACACATGGAGGGAACTTGAGAGGATGGGCTACACATGGAGGGAACTAGAGAGGATGGGATACACATGGAGGGAACTTGAGATGATGGGCTACACATGGAGGGAACTAGAGAGGATGGGCTACACATGGAGGGAACTAGAGAGGATGGGCTACACATGGAGGGAACTAGAAAGGATGGGGCTACACATGGAGGGAACTAAAGAGGATGGGCTACACATGGAGGGAACTAGAGAGGATGGGGCTACACATGGAGGAAACTAGAGAGGATGGGCTACACATGGAGGGAACTAGAGAGGATGGGCTACACATGGAGGGAACTTGAGAGGATGGGCTACACATGGAGGGAACTAGAGAGGATGGGCTACACATGGAGGGAACTTGAGAGGATGGGCTACACAGGGAGGGAAGTAGAGAGGTCAGCACAGGATTGGCCTAGTTGGAAAAAAGCTCATCGATGGTCTATGTCCCGGGGGGACAATAGGCATAAAGTGAATAAGTCATTCTGCACAATACCTATTGGTGGATTTGCCGGTGAGCGCTTGGGTAAAATAGACCCCTTGGCCTCCGGAGTCGTACAGTGTCAGGGACAGGCCATCGAGGGAGGTGGACCCACGACCGCCGTCGTAAAGCTCAATGAAGCCGGGCGTGTCTCCACTCAGCTTGATCTCACTGATGACTAGGGGGGTTCCACTGCAGGCATTTGGCTGGCCTAAATGGCAATGGTTTGGAAGAAAGGGACAGGTCATACCCCACTAGTAATAGTTAAAATGACAAAGAAAATATGATTTGGCCAGGATTTGAACCCGGGTCTCTGGATTAACGTACCAGTGCTCTCACCATTTCAGCTGGTGACACAGCACTTTCAATGTTTGCTCTATATAGGAAGGTTTGCGGTGAACACCATGTATCAGGTCTCTTAAAGGAAGAGGTATGGTTCTGAAAAGAACCTGAGGGTAACTCGACGTTTCGACCAGTATGCTCTGGCCGTCATCAGGAGAAGAGCATGTTTGCTCTGCTGTTAACAGATTGATGGGCAAACAAACGAGGGAAAGCAAAGAAACATGTAGACAAATGAAGCAGATGAACCAACAGCCCATTGAAAGGACAAACGAGTGAAGACAAAAATACGGACTAACGAGCAAGCAGATACAATAATTAAGAGGAACACACATCATTATGGTCACGTCATATAATGAGGAATGGGATGTAGAGTAACATAAGCAAACTGCAATTGACTTAAATGACCAAAGTGCATACCGGTTTCTAAAAAGAGAATATGTACACCTGCTTGTCCACACTGTCCAAAAGCCTTCAGATGGTAAAACTAAAACCAGCAATGCCAATGTTGTTGCAAACTGCTTACTGACTCACATGGCCAACATGCAAATCTCTACCATTTGAAGGGCCTATTGTTTCAATCTTGGCAGTGGTCGATTTCACCAAACCCATCTTAACTTACAATTAATCGCAAGACGATGAGCGGTGCACAGAAACCACACAGCCTATTACAACTTACGATAGGTTAACTTATCCGTTGTAAGATGAGATACTATACATACATTATGTAGTAAAGCTTTGTGAAATCCACCTCTTGACCTGCTAGGATCGATATGTCAGGCACTCTCTGTACAATTTCATTTTTTTAATGAGTGGGTTGAACTATGGACCTGCCTATTACCTGGCGTTGGCTCAGCCACAATGAAGGCGGAGAGGAAGGCAGACTGGTTGCTATGGCAGCGCGACAGGGACTCGTCGCCGTCCGTGTAGGCGGCATACTCGGTGGCCGGCTGCTGACCCGGGGCTAGTTTGGCCACCAGCGAGCCGGCCTCGTTGCTGCTTGTCCCCTGGCCGTCACTGCCACCACTGCTGCTGTAGATGAGCACGTCCACCAGGCCGGCGCCGGTGGCGATGGTGCCCCTTGGGAAGAGACGGGCCCGGGTGTGGTAGAGGGCCACCGCATCGGGCCCGTCCTGGATGAAGCCATCGGGTACGACGATTCCCGGCCTGGGACTCACACCAGCAGTTCCCACCACAAAGTAGCCCCGCGTGTTTGTGCTTCACGGAGAAAGAGAGAGTGAAAAAAAAACCCAGAGGGTAATGTTAATGCCACTGCTCAGCTCTGCTGAATCACAGGCTGAATCCGGTGCACTCCGGTGCTGCCAACTTGCTTGGACTAGCTGAGGCCATGAGAGTGGCAGAGGAGGGATGGAGAGAGCTGGTTGCATGGTCATCCATGGCACCCCATCAGGGTGGACAGGCATGGGGGCTGGGTGAGGCCATGAGAGTGGCAGAGAACAAGGAGGGATTGAGAGAGCAGGTTGCACAGTCATCCATGGCGCCCCAACAGGGTGGACCGGCATGGGGGCTGGGTGAGGCCATGAGAGTGGCAGAGGAGGGATGGAGAGAGCTGGTTGCACGGTCATCCATGGCGCCCCAACAGGGTGGACCGGCATGGGGGCTGGGTGAGGCCATGAGAATGGCAGAGGAGGGATGGAGAGAGCTGGTTGCACGGTCATCCATGGCGCCCCAACAGGGTGGACAGGCATGGGGGCTGGGTGAGGCCATGAGAGTGGCAGAGAACAAGGAAGGAAGGAAAGAGCTGGTTGCACAGTCATCCGGGGCACCCCATACGGTACCCCATCAAATGTCATCTTTTGGCCTTTTTCTCACTACAGAGCTATTTTCTGGGATTCATTTTACCCTGGGGAATCTATTTACCCTGGGAGTCTATTTACCCTGGTAATTTATTTGCCCTGGTAATTTATTTGCCCTGGGAATTTATTTACCCTGGAAATCTATTTACCCTGGGAATTTATTTGCCCTTAGAATTTCCCCTGGAGTTATCACAACCACCGACATTTCACACTACACCCATTTTCAAACGCAGAATCATTCTGCCTTTGAGAAAGATGCTGCTAGGATCGAGACGTTGGGCTCTCTAGTTTTTTGTTTTTTTCATTTGTGTCATTTAAATCAGTATGCAGTTTGCAGCATGTTTGTATGCTTACTCTATGGCCCTAGATGCTGAGTGATTACGTGGAGGTCATGAGACTGCGTTCTGAGCCAGTGAAAGGGCCAGGTTTATGATAGTGAGAGGAGCCGCTATCCCAAGGAGTTTGGTTTTATTTTTGATTTGAATGATGGTCAGCGGACATCCTTGGTGATTGTGATAGTCAGGTCCTGTTAGCCTCATACAATGCTGCAGCTGTCCCAACCTCACTCAAAGTCCAATCAAAATCAGCGTAGCCAGGGCTGGGCTCATAATCAAATCCCGTCCCCAGGAGATGTGAAAGGAAACCTTTTATACCGTAATTCTCGGGGCAATCTCGTTTGCGGACTCTGTGCCTGGGAGTCATCACGCTGCCGTTGTGGAGCCAAAAAACTAATCATGATAAGATTTGACAGCACATACAATGAAAAGCACACAGGCACTAAAGTGCTCGGAACACAAGATTGGCAAGTGAGCCAATCTTTTTGACTCCCCCTCCCCGCCCCCGAGGGCATCCGACTCAAATGACGGCATCTGCATTTTGTAATGTTGATTTCCAGAATTGCTGTGTCTGTGAAGACATAGTGAGATGCCCTGTGCCTTCAGCTATGTAAGAGAATCCGTCCAAATGTAGATGGCCGTAAACAGCACGAGGAACTGGAAGCATTATGACTTTTGGGAACGATATGCAGGTTTTTTTTTAGCAGTGGCCTGAGAACACACAATTGCCACTGGAAACCAGCATCTGGAGACGTGAAAATAGGAAGGAGGACGGGTCAGTGGTCTGACTTGCCACTGACAAATCACAGAAGATAAATCCAATTTACACTGTGGGGCAAGAAACTCCAGGCAAGCAGAAGACCCATTTGGGCTACCGGTACCTGAGAAATATTTGCTGTTGACCTGGGCCCAATTTCATAGAGCTGTTTAAAGCCCCTACACAGCGTTGGTAAGATCGAAAAACAGAAATGTTCCCAGATTGACATGAAACTTATACAGTTTGGAGATGGTTATAGTACAAACCTTGCACTGAAGTATTTCTGCCTAAAATTGTGTATTTGGGGAGAAAAGAGTTTTAAAAAAATTGTTTACGTCACACCGAGATCTAAACTACGGCATTGAATGCTGCATTTTCGTGAAACAAATGAAGCGGTTTTCACGATTTTCTCGAGACTCGGTTGGCGGATTGAGCTGGTGTGCACAGGTGTGCTATTTCATGCATATGTTGGGTCAGACAAAGTATGGATGCTATTCTTTGACCTCGACCAATGTTGTGTAGGGGCTTTAAGCGCCAACATTTGCTTTGTAAGCACAAAATGTCAGGATCAGATAACCAACCAAAACTTCACTTTTGTTTCACGCCAAGGAATAACTGTGGAAGACAATTCCAAAGCAATTTACATTACTTCACAGTGTGATTTGTAATCCTGTTAACAAAAGGAAGACTTTCATGCTTAGTGTTTAAGCTTAGTGTCCCAATTTGTTGAATGCTGCCCTCACATAGAAGCCAAAAACTGTTTTGAATTACATTGTAAACCCAATTTTCAGCTTTACCCATGCACAAAAGTCACGCCCATGTAGGCCTTCATTTATATGCAGGTCTGTGGTGGTTATGACACAAATCAGTCGTCCATATAGCCAGTTACATACTCACGAGGGCGCTATCTCTCACAGGTTGGTGCAAAAAACATGATAGTTTTTTGGCCTTAATTTCTACGCTCTCAGATTATCGTTTGAGCTAAAAACTTATGGGTTAATGGTTTCATCTTTCGACCTTTACCTGCGTTGTATTGGGGCTTTAAGCAGCTCTATGGCATTGGTCACAGGACAAGGCCCTACAGGACTGGCACAGCACAAGTGTGAGTGAGAGAGCAAGCTCAGAGCATGGGTTTTTCACTGAGTCACAGGCTCAGCCACTTACTCCCCCCGATCTGTACCTCTTACAAACTCTCAAAACTAAAAGTTGCTTTCCATCCAACACACTCTTTCCTTTTAAGGGTATAGTTCTCCTGCTTTTACCTTTACCCCTTTTTTCCCCTCTCCATACCAGTGAGTCACTTCTAATGATTTATTATTCTGCCTTTGAGAAAGGTCCTGCTAGGATCGAAACATCAGGCCCACTAAATTTTGAGATTTATTATTCAAATATCTTTCCTTTTAAGGGTATAATAGTTGTCCTGCACCACTTGGCTTTTCCTTATAGCTTTACTTCCCCCCCTGAGCTCTCCACAGGCCATACTTGTGAGTCACTATTAATAATTTATTATTCAAATACATGTATCTGGTGCAGCCCTGTCCCTCCAGTGTGGTTCCATCCCCCATTCTTACCCTAGGCGACTGATGGCCTGGATAAAAGTGAATCTGGATGGAGGGCATCCCCATTAAAATAACACTAGGCCTGTTACATGTATAAGGATTGTGGGCAACCATTGAGAGACCTTAACCTCCCAAAAAACACCCGGCTTTGCGGGCTATTTCAAGAAATCTGCCACACTTGGCACACAGATGGCTTATTACATTATCCATCATCAGTGCATACTGGTACTCATTTGTTTTATTTGAAATATCAATTATTGTTTCGCTGATATGTTCTAAATGAGATTTCAAGTAAGGATTGATACTACCATAGGGAAACATACAAAATAATGTCGATTTTTCTAAACTGACCGACATGCAACAACAAATCATAACTGTAAGTCCAATAAACATGTATTTATAATCATGCCAAAATGTTGCAAACTGCTTACTGACTAAAATGACCAAAAAGCAAATAAAAAATTTAAAAAGGAGGGCCTGAGATTTCAATCCTAGCAGGACCTTTGAAACATGTATTTGGTATCAACATTTGTGGGAAGGATGAGAGAAAAAAAAACCAGAAAAATCTCAACACGAAAGGCAAGTTGATGATGAGGCAAAGAAGGATGCACAGTGCTTTAAGGATGGGGCCAGTGAGGTCCTTCCCTCCCTCCGCCCTGGGGCATCCCACTCAATAACTGGAGTGCATGCAACGTCCTACTGGCCTATCTTCCTGGCGGGCCACGGAGGGAACTCGCTCAGCGAACCAGCCTGTCCATTTTTTTCAGACCCCACTGTCCTTGACCAAAATTACCATGGCCGAGGGCTCAAGTTACTGACAGAGGATGGAGCACAGGATGCTTCTTAACGATGCCCGACCTTCTGGTGGCACAGATGAGGGGGGGGGGGAGACATCGTCTTATGAAACATCCCTTTCAGATGCATCTCTTTTACTCTGTGGCTCTTTTTGAAAAATTGGAACGGACAAGCGAGCTTGGCCACTGGCAGAAGGATGGCACAGTGCAGGGGGGGGGGGGAAGGGATTGACATCAAATATCTATGTAAGAGTAGAATCATGCTGATTGGAGGGGAGATGATCTCCAGGGGAAAGTGTCTGAGCAAAATAGGCGAGGACAGGAGATGGAGCGAGCTGCTTTGTTGGCAATAAACCACGCATTGTTACAATTGGTTTGAAAAGGACTCCAAAAGGGCCTGCCATCTGGAAGTGAAGTTGATAAGCGGTGCTCATCAAACGGCAAAGCAGAGGCTAACTTAGTTTCAGGGACAGTGTTATAGCTACGCTGGTCGGCGGTGGACGGGGCCGACCACCACGGATAATTTCCGTCCACCACTCCTGGTGAAAAACAATGCTTCCGACCGGCACTATGTTCACCCCATTATTACCCCAATCTTTGTTTGGTTTCGGTAGTAAAATAAATTGTACTTTTTTGTAGCGTAACCGTCTCGCTAATACTTGTTCTGGAAGTTCCGATCAGGCTTGAGTAGCGCAGCGTGATCGTAGTCGTAATGCGTATGCAGCCATGTGGCCGCTGTGCACGTGCACTGTGCAGTATACAGTGTGTGCAAAGACGTGTTGTGTCATGTCACATGTGCCGCGCGTAGGCTGGTTTCGGCCCTACTGCTCCTGTAGTGTTGCTATGGCTTTACCTAGAGGCGGAAACCAAACCTAGACTTGCCAACCTCGGTAACGTTGCGAATGGAAATCGGTCATAACTAAAATACGCTACTTTCATCGTTTGTCTCCGAATGTTGTTTCCGCGTAGTTTAATATTATTCCCTTCGTTATTAATTTTGATAGTGGTACAAAATGTATGAATAAAAATCAGAGAATACAGGCTTCAAGTTGAGGGTAAAATTGACAAATTTGGACGGCGGTCGAAAAACGCTAGTTTGACTCTCTTTTTTTCTCCGTCATTTTGGCTCGATCTACCGCGGCCGCACGGAGCGATTTTAAAGATTTCAACTTCCGATATCTCAAGAAATGAATGAAAAATTGAAATCCTTCTCAAATTTTCCAGAATTTTGGAAAATACACTTTAGTTGACCGCGATACTTGAAAGTTGAAACATCGCTAGTATAACTGTAATAAACATTAGTTTATTTGTTAGAAAACAAATGTAAGGGCTGGCGAAAGTCTACTAATCATTCCACATGTACCGAGTGCACACACAGTCAATTCAAACATGTACATTATTCTTCAAGTTTTGTTGTTCAGTTTACTTGTTAATAAATTATTTATACACTGTACATGACTAACAACAAAACTTGCAGTAAAGTTAATTTGATTAATTAATTAATCATTTTTATGTGATTAATTAATTTAATTTAACAGTACATGTAATACAAGTTTTGTTGCTATCATTTTGACCGCAGTCGCTAATCGTGAGGCTTCGTTCACGAGAGCGACTTCTTGTTGGTGAAATTTGAACCACCACTAAAAATACCCTAGCTATAACACTGTTCAGGGACATATTTTACTCAACTTCCAATCATAAGATGATGGTCATTGTCTGGGCAATTCACCACAAGCTGTATTAAATTTTCATTTCTGTCTTCATCAGCTATTATCACAATAGAGATCTGAGATCTGATTTTGCATTATAAAGGAGAATGTAATTCAATGAGGTTAAGCCCTCAAGTAATTCAATGAGGGCTACCACCTGAGCTATCCAGCCCTTAGTTGGCGGCCTTCCCAAATAGTTGACTGTCTTTGCTGGGGTGAGGGCGCCAGTCAGAAGCATTTAACCATTAACTGCCGTATATCTCCAAGGATAACGCCCTGTTCTCATTCAGTTGCAAACAACAGTTTGTCGTAAACCTGGCTACAGCAGTTCATAAATCACACAAAGTGGATGCAGTTTTTCAAATGAATTTACAAGAGAATGTGATTGAACTGGTTCTTCGGTCTGACCTGTAACCGGCGAGGTCAATCTCCAAGTAGGAGCGGTCCTGGTTGGCCCCATTGAAGAGGACCAGGAGGAAGCCGGTCAGAGGCGACCTGCCTCCCCCTCCGTCCCAGAGTTCGATGAACTCTCCGCCCCCAGCGCTGGCCTGGGTGTTCACCTCATTGATCAGAATACCTGGGATGGGAGGGAGGGCAAAGTGAAGAAAAAAAACCTGCTGTGGATCTCGAGTAACACACAAAATGTTGCAAAACTGCTTACAGGCTGTGCGCCGGGACCTGCAAATTCAGAGCGCAGGTGGTGTTGCTATGGCTATGCACCGGGGCCCACCGAATCCAAGCACCACTACAACAACAGTACACATGTATACGGAAAACTATAAAAGAAGTAAAAGTGCATGCAGTGTACCAGTAAGTGGCCATTATGCGATCTTGACGTATTGATAGCAATGTTTAAAATAAGTCTATTAAGGTCTATTTCCGTCACCATGCGCCCTTTTTTTGATACCCTATTTTAAAAGAGATTAATCTGTTTGTATTTCTTTTAGACCTCATAAAAATGGCCTGTACATATTCAGCGATTACTCATTTCTGAACAACACCATGCATATTGACAGTAAAAACAGTCTACTTGAAATTTGAATGTTCCTACGCTTTTCTTCCCTACATGTAGCCAGCGAGATATCCGTGTCGTCCGCGCATTTAATAGCGGATAGTAAGTAGTGTATGATGTCATAATTGATGACGTATCCGTTGCACTAACCGTATCCGTTCGCTTGCGAAACCTCTCTAATATGAGTCACTTGGTCCACCGGTAATGCTGGCATGGGTTACCGGTTTGGATTCGGATGTCCCCCCCCCCCACTTGGGTAGGAGATCGGTCACGGTCATCCGTGCTTTCCTCAGAGGGGGAAGCCCGCCAAGTGGCATGGTATATGTCACTGAGGAGGACTGACAAGCCGCAGAGATTGAGGTCGAGTCGTGTGCATTAAAAATGGCTTGAACTGATGTAGGTTTGTTTTCCTCCCAATGAGAACAAGAACTAATCCAATGAGAAATGTTGGGACGAGAATCGTTAGATTCAGGCTGGATAGCTCAGATAGTAAGAGACTCTTAATTATTTTATGTAAATAATTTTCAATAAAAGGCCATTGCATATCAACATTTAGTGAAAACAAACATCACAACCATCGATTTTAGGCATGCATTATTTTTTATAAAAACACAACAAAATAAAATGCATTATTAAGCCCAATTTGTTAACCCTTTCATAATGTCAAGTCAACATGATATCAACATCGACATAAAATGATGTCGACATCATGTTGACATGAAAACCAAGTCTCTGCACTAGTAAGAGCACTGGTATGCAATACCAGTGGTCTTAGGTTCAAATCCCAGTCCGGTCAAAGTATTATTTGCCAATTTTTTTTCTTTTTCTCTAAGGTTCTCAGTATTTTTTTACTTATTTGCTAGAATTAGCTTTACAGGGTGTGCAATCATTGAACAAACTGCCAGTTTCATTGAAGTAATTTTGGCATTTGAACTTCCAATTTAAATCTAATTTGTGTAAATGTATTTTGTAACTGCTTTTGAATTGTGTACGTTTTCAATATTAGGTGAATGGGTACCAAGGTATGAGTAATAAATAAATACATGTACAAATAAGTCAATAATGATGCACGTGACCATAAGCATAATCCTATGCAGATATTGACATGCAGAGTATGGTGTGTACGGTACACAGGCATGAGTACATACAGGTATGGACATGATGTGTATGGTGGCAGGCAATTTGCAGCATTGCAATTTGACTTTGCAATCTTGAAAGGATCGATGTTTTTCTTCAGAGGCTATTAACCTTTTCACGCCGGAGGGGGGGGGGGGTTTCAACGCCGATGACTGCCATACGGGGGTTTTTGAACAATGCATCATTTTCGAATCTCGCTAAAACAATCGGAACAATATATTTCTGTGAAATAAATCGATAAGGGTATACAATGGGTACAAGAGAGTAAAACCTGGCACAATTCGGACGTCGTTGTGGCTTTTGTCAAGAGATAATCCGTTCGTAAAAGGGCCCAATGTGCTTCATCAATGGACCGTAACGGACTTGTGTGTGTGTGTGTGTACAGTGCTGTCAATCCCTGACCGCAGACTCCAGCCTCCACTCCGGGCAGTCAAATCTTCGAGTTAGTCGGCCACAACCGAGCGTACAGATTACGGTAAAGAATGTGGGGGGAATTCCAATGCCAGACCGACGACCGTTGGGCTGTGTGGCATGCAAAGACAATGTCCCCCGCATGCTTACAGCGGCAGCGCAGAATCCCTTGATCCTCCACAGTAAAAGTCCCACAATTGCACAATTACTGCTGCTAATCTTGCAATTCATGTGGCAACTTGCCTCAAAAAGGGTCTTTGTACTGATTCGTATTGCCGTTCTAAGCTGAAAAGAGTCTTTGTTTAGAATGTGGACAATAGTGGTGCCCAGATTCGGAGGGCCCCTTCGCATAGTCAAGCCAATGGAGCTCCGGATTCGGAGGTCCCGGCGCGAAGTGGTTAAGACACTGATTTGGGTCTGTCAAACATCTCCTGGTGCCTGAGGTTGAGTTTTTTCCCATCCCCACTCCCACCTCCAGGAAACTCTGTCAGAGGGCAAACTGCTAAGTCGTTAACACCCAGGAAAGGAGACAAGATTAAAGGCTCTAACAGTAAAAAAATAAACCCTGCTCAAATCCCCCAAAGTGTCCATACACCCTGCTAACGAGACAGATCCTGGTTGCTTTAACACAGGACTTTCTCTTGTAAACCTTTCGGAATTAAATTCAACTTTCTTTGCCAAGGTGGGGCTGCCAGTCTGAAGCATTTAACCATTAACTGCCGCATACACTTTTCTTGTGCATTTGTTCCATTAGTAACACAATTTTTTACACTAATTTCATTCAAATTTACTTTGCCATTTTTCAAATTGTTAAAACAAAATCCCATCCAGTTTTCTGTTATGCTTTGTTTCGTTGGTAGCGTGAAATGTTTACCACATTTAAAAAAACAAAAACAAAAACTGACTGGGAACTCTTGTGACTGGTGCCCCGACCCTGGCAAAGACTAGTTGACTATTAGGGAAGGACGCCATCTAAGGGCGGAATAGCTCAGATGGAAGAGCACTACTACGTTAATCCAGAGGTCTCGGGTTCAAGTCCCAGTCCAGTCAATGTTTTCTTTGCCATATTTTGCAATTTGTTCAAGAGTTCCCGGTCAATTTTTCCAATGCGTTGGCCAATCACAATGCACGGAATCTGTGGACTCTTTCCAGACGTGCATTGGGTTGACAGATACCGCGCATTGTGATTGGCCAATGCGTTGCAAACTCTTGAGGGTGCTCTATTGTGAATCGCCCTAGTATTTTAATTTTTTACTGCTGAGGGGTTTTCACCCACCTTGGTACACGCCGGTCGATGTACTGCTGCAGTTGTTGTCTTGTCCCGGCGTTGGCCAACCGATGCTGAAGGCATCGCTGCTCAGACGCTGGTTGCCGCGACAACGGACAATGGTCTCGTCACCCGGGGCGTGACTGTGGTCCTCCACGATGGCAGACTGACCTGGGGGAAATCAGGGCAATTTTTCAAAAATGTTTCACAAGTTTCATAAACTTTAAAAAATGGCAGAGAAAACTTTGACTGGACCGAGACTTGAATCCGAGACCTCTGGTTTTGCATATACCAGGGCTCTTACCATCTGAGCTATCCAGTCCTTAGATTGCGGCCTTCCCAAATAGTCAACTAGTCTTTGCAGGGGTGGGGGCACCCGTCAGAAGCAGCTGTATATCTCCAGGGACGAAGACCCTGTTTTAACTCAAATGCAAACCAAATGTTGCTACAGCAGTTCAATGATCACAAAAACTTTCAAAAAATTGTCAAGTTACTTTTTTTTATATTCCTTTATAGGACCAAGTTTTGAAAAGCTACATCCACTTTGAGAAAACCCCAGAATTACCAAAAAACTTGTGCAACACAGCCTCTGGCTCTGGGAGGTTTTTTTTGTAAATACAAAATAGAAAAATACCAAAAAAGCTTTAAACGATTTTCAGATCGATTGGCTGAATCTAGATGCCATTACAGCACTGTAGTTGCTTGCTTCGCAGCCGAATGAATGAATGATGATTGTCAGAAATCACTTTTTCAGCATGAAGTTTGTACGTTTGCTGAGAAATGATGTAATTATCTATCAATGTTTTATCTGTTGGAAGCTTTTTTGGGGGTGGGGAAGCTCTCTAGTTGCAGTCCTCAGAGGAGGAGGTAATTCATATCTATTTAAGACTGCTTAACATCCAAAACTAGTCCATCTGAAGACCGATTAGATGCCAAAGATATACATTATAGGAGGGTTTGCGGTGACACCATGTATAAGGTCTCTAAAAGAAGAGGTGTGGTTCTGAAAAAAACCTGAGTGGTAACTTGACGTTCAGGCCAGTAAGCTCTGGCCGTCATCAGCAGATATACATATTTGTGTGTACCAGGGATAAGCTTGTCCACAAGGGTGATGTGATCTCTCTCATCATTGGAGTAGACAATGGCATCAACCAGACTCCTGGTCGTAGGCTCGGCACCGTAGGGGAAGGCGCCCTCTGGAGCCCGATAGAGAGCAATGGCCCCTGCGCCATCTTGCAGAAACCCCCCACTGTACCTGGTCCTCACGACAAGGTTGGCTGTCCAAATTGAAATGAGACAGAAGCGGAGGGGAAAAAAATTGAAAAATGGCTCCTCAAAATCATTGAGGTCACAGCTCAACTAAATTTAATATGTTAAAACCATCCTAAGTATGGTTGAATGATTGCACTTGATGAAATGAAACCTATGTAAATGATATATGTTAATAAATAATTAATAGTTAAGGGAGAGAGGGAGAGAGGGAGGGAGGAAAGAAGGCAGGAAGGCAGGGAAAGAGCAGGGAGGCAATGAGGGAGAGAGAGAGAGGCAGGGAGGGAGGCAGGGAGGGAGGCAGGGAGGGAGGCAGGGATGGAGGCAGGGAGGGAGGCAGGGAGGGAGGCAGGGAGGGAGGCAGGGAGGGAGGCAGGGAGGGAGGCAGGGAGGGAGGCAGGGAGGGAGGCAGGGAGGGAGGCAGGGAGGGAGGCAGGGAGGGAGGCAGGGAGGGAGGCAGGGAGGGAGGCAGGGAGGGAGGCAGGGAGGGAGGCAGGGAGGGAAGCAGGGGGGCAATGAGGGAGAGAGAGAGGCAGGGAGGGGCAGGGAGACAGGGAGTGTGGCAGTGAGGCAGGGAGGGATAAAGGGAGGGAGAAAAGCAGGGAGGAAGGTATGTAGGGAGGTAGGGAGGTAGGGAGGTAGGGAGGTAGGGAGGTAGGGAGGTAGGGTGGCATGCAGGCAGCGAGACAGGGAGGTAGGGAGGAAGGAAGGGATGCAGGAAAGAGGCAGGGAGGGAAGGAAGCAGGGAGACAGGGAGGGAAGGAAGCAGGGAGGCAGGGAGGAAGGGAGGCAGGCGGGAGGGTAAATAAACTGTTTCATTCAGCATCAGAGATGAAAATCAAGTAATAATTAATGATAGTAGCACTGAATTCCTTCACCAAATGATGATAGGACAAAAACAAACACTGCACTAGAGACAAGGTCCTGTTGGGTGTATTGTACTGTGAAATGAAAGCAGCATGGGTTTGCTGTTAATACCTCCTTCCACCCCTTGACCTCCGATGACAAAGTAGCCGCGGCTGTCCGTGCGCTTGCCGTGCAGGTCCAGCGTCAGGTAGACATGGTCGGCGTTGTGGCTGCTGAAGGCCACCAGGGTCAGGTAGGAGAGGCGGCGGCCGCCGACGCCGCCGTCGTACAGCTCCACGAACTCCAGCGCTTGGCCCGGGTGCTCGGCGTTGACCTCGCTCAGCACCACGTCCTCCGGGTAGACGGGGCAGTCGTTGAAGGAGCGCGGCGTGGCCGGCTGGACCAGGAAGGGGCGGGGGGAGAGGAGGGCGCCGGACAGGCAGCGGCTCAGGGCAAAGCCCGAGGCCTGCAAATCTCTGGAATCCACCTGGAACAAGTACAAAAAAGGAAGGGTAAAAGTAATCAAAAGGGGAAAAAAAAAGCGCCGCTGCTTGAACAGCCAACAATAGCAATGGAGCTGGAATGCTGAATTTGGATGAGGGAAGGCTGATTTCAGATCAAAGGATGTGGTGCATCCTTGATACAACGCGGTACCTGCCGCTATACATCCTCGACCAGCTTGGTGGTCAAGTGGTTAAGACGTCTGCACTAGAATGCAAAAGTTGCGGGTTCGAATGCCGCCCAAGCTGCCAGTGTATATATATTTTTTCAGCAGGCAATCGGGCAAGCACTGAGCACACATATTGTAGCTTATTAAGTCAAGTAGAGCAAACCTAAGATAAGGTGAGGTTTTTTCCTTTTAAACTCATGACATTAATTTTTAGAAACCAACTTCTGTGCTTTTTCTCGTGATCAATGTTTGTTCGTGGGACTAGTTTTCGAAGAAAATTACACTGACTTTTCCACCCCCCCTCCTCCCGCCAACAAAAAGAATCTTTCAAGGGTACACAGCCTGATGTTTTAACCCTAGCAGGACCTCCTTTGAGTTAGGTCCTGCTAGTAACTAAACATCAGGCCATGTGGTCTTTAGAGAAACTCATTTCACTGACAAAACTACACTCACACTGCATAAGATAAGGTATGCATGGTAGAAGCACCAAGCGGAAGGTTTGCATGGTAGAAGCACCAAGCGGAAGGTTTGCGGTGACACCATGTAAACGGCATCCCTTTTGAGATTGGGTGTGACTCTGGCAAGAGCCGTAACTCAACATTTCAGACAGTGTGTACTCTTCTCAGACCCACAATGTGTCTCAAAAGAGATGTGCTTACACGGTACCACCGCAAACCCTCCACTTGGATAAAAACCCCTTTTGTACAAAAGAAAAGGTCCCGAAAAACACAAACAAAATCCAGGACGGACTCACGGCCTTGGACGCTAACACATCAGTCAGTCCTCTGGGCTTGGCGTCCTGGTCTGTGTACACGACGGCGTCGATCAGGCCCTGGGGCGACGGTTGGGCGCCGTCTGGGAAGGAGTTGGCAGCCGTGGAGACTCGGTACAAGGCCACAGCTCCATAGGCACTCCTCATAAAGCCTGCACGGGGCACCAGGATGGAGTGCAGCATCCAATTACAATGTTCAGATTCTACTCAAGAGTAGTGTACCAATATATATAAAGGTCAGACGGCCGCACCATTGTATGAGGCTACAACTTAGCAGGGTTTGAGCACAACACTGGTCCGGTGGCCAAATGCGAGTCAAAGCACCCGCTGACCAGTCACACCCTTGTTCAAGTGGTCCAACAGTCAAAATAATTGCAAACATTTGCAAATAAAAACTAGAGATTTATGTCTGTTGGCAAACAGAACATAACGCTTTTCCGCATCTGGTTTTCTTAAAAAAAAAAATTAAAAAAAAATTGTGTCAACAGGATATTTGAACCCATACCCTCCATTCCTACCCCAAAACGAACGTGCATATTTTGTGCACAAAGTGTATGGGACTTCATTATAATATTCAAAAAATCATAATAGTTCTCAACAATGGTCAATTGGTTCCAAACTCAGGATTTCGAATGTCTAGTTCAATAGCTAAATGCCCACCAAATTTCGAGAAGATTGACCATTGGCAAGTATGTGTTTTAAAAACACAGATTTTGATGACGTCACGATTGCGTCGTGGCATTTTGGCCCTCGAGGGTGTTTCTAAACTACATCCCCAATAGATATAAACAAATTTTTATTAAAAATCTCGCTCCATTGGCCAAATATGCGGAATGGAATGTGAAAATCTGAAAAGTTCATGACCTCATAAATATTCATGAGATGAGGTCACGATCTAATGATGGCAATTTTTGGATACAACTTTTTCCAACTTAGATATAGTGCAAAGATGAAACAAAACGAACTTGAACTTTTGCTTTTAATGGAGTTTGAAATTTGCGCCTTTAAAGCGATGTCACATGACACGTGATGACGTCATGACAATTTCAAGGACGTTAGGACAAATTTCAGCTTGGGCACTATGCATTTGCCAAGTTTGAAAAACATTGAGGTGTGTTCAATGTTTGTGACGTCATCAAGTGTAAATAATGCCCAGGGTAAATAAATTCCCAGGGTAAACAAATTTCCAGGGTAAATAAAATCCCAGGGAATATAAATTTCCAGGGAATATAAATTCCCGAGGTAAAAAAATTCCCAGGGTAAATACATTCCTGGAAAATAGCTCTGCAGTGAGAAAAAGGTCATAAGATGACAGCACTGGGGCTGTTTGTTTCTTCTCATACCGTTGGCAAACTGGAAGTGGGCTGGAGGGCTGATGGTGGTGGTTCCCATCAGGAAGTAGCCCATGCTGTCCGTTGAGAACCCGGTCAGTGGGATGGTCCAGTACGACTGGTCCCCTTCTCCAAACAGCACCACCACAAAATCATCTAAAACGGAACGGGGATGCAAACAAAAAGAAGAAGTTATCGCAAAAAGAAGAAGTTATAGCTTCAGTAACATTGGAAGTATAACCATGCTGCAACAATAGGTGTGGTGAATGACTGGTTTGCACTGCACTGCACAGAACTGCAACCGTTATCGTCCCTGCAGCCCAATGATAAGGTCACAAACCCATGAGCTGCTTAACGAAACGTGGATCCCTGACTGGGCAGTGCAGAGCAGTGGGCAGAGAATAGCGGATGATTACCATGGAAATACTCAATCATCAAATGATAAATATAGGCCCAGTAGATAGAGAGGGAAAGAATTTGGTTGGAATTCTAGTCAATTGATATGACAGACTATATAGGGCCTATTGGTTTTGTCATCCAGACTGAGACTGTGACTGAGACTAAGGTCAATTACTCGACATCCGAGACCAGGATTTTGACAGGTTCAGACTGAACCTAAGCTGAACCTAAGCCCACAGATTGTCAAAAAATTACTTTCCTGTCCGGAAATGAATGACATCTAATTTAATAGGACCACGGTGATATACAAAAAAGTTGCAAACTGCTAACTGACTAAAATTACCAAAATGTAAATCTTAAAATTTAGTGGGCCAGACGTTTCTATCCCAGCAGGACCTTTCTCAAAGGCAGAGAGGACCACGATAGGACCTATTTAGGACTTAGGTCAGGGAGGCTAGGCTAGCACTGCTGTCACAACATCATTTTAAAGAACCAACGGCATCAAATTAATCATGAGCCAACCTCCTGAATATCGGCTCATTTCAGAGAAGGATTTCATTTTGTCAATCAACCATGAAATAAAGAGTATGTTTGTGGTGACACCGTTTAAAAGAATCTTATAGCGATTGGGTGTGGTTCTCAAAAGAACCAGAGGATTTTGATCAACGTTTTTGACAGTGCGCTCTGTCTGTCTTCAGGAGGAAGAATGCCGGTGTGGTGTTGGCATTTCACTGTCCGAAACGTTGAGTGAGACCATCTGGTTCTTTTCAGAACCACACTCACTCACAAAATAGATCTCTCGTACATGGTGTCACCGCAAACCTACTCTTTATTAGTACCACCACCACGCATAGCCTTAAGGTTTTATTTTAACCATGGAGATCTTGGAGGAGCATGGAACGGACTCGGGGGCCCTACCCAGGGAGGTGAAGCCGGCTCCCAGGTCCCACAGCTCCACAAACTGCTCCGAGGGGATCAGGCCCAGCTCGTTGATGACCAGGCCGGCGCCCGGCCTGAGCGGGCAGTGGTTGTGCGCCTTGGGGGTGACGTGTGCCAGCGTGAAGATGGTCCGGTTCTCCGCATCGGGGCACCGGTTGATGGACTCATCCCGCTGGCTCCAGGTGGTGTCCTCGCCCATCTGGAGCCGGACCCGGGGCTGGAAGACGTCCAGGAGGCCCTGCCGAGCCGACTGGCTGCCCTCGCCCGAGCTGTGCACGATCACGTCCACCAGGCCCGCCGTGGTCGGCGGCGACTTGGAAGGGAAGTCCTCCCGCCGCAGCCCGCGGTGCAGGGAGATGGCGTTGTCCCCCTCCTTGATCTTGCCCGTGGGCACGTTGAAGGGCACCATGTCCGGCCGTGGGGAGGACAGGCCCTTGTAGCCGATCAGGAATAGTCCGTTGTTGTCCGTGCGTCTGCCGTTGATGGCCAGGGTCCTGTAGGACCAGGGAGGTGATTCGTCTATCCCTTTCCAAAATATCTAATTCAAGGGGAGGGTGGAATAGCCGGAATGAGGTCAAACAAGACTGTGTGAGAGATATCTCTTTTAAGGTCAGCACCAATCTGCATTCTAATGAGTCATAGGCCCATATACTCATGTCTACATAATACATGGGAGGCAGAGGGTTGGGGTGACCCCTGGTGACCCCTCACTTCCAAAGTTTTCATTGACCAGAATGCAAGATTCTCAGAGCTGAAGAGAGCCACTGAGGTAATTTTACAGAAAACTTTGTGTAGTTTGTGTAATGGGCTTTTTATTTGTTTGAGTAAAACCAATTTTTTTATTTTTTTTATTTATTAATTTTTTTTTTTTTGGGGGGGGGGGGCTTGGCCGCCCCCAGACAGAATGCTTAATAACCGACCCCCCAAAAGCCCCGACTTTTCCTAACCATGAGCAAATCGTTGAGGGGAAACTGCGGCACGCCCAGGGTGGACAGCTCCACGTACTGGCCCACCCCGCCGGACAAGTCCAGGACGTTGACCTCATTGAAGACGACGGGAGGCGGAGGGCAGACGTTGGCTGACCCCGGCGACGACTCTCCGACGGAGAAGGCTGGGCCGTCCAAGGCATCCCGCGAATAGCAGCGAAGAATGGAGGTCGCATCTGCAGGGAGAGAGGGAGAGGGAGAGGGAGAGGGAGAGGGAGAGGGAGAGGGAGAGGGAGAGGGAGAGGGAGAGGGAGAGGGAGAGGGAGAGGGAGAGGGAGAGGGAGAGGGAGAGGGAGAGGGAGAGGGAGAGGAAGAGAGAGGCCTGATTTACTGCTATTATTTTTGGGAGAGAGGGAAGACACCTCTACAATGAGATCTGAAGGATTGCATGGTGGGAGCACCACATGGCAAGTTAGTAGTGACACTCAGTGAGTCATTTCTTTCCAGGAGGAGTGCGGCTCAATTTTGACTGGATACACTCTATTGACTCCAACACATTTAAATGGGAACGTTATAATACCAGATCCTTCAAAAATGACATTCTTAAATCATGAATAAGAATTTTTCATCTTGACTTGAAGGTGATATTGTGCCTTACAGATAACACAGGAAAGTCCCTCATTGTATGGAAGACAAAAAAGCTGCAGTCAACTTTGTTCTCTAAAGCTTGATGCACTTCGTATGATCCAACCACAATTCAACCAATTTTCAGTTGCATCACTAACTGGTAAACCACACTGATGTACTGCACTTCAGTATGCTGGGCCTCATGACTGTTATCTACTGTTTCTGCAAACATGAAGATGGATTGCTAAGATCACATAGATTTAAACAGTCAAATATTTGCTGAGTGTCAAATTTGCATCAAGTTTAATGTGCTTCAATAGCTATGTTCGTTACTTCTGCTAGTCCTGAGTTAAACATCAAGGATGGCTTGAGCATACTTGGGATTTTTATTGGTATCTGGGGAGACTCACCCACTACAGTGGAGTAATTCACGTAGCTCTGTCCCAGCGTGAGCAGGTCAAGCAGGAGAAGGTTGTTATCGCCGTACACGACGGCATCCACCAGTCCCACAGAGGTAGCGCTGGTGCCATCAGGAAAATCCTCAGGTGATCCCTGCAGGAAATCATTATCATATCATCCTTGACGCAAACGTCATGCATTATCATACCATTGTGCGGAGCAAATTATCAGATCATCAGAGTCGGAGACTTCTAGACTTGTGCTAAGTGTCACAAAAAAAGTTGGGCCAGAATCAGTGTCCAAGTCCAATCTCTGAAGTCTGGGTCCGAGTCCTGAGTCATCTGGTTCGACTCACAAAGGTTGAGTTAAGAGTCACAAAGGTCGAGTCTCAAGTCCTAGCCACAAGTCATCTTGAAAATACGTGCTGAAGGCCCTATTGGAAACTCATTTCCCAGTTTTTGCAGCTTTTTCTCAAATCACATTTATTAGTAAATAGGCATGCTCACAAATCAAATCAAACCAAATCAAATCAAACCAAATCAAACCAAACCAAACCAAACCAATA
The DNA here is from genome assembly GCA_949987565.1 of Luidia sarsii. NCBI lineage: Eukaryota > Metazoa > Echinodermata > Asteroidea > Paxillosida > Luidiidae > Luidia > Luidia sarsii. The sequence continues at coordinate 26,297,068 of OX465101.1, read as the reverse complement.
AACCGAACCCAAACCAACCCAAGTACCCAACCCAAGTACCCAACCCGACCCGACCCGACACAACCCAACCCGGTTACCCAACCCAACCCAACCCAAGTTACCCGACCCGACCCGACCCGACCCGACCCGACACAACCCACCCAACCCAACCCAACCCAACCCAACAAAACCCAACAAAACCCAACAAAACCCAACAAAACTATATCAAATCAAATCCAATCAAATAAATTGAGAAAACAATTGAGATCAACCCATGTACTTAGTCAATTCGAAGGTGTAAAAGCCACTAGCTGGGGATTGCCTTTTATCCTAGAGTACAGTGCATTTTATGGTATTGTTTGCATCCTGAGGCGTTTCGATTCTAGCAGGACCTTTCTCAAAGGCAGAAACTCTGCTTCTGAGAAAGGTCCTGCTAGGATCGAAACGTCAGGCCCACTAAATTTTGAGATTCAAATAAGATAAATACCTTCTGAAATTAGTTGCCCTGGAAAAAAAAAAAGTCTCCGGTTGGAACACAAAGCTACCTTGTGGAGTGCCACTGCCCCACCCCCTCCCTGGAACCAATGGGTGTCTTCAACGATGGAGACCGTGGGCTGGACTGCACGTGCACCAATCACAAAGAACCCGTTGCTGTCAGTCTGAAACCCATCCAGATTGATCGTCTTGTAGGAACTACTGGGAGAAAGGTGAAACAAAATCCGAGTGGGTAAAATAATTAAGCAGTTCCACTTTGCTTTGCTGCGTCAGGTCAGGTTCCAGTTCCTGAGTCCTATCAAAAATTGCTATCTTCACACAGTTCCACAATGTTGATGGACAAAACTTGTACTTGTGAGTTGTGACTGATTTTATGCTCTGAAAGAAAGCCTGGAAAATTCAACTAGGAATGATCATTTGGACAGCTTCAGAAGTCAGAATCAGTCCGAGGGATTCTTGGCTTGATTCTTGCATGGTTGTACCTAATACGTACCTCTCTCCCTCGCTGCTGTACAGAACAAGCACCATGTTGGTGAGAGGGATTTGGGAGCCCGCAAAGCCGCCCAGGTAGATCTCCACAAAGTCGCCCCGTATCTGGCCCGGACTGACGATCCGCACCTCATTGATGCGCAGCAGGGCCGTGTAGTGGTCCAGGCTCTCGATGTGGGTGACGTCGTCCCGGCGGCAATCCGTGTTGATGGATCCCGGACTGGCAGGGCCGACCCCGAAGGAGCCGGAGTCCAGTCTCTGGCAGCAGGAGCAGCGGCTGATGGACTGGTCGCCGCCATCGGGGGTGCCGCCGCCCAGTTCATTCAGGACGTGCTGGAACGGCATGAGCGCGTGCAGAAGGTCCAGGGCGGCCTCCTGCCCGTACACCACGGCATCGATCAGGTTCTGGTCGGTGGCGCTGCGCCCGCTCCTGAAGCGGCCCGGCGGGCCCAAGTGCAGGGCCACCGCGCTGGGCGTCTCCCTCAGGAAGCCCACCGTGGGGTCAAAGTCCATGCCGACGTCCACGCCGGGTCCGTCCGTCCATCCCACCACGCAGAAGCCACGCACGTCCGTGCTGTACCCGGTCAGATCGACGGCAAGGTAGGACTCCGAGCTCTGGCCCTCGTAGAATACGACCACCACCCCGTCCAGGGACTGCTGTCCAACTCCTCCGTCAAAGACCTCAACGAACTGCTGGGTGGGCTCGCCGTGGGCCACGACGTTGACCTCGTTGATCACGAGGTCCGGAAGCCTGCACAGATTATCCCCGCCCGGCGTCCGGATGGCGGGTACAAAGGCGGCCAGTCTCAGTCTCTCGAAGGAGCGGCACCGGCTGAAGGATGTATTCGCGATGCCATCTTGTCTGACGAGAGGCGAGCCCCCGGGGATGAAGACAGCGAGGAGAGCATTGGCCTCTTGGGAATCCCCGTAGACCACGGCATCCACCAGATTGTCGCCAGAGACTGGAGTCGACGGGACATAGTCGGCGGCCTCCCCAAAGTGAAGGGCGATTGCATTCGGAGGTCTGGTGGTCCTCAGGGGCCTCTGGAGCTCTGCATCAGGCTGCAAGCTGCTATGGCCGATGAGGAAATACCCCTGTTCGTCGGTTCTGTAACCGGCCAGGTCGATGGGCTGGCCATAGGACGCTTCCGTCCTGCCCCTGTACATCACGAGGAAGAGGCCATCCAGGATCATGTCCCCGACCCCGCCATCATAGAGCTCGACAAACTGGCCCAACTCGGCGTCCACGCTGAACTCGTTGATGATGATGTCCAGGAAGATGTCTCCGACGTCCGGCGGGAAGGAGGGCAGGTTTGGGAAGCCCCCCGGCGTGGAGTCGACGGCGGGGGTCGCGGTCGCCACCTCGTCTGGGGTGCAGTTGTTGGGAGCGCCCGGGGTGAGCGGGGTGAGCTGAAACTGGGATGGCATCAGCGGGTCCAGGCCCCGGCATCGGCTTATCGACTCGTCCCTCCCTCCTGACAGATGGCGCGGCCACTCGTCCAGGATCAACCCGCCCGGTGTCAGGATGTCAAGCAAGGGGCTGCTCGTTCGTCCCCGCTTGTCGTACACCAGGGCGTCCACCAGCGATTCGTTGGTCACCGCCATGCCTACCGAGTAGAGGCTGGTGTCCCCGCGGTACAGTGCCACAGCGTCCACACCGTTCTGCAGGATATTCAAGTTGGAGTCCAGTAGTTTATCCGGCGTGGGAACGACCACATCCGAACCGATGATGTAATAGCCGTAGGGCGATATCGTTCCGCCCTTGAGGGGTATCACGCCATACGCCCGGTTGTCTGCCCCGTCGTATAAGACCAGCACGTGGTCGGCCAGGGCAGTTGGCGAGACGGCATCATTGTAGAGTTCAATGAACTCCATCATGTCCATCTGGCCCGGGTTGTCTGCATTCACCTCGCTGAGGAGGACGCGGCTGGTGACCGCCCGCATGCAGCACGCCAGTGTGACGAGTACCAGCATGTGTCCATGTGGGTATGTCCTGTGCAGCGCCATAGCTAAATGGCTGAAATGAAAATGCACAAATTGAACATTTAATACAAATGAATGTACAATCATGTACAATGTACAATTATGTACAAAGTACAATCATGTACAATGTACAATCATAAGAGTGTTTTTTTTTATTATTACTGGTATTACTGGAAAACTTTCAACTGTCAACCATCCTTGTTATTTCTACCATCAAATCACCCTGGGTGGGAAGAATGTGTTTTTCCAATTGGCTATTCTGATTTGATTTGATTTGATCAGACCCCTGAATTAAGTTGCCATTCCAGTGGACTTTAAAAAAAGGGATTTTTTTTAAGACGATGGCTAAATTTCAAATGGATAAATCTTACCATCATTCCCACTTGGACTTTTGCTATCAGGAAAGATTACAAGGCCTTTTCCACCAGCCTTAAAGTGGGAAAAGTAACCATTGTCACAGTGTGTTTTACCAATACCAAGTCCAGTGGTAGGAATGCGTCCAAAACCTGTCGCAGGAGGTTTGAAAGTTTGGAACAGTCCAAAGTTTGCATAGCAGAATATAGCACCATTAAACGCAGGTGGGAGAACCAAACAGGAACAGGAGTTTAAAGGCCCTGTGCAACATTGGTAAAGGTAAAAAGATTGCCACGATTTGTGTGTTAAACCCTAAAACATGCCAAAAGAAAAATCTTGGGAAGGTTTTACTTTAGCTCAAATGGTAATCTGAGAAAAGTAGAAAAAGGCAAGAAACAGCCTGTAGTGTAAGAAATAGTTTATTACTCGCAAGTAATAAACCATTCGTTGATTGTTTGAGTGAAGATTTTTTTAGGAAGTACAGCATCCCAGACTGTAATATTTCAACATGGGGATTCTATCATGACCATACTCTACAAAATGTGTAAATTAGAAGGAAATCTGTGGACATCACTGTTTTCTAATTTTCCCAATGCTGTAGTGGGCCTTTAAATTGTTGCAAGAACTATCACAATACCAATCCACTGGAGTGTGAGTCCAATACATATAATATGGTTCAGTTATACCTGAAGTTATGCCCTTGTCCTGCCTGCAAACACAAAGCAGCCAGTGCCAGCCACAGATGGAGTTGTGATTATTTTCCAATGGGACTTACTTCACCCATGGAGGCTACACCAAGGCCGGCTTGTTTTGGCACTGCCAAGGCCCCTCCCCCACCTCAGCCCTGACCTACTCACAGCCTAAGGTGGTAAGGAGATCCTAGCTTGGATCAAATAGTTCAAGGAGTATAGTTTAGGTACACCAATTCCTAGTTGTCTTTGCGCACAAAAACATGTACATGTACATTGTATGTGTAAATCATAATTATGAAGTAGGTCACAATCTACACACAACATGCATTGATTTATATTACTAGTAGTAGTAGTAGTATTTGGCAAACTACTCAATACTTACTCCTACAAAGCCACACTACTCCCTAATGACCCATAGATCTACATGTACCATAAACATAACTAATATAAAAGGTACACAGTTTACATTATTCTGCATGAAGTAATTACAGAAAACTAGTTTGCAAACTGCTCACAGACTAAAATTACCTCCAATACAATACATAAATCTAAAAAGCTAGAGGGCCTGGCATTTCGTTCCTAGCAGGACCTTTCTCAAAGGCAAAGTGACAAGGACATGTATCGTACACAGAAAGTCAGGGGAAGGAATGTCCTGACACACATGACAGTGGCAGGACAAAAGGGAAGAGAGGGGATGCAGAATTGCAGATGTACACTCAAAGAGAGGGCCGATCAAAGGGAAAACAAACAAAAGGGTGGGGAGGATCAAAGGATAGGAGGGATCCGAGCATTCCGAGTTGGGAGATCAAAGGGGTAAGGACGTCATTATTTATTCTGCCTTAGAGAATGGTCCTGCTGGATCAAAACACCAATCCCTCTACTTTTTAAGGGATCTCAGCAAAGGCTATGGCATGCAGTTTGCCAACAAGATGAAAAAAGAATCAGAGATTAGGTAAAAGCAGCATATATTCCAAAGTGTCGTTGACTATAGATACAGGAGATACACTGTGCCTGCATTAACTTATATTAACTTATATTTTGAATGAATGATTTTTTTGTTTAGTCATAATGTGGAATTTTTTAATTTTCAATTTTTTTTATTTTTTGAGCTTCTTTGTGTGTGAGTTTTTATTAACGATTCTCTATTTCTCAATGTTTTTACACCTTCTTTTATGAAGTTGTTTTTGAGATCATTTTTTTTTCTAATTGTACATTTTTAACCACAAGTTGCTCCATGTTTAAATGTGTAAATAATTTTTTATTTCTCCGTCTTAGTGTTGATCACATCCTTTATAGATGCTTAATAATATTGTTTTTTGAAATGTAAATGTATATATATATATGAAGTAAATATAAGGAATTTTGTGTTATGCCAATACATTTCAGCCGTTTGGCTGCGAGGAGGCATAATGAAATAAATAAACCATAATAATAATAACATAATAATAATAATAATAATAATAATAATATAGCCAGGAATTAGATGTGACATTTGAGGAATTTGAGGAAAAAGGTACCTCATTAGTACCACTGAGGAAGGAAAATAAGTTTGATCAGGCATGCACATCCATCACCATGCTATGTAGTATGTACTTATACTCGTTGCTCTGGTTGCTCACAATTAAGTTGCTTATAAACAAATGAGGCAACAATGGACAACTGCATTAGCACATGACAGAGCAGGTTGCCAACCAGCCAATGGTCTGGGGTCTGTACACTGCTGATTCACATTAGTGCAGCTCCAGTGACTGGCTGTCATTAGGGTTTCATGGAATTTGCTCCACTTGGCTTGGTTGGACTAAAGGTCAAAGAATGGCCCACCTGGGGAAGCTGTACATCAATGACCTTTGACCTAGGGGTCAATCCTGTCTTTCTAGTTTGGCCATTCAACAGTCCTAGTACAATCATGAATATTCCTCCATGGTACAATCATGTGAAGTACAAAAACAGATATATCTCCATCAGGTTGAAGTGGCTTCAGAAGTCTAATAAACAAGTTATCAAAATTGGGAACAATCATTTAATTTTTAAATAAATTCTCAAAACCATCAATAGACCAAATTGAATTTCTTCCTTTAAATCCATGGTTTGAACATTTCCAACTTTTAGACAGATGAGGGGGTGAAAATACATACAATTACAAAGTGGGTCTGGTTTGCTTTTCACTGGCTGGCTGGCTAAATGCTAAACACACCAGATTTTTTTTTTCCAGTGAGTGACTTGAAGTTAAAACAAGAATTAATTTGCATTTGGGAAAGGTCATGCTGGGATCAAACATCAGGCCCTCTAGTACATTTAACAAGAATCAGAATAGGAACACCATTTCGAAATCAAAGCAAAACGTTCTCTGATTTCATGCATGATCTCTGATTTCCACTGATTAAGATACATGGAATTTATTTCCCGAAGCTGATGAGTGATGAACACCATTGTCACATTACAGAAATTGAAAAAACCCCACACAAAACATGACTGTCGAAGCAAATGATCAAATCTACGAAAATATCTATGGAAAGGGTGACCTTCCCAGGACTGGGACCCAAACCACAATAATAACATTGAATTAATCAAACAAGAAATGCCATTGGCATATTTGTATTTGTTGCTGTAACCTTGAGTTTTCAGATTCAGCATGCTATTCTGTATTCAGCCCCTCACTTGTTTGACTCTTCCCAAGTACCCAATTTCTATTCAGTGTTTTCAAGCATAATCAAGGATAAAAACCAATAGCCCCCTTCACCAACCCCCCCCCCCCCCCCCCACACACAACAAACATTCCTTCATCCATGCAACAAGTAATCTATAGACTATATACACTACCTTTACCCATAGAGCCAATTACCCATTCAAAGATTTTCCCTCCAGTAAACTGCACACGGTTTTTTTCTCGATAAAACTACTCAGGCATGAAAAACAATGCTGTATAAGGTTTTCCCGCAGTAAGGGGTACGTTTACACGAGTAGCGGAGTAGCTAAGATTGTACATGTATAAACATGGAGGAATAAACAGGCTGCTATTTTACTGTACTTCAGTTAGTCAAAACACACGAGTGATTTATGTTTACCCAGAGGGAGTAATGACATAGTGGGGCAACAGTTGGTGCATTTTCCTGAGCTATTCAAACACCAGCGACAGGTTTGATCTCATCATGATCTCAAAGTGATATACATAAATGTTGCAAACTGCTTACTGACTAAAATTACCAAAATGCAAATCTTAAGATTTTAATGGGCCTGACGTTTCGATCCTAGCAGGACCTTTCTCAAAGGTCCTGCTAGGATCGAAACGTCAGGCCCACTAAATCTTAAGATCATCATGATCTCATTCATTTCGTCTTCGGACACCTTGAGACCTGGAACGGCAAACCATGGGCAAATATACACCATCAATCAAAGCCATCAATCAATCATAGTGAAGCCACTGAAGGTCGCGTACATCCAGGCTCCATGGTACCACCTAACCTCGTTGAGCTTACTGAGTTATTCCTCCATGAGCCTACCAATACCATTACACCTCCATGGCCCACACGAAAGTCTGAAGACCATGCCAACTGCACAGTGCTTCTGAAAGTTCAGTGACAAACTACGGAAATGTTCATCCCAAAACGCCGTACCAAGTTGCCGAGGTCACGTCCAGTGAAAAGAACGCCCCACACGAAAAGGATAGAAAACCCAGCTTCTTACCTTACCTCGTGGCGGTCCCAAAACCTCCTAACACGGTGCCGATCAGCTTGAAGCAGGTGCGCGCTGTAAGAGCCCGCTTCGTATCAGCTGGTGAAGCGCAAGCTCTATAATAATGGTAGAATCATGGACAGGCATGGTATAGAAAAGAATTCCGGGGATTGACATACGACACCAAGCGTGGGAACTGCATTCCCGCGGGGACAGTGATTTCGGGGATCGGCTCAAAAGACTTCACTATCGGGGGGGGGGGGGGAGGGGGGGGGGGGGGGCGGGGGCAACTTTCGTTTTTGGTTGGGCTTTGACTCCATCAGCCATGGCCTCCATGGTTGAGCACAGTTCCAGATGGTGTTCCGCAACATTCGGTGATGCAAGCTGCGTCGCTGATCGTGGCCTCTCCTGGTGACCCGGGCCAACTTCATAAAGATACGGAGGTTTCAGCGGTTCCAGTGAAATTGAGCTGAAAGTGAAACTCACATCACTCGAAAGTGCACCAGTAGATCGCAGGAGAAGAAACAAAATAACCACAGAAAGAGTCAAGTCTATCTCTCTCTTTTTTCGATGTCCTCGTCAAACCTGATTTTATTTTATTTTCTGTTTTGTAATTAATAATATAAAGTACCAATATACTTGTCTGTACAAGAACTATTTAAATAGCCAGCGCAACATTACTGTATGCTGGTGTTAAGGTGAGTGCACATATATATACAAAATCAATTAATAATCAGTATCAATAAGGAAAAAGACGTTGCTTACTATTTATACTAGTACAAAACAAACAAAAAATGGGGCAAAGGGCAATATCAAAACTGACCATTAGACCCTGATTATTACAAGAGCATAAAAAGAACTGTGACTACATTGTATATTTTCCAAACTCCTCTACACGACCAGAGGGTTGATGTGTCTTTTGTCAGTGAGCCAAGCCACAAGACAATACTGAAGACAAAAAAATGTTCAAAACTCTACAAACTGGAACATTTCCGATCAGAAGAAGGTTGCTGAGTTGTGGAATTTCTTTAATGAAAGATTTAGAACTCTAGTCTCATGGAAACAGACTCCTTATGCTCAGTTATGACCAAGAGGTAGGATTGCTGGTAAAAAAGGGATCCAAACCGATTATTGGTATTAAGTAACAGCCCTTGAAGATTGGAATTACAATGGAGGACCCTGTCTTCAAAATGCAGCAAGCCATAACAAATCACTGGGGGCCATTTAGAAACCACAGCCTTGGGGGATATGTCTGTGGGGTAATCCATAATATTTATCTTATAGGTGATCTGTGAGATCTGACAGAAGAAGTTGTCTCAAAGATGAAGATGAGCTTCAACGGAAATGCAAAAAATACAGCCTCTAAATCTGGCTGATGAAGGTTGAGCCTGAGCCTGAGCCTGAGCCTGAGCCTGAGCCCGAGCCCGAACCAAAGCACGAGTCTGCACCTGAGCCAGAGCCCGTGTTTGAACATGAGCCCAAGCTTCAGCCTGAATCTGAGAAAGAGCCAGAACTTGAGCCAGAGCCAGAGCATGAGCCAGAGCCAGAGCATGAGCCAGAGCCCATGCTACAGCCAGAGACAGACAGAGCTTCAGCCTGTCTGAGCAAGCCAAATTTCACAAAGGCCCATCAAATTGAAAAATAAAAAAAATAAAAATACCAATTATACCCAATACCCTAAAATATAACAGCCCCTGAATGGTAACCCCTGCAAAGATGGTTGACTAGTTTGGCAGAACACCAAAGAGACCGTGTAAAACAGCCAGCCAGTTGACAAAAATGCTGGAAAGCACGCATAAGCTTGCAACACCACAGTGTAGTCCCATTACCTTCACCACTGAAAGCTTGAGAAGAATGAACCCCCCAAAATGCACACATAATCAAGATGACCTGAAAAATATATTGCCAACTTCCTACACGACAACACAACAGGATGGTACAGCGTTATTCCATTGCAAGAAGAAAAGAAATCACTCCAAAAAAACTTATACTTGGGGCATTCCAACCATAGATATAACCTAGAGTCGGTCAGCGTCTATTAGCAACAGCGTCAGGATACCGTAATGCCACAGGGACCAGACTAGCATTAAACTATTGGCGGAAATAAAGAGCACTGCCACACGTTTGTAATCATGTAATCAAGTTTTTGAACTTTTGAACAATTTGGAAAACTGTGACTGGACCAGGACTTAAAACCGGAGACCTCTGGTTTTGCGTACAAGCGTTCTTACCATCTGAGCAATCCAGCCATTAGATGGTGGCCTTCCCAAATAGTCAACTAGTCTTTGCCAGGGAGGGGGGAGGGGTGCCAGTCTGAAGCCTTCCAACCAATTAACTGTCGTATCTCTCCAGGGATCACGCCCCGGCTTTTGGGTGTTTTAAAACTAAATGCGGAGACAAGAGTCTACAAAATTATACTAAGGGTTATCCATTAACAAACAAAATTAGTGTAAACCACAAGCAAGTTCATTACAGTTAGTTACTGGCAATTCACACAGGACTTTCTCTTCCCCAACAATATGGTTGCTTGCTTGTACCAATACAAAGCAACCAGATAAAAAGACACCTCCCCCCCCCCAAAAAAAAAAACACTTCCAAAATCATAACAAATTGTGTTACATCGGATCCATTTTATACACAACACATCCGCTCTCCTACAAAACATGTCTAGAAACGTACAAGGTCTTGTCTTTGAAAAAAATATATGCCAAATATATAGGTAGATTACAACCTGCCAAGTGGACGCTGGCACCTCTTATACTTTCACACTAGGAATATCAAATAATAATTATAATAAAAAAAAGCACGGAGGAAATTATTTACAAGGCGATAAAAAAAAACCCACCCGGATGTATTTATCCGCAAAAAATGAGTGGACCACTTCACTTGCAAAGTTGGATGTATAAATGACTGCCCATCCACGTACAAAATGCATGGGTGGGGAGAAATGGGTCAACTTGTGTAGGAACATCTGGCCAAAGATTCCTTGCGGTGAAGGACCCACCTTAATCCCTTCCTTCATATCGTCCTTTGAGGCTTTCCCTCAACCGAACAAGGCATTACAATTGTTCTGTGTATTTCAATACACATCCTGATTAAGGTACCGGAGCACAGACCGACGTGAATTTATTGACTGCCAAGCTTTGGGGGTAAGATTGCAATGGAGCATCACTCTGAAAGCAAGCGCGGCCAAAAAAATCTCCGACCATCCGTGAAGTGATCGGGGGAGGGGGGGGGGGGAGTTCGACTTGATGGGGTCAAGAAAGGCTGATAGAGCAAGGCTCACAGAAAGAAAGTGACAGAGACAGAGAAAGAGAGAGTGAGAGAGAAATAGAGTGGCAGAGACAAAAATAAATAGTGAGAGAGAGGAGAGGGGGAGAGAGGGAGAGAGAGTGAGAGAGAGAGTGAGAGAGAGAGAGAGAGAGAGAGAGGGGGAGGGGGTGAGAGGGGAGGGAGGGGTGAGAGGGGGAGGGGAGAGAGGGTAGAGATGAGAGGGAGGAGAAAGAGGGAGGAGGAGAAAGGGGAGAGGAGAAGGGAGGAGGAGAAGCCTCCACTTCAGCAAGCTACTTCCCCCACTGTTGTTCCCTCGTGTCCTTGCATTTACAGAGTAGCCCCTGAAGGCTACCTGAACAGAGGAGTGCTGACACACAAAGGAAGACCACTGCCAACTCATTTGACTTTGCCAATGGTATTCAAGGCCCGATCAGACGATTTTTTTGAAACTCAGTAATACTATTTTGGTAGTCTGGTGTTACTAAAAAAAAAAAATCACAGAGGAACCCAGGAAAAACAAAATGACAATTGATATTGGCAGTGTCCCTGGAACTGTTTGACTTGAACAAAGAGTCGGTTTTCTTTTCAGTGAAAAGGTTTTCCATTCCTATTAGAGTGCCCCCGTTTGGACACTGATAACAGGCATGCAACTCTTGAACTGTAAAAAAAGAGGAAAATGTCCGAATGAAACTGCGAGCGCGAAGCACGAAGCCCTTAGGGTGTGTGGTTTGGGGCCTGCTCAAGGGCCCAGGAAAATTTTGGATTGTAGATGCTCTGTGGTGCATTCTGAGTAGTTTGTGACAACTTATGACTTTGATTAAAAAAAATAATAATAATAATAATTTTTTTATTTTTTTATTTTTTTTATTTTAATGGCCGAATTAAATAAAACGCGGAAATCCGCGGATCCGCGGACAAGTTGCATGCCTGTGATAACAATACCAGCTCCGTGCTGAGGTCGTGTTCAGCGAGGAATCACAACGAATGTTAGCCAACAGCTTCTTCAATCATAACGTGGGAATGTGATTGGTCTTCCCATCCATGAAGACTTTTTCTTTTCACGCTGAACAACTTGTGTGTGTGTGTGTGTGTGTGTGCGCGCTTACACATTGTGCATGAAATAAGCCCCCATCCTGAAGGACTTTCAAAAGTCGATCTTGCTGCCAATCAGATCATTCTAAGCCATTATGAAACTCAGAATGACAATCCAATCACAGATGAATCAGCCTGCACTGTACTTGAAAAAACAACAACACCACCTTCATTTGACGTCCCCCGCCTATTCCCCCTCTCCTCCTAAATGATGGGCTCTGGGGGTTTTTTTTATCAGAGAAGATTTGTGAGTAGTTGCCTACTAGATTTGTCAAAGTTATGAACAATTTGACTGGACCGGGACTTGAGCCTAAGACCTCTGGTTAAACGTACCAGTGCTGGTACCTTGAAAACAGGGGTCTGGGGTTCACGTCCCCCAATCCAGTAAATAATATTTTCTTCGCTGTTTTCACAATTGTTTACAATCTCTTATTCCATTTTTCCTTTCCTTTCCTTTCCATTTGAAAAAAACCCCCTACATTTGGTAATTCCTCAGTAGACACCATATCAGACAAAATGAACTTGTGACCACGCGACATACAGAATCTTAAAAGAACATCTTCTGATTTCCAATCAATCAATAAATAAACAATGTTTTAGTTGAACCCAATAGACGGTTTTAGATCTTGGTAAAAGATTATCACTCGTCTCTCTCATTTGACAAAGAAAAGGACTATGTTGGAGTGAAAGATGTAAAAACACAAAATACAACTGATGTAAATTTGACAAGGATTGTCACTCAGTCAATCAAAACTAAATTTGATGTATGTCCAGTTTCCATAAAACATATGCAATATTTCTCTCCCCGCAAACGGAAAGCAACCAAACCCAGTAAGCGGACAAAGTGATTTCTGTGAGACGGGATTGGAATCTGCTGTACGGAACAGCTTTTCATTAGTCACATGGAGGTCTACTCCTTGCTTTGGGTGGCATCAGAATTGATTCATCATTTGCTTCTCCAAGAAGGACCGGGGCAAATCTTCTGACCGCTTTACTTTTAATAAATTCTTCCTCCTTCGGTGATGCGCCGATCCTATTTCTTAGCAGTTCCCTCAAGGAGGATGAGTTTATGGTACAACCGTATGCCAGACCAGTAGGCCGGTATTGTCTGGTCTGGACATATCACACACACACACACGTTGATGCACCGACATGGCTTGGCTTTGCTCTGCTGTGCTGTGCCGTCATTTGTTCATTTCTCGATGGCGTTGAAGAACCAGTCGGTGAACTGCTGCAGCTGTTCGGCGGTGGAGGCTGACTCTCCCTGCAGCCTCTTGTTGTCGTTCAGGAGCTTGCTGACCTGACCGGCAAGGTCCTCCTTCTGCCGCCGCTCCTGGGCAAGGGAAGAATCGTGACAGGAATTTTTAAGTAAACCAGCTCAGAGGTCAGTTCTTCTTGAGGTCAGATCATTCTAATGTCGAACCCTAACCCTAACCTTTGAGATCAGGTCAGTGCATTCTGAGGTCAGTGCATTCTGAGGTCAGTGCATTCTGAGGTCAGTGCATTCTGAGGTCAGTTCTTCTTGAGGTCAGATCATTCTGAGGTGAGTCCATTCTGAGGTCAGTCCATTCTGAGGTGTCCATTCTGAGGTCAGTCCATTCTGAGGCATTCTGAGGTCAGTCCATTCTGAGGTGTCCATTCTGAGGTCAGTCCATTCTGAGGTCAGTCCATACTGAGGTCAGTCCATACTGAGGTCAGTCCATACTGAGGTCAGTCCATACTGAGGTCAGTCCATTCTGAGGTCAGTGCATTCTGAGGTCAGTGCATTCTGAGGTCAGTGCATTCTGAGGTCAGTGCATTCTGGGGTCAGTGCATTCTGAGGTCAGTCCATTCTGAGGTCAGTCCATTCTGAGGTCAGTCCATTCTGAAGTCAGTCCATTCTGAGGTCAGTCCATTCTGAAGTCAGTCCATTCTGAAGTCAGTCCATTCTGAGGTCAGTCCATTCTGAAGTCAGTCCATTCTGAAGTCAGTCCATTCTGAGGTCAGTCCATTCTGGGGTCAGTGCATTCTGAGGTCAGTCCATTCTAAGGTCAGTCCATTCCGAGGTCAATCCATTCTGAGGTCAGTCCATTCTGAGGTCAGTCCATGCTGAGGTCAGTCCATTCTGAGGTCAGTCCATTCTGAGGTCAGTCCATTGCGAGGTTGGTCAGTTCGATCCTAGCAGCATCACTCAGCCCAAGCTGAGTCTATGGAAGGCACACAGCCGGGCGGCTGCAAAATTGCCTCCCATAGACTCGTGGTGCTGCGGCTCTCCCGGCCCTGGCCACACTAAGCCTCCCCACCCACCGTGGAGCACCCGTACCATTGCCAGACGCTCCTGTGTCCGGCGGAGTTCCACCTCCAGCTGGTTGGCCGACCGCTTCATGCTGGAGGCGTCGTAGCTGGCGCTGAGGCTGGGCGTGTCGTAGTCGCTGCCCTTGTGATGGGGGCGGGCACGGCGGGCGGTGGAGGGCGACAGGGCGTCGGTGCTCTGGCTCAGCTGCTTCTTCTTGTCCAGGGCCGAAGGGCCGGCCGCCCCGGCGTGCTGGAAGGCCTGCTGGGCGGCCGCCTCCCGGAAGTCGTTCAGTTTGTTGGTGGAGGCCGACTTGATGCCCTGCTGGTCAGAACCTGCCAGAACAAAAGACCAAAAAAAACACACAAACCCTTACCAAATGGTAGATTCTGACGGGCCGCAAACAAAACTTTTATTCAAACCAAACAAAAGCTTTCAGGAAAACCTTTCATTTCAATGTATACTATGGATTAGTCAACAGTGGCTCATCAAAGCAATACTGCACCTCAATGGGCTTATCCAATTCACTGGTTTACTGCAGCTCATGTCAGACAAATATATGAAGAAAAGATTCATTCTCAGGGTCAAGGCCAGATACTGAGAAGCTTCACAAGGTTCTGCAGTGTTCTGACATACCTTCAGCAGCTCACTGTTTGATTTCAGCGCAAAGAGAAAAGAAATATAGACAGAGCAATCAGTGGCTTTGAGGGCAAGTTGCATGCTTTGTCTCTGGGCAATCTAATTGCCAACGTGAAAGCTGCTGGGAGCCACCATTCAGCAACCACCCTGAGGAGGAGAAGCCAGCTCTTGCTGGCCGGCAAAGAAATTCAACCGGGAGTGGGAGGGGGGGGGACATCAGCCAGGAATTCACAAGACTCTGAAAACAAGGGCCTACAGCTTCACTCATGATGAATGGGCCACGAATCAAGAAAAAGGGGGGTCAGAAACACAACTGGAGACTTGGACCCAGATATGTCTTGAAAGGAAGGTGGACATCATTCTTGTTTGAGGAGATACACTGAAAAAAACTCTAATGCAGACAGGGCTTATGCCTTACAATCACCCCAGGGAGACAAAAGCAAGTACTTAGCGTCCTTGCTTTGGCTTCCACGCTGTTTCTTTTTTTCCCATTTCACAGACTTGGCTGACCTTTTTCAAGTTCAACACCGGCCAGCGAGCATATCCTACGACACATCTGGTGACCTTGAGATTCCTCGAGGTGGGTGAGGGTGGATTGAGAGAGATTAAAGGTTTTGATGGAGCGGATCGTTTGTATGATAACCGTTCAGAGAATAGCCACGGGAAGTGAGAAGAGAGTGCAGGGAGTGTCAGGGTGTGGGTGCGTGGGTGGGTGTGCCCACGTGCCCTTGTCTGTGGGTGTGGGTGTGGGTGTGCATGGGGTGGGGGCGGGAGCGGGGGAAGGGATTCCATGATGGAAATCCAACGAGTCTTGTTGCCCCTGACTCTGGCTCCACAGAAGGCCTCAGTAAACCTTTGAGCCCACGATGGACGGATGTGGACCCTAAAAACCTCTTCCCGTGGACCCTAAGAAGCCACTGGCTCTCGGTGCCACTGCGTGCGCTCACAACTCTTCAAGATGACAGAGCAGGGCCGATAAACAGACAGCCGAAAATTTGCGTGTCGCGCAGAAGCCACTTGTTCACACGCAATGTAATAGGCTGCTGAATCCTGAAGAGGAAAAAAAGCCAATCAAGGCTACAAGCTGGTTCTGGGGGACTGGAGCAAGGGCACCACTTCCTAGCTTGACCCATCAAGCCACAGATAACTTGGGTTCTCCGGCCAAGCACCATTTACTTGTGCACAAATCCATAGATGCCGTTTTCAGATCTCCTTTTCGATCCGTCCTGAAACTAACCCGGATCCTTCCCAGTTCAGCCCGGTGAGTTTTTGAACTGGGTCGGAGAGAGAGACGCAACGCTCACACTACACTTTTCGTGAACCGACTTAAACTCGAACGGCAGCATGTAACGTTCAACCCGCCTAAATTTTTGAACCGGGTTGAGATTTTCCAATCCTGGTCCCTACAAGCGTTGATTTCTATCCGGTTAGGTCGTCCCATCCCGGGTTGACTCGGGGTTGAAACGGATTGAGGCGTGAAAAGGGTTGAACAAAAATTGGGGGGGTCCGATCCGTTTAGACCTGGGTCCGATCCCGCGTACGGGATCCCATTCTTACGTGTGGACACAGCGCTTCTTTCTATGACGACAGGTATGCACCACGTAGGACCAGGAGAGCTTGGGGTTATTGGTACCGGTAAATCGCCCAGCCCTGACTCACAATCCAAAGGGCAAGGGGGTGAGCTAGGGTGTGTGTGAGACGGAGTTAGGTGGCAGGTAACATTCAGACGTGATGGAAGTGACTTCATCAGGAGGGAGGGCCAGCTGGCTGGCTTCCCCCCCCCCCCAAACAAAAAAACCTCCCAGGGATGTGATCAATGTTAAACACCGAGTCCTACCTGTCTTTTGTGTTTGTACTGACCCCAGAGACCACCATCTGAGACCTGGTTATTAAGGGGGCAGTCCCAAAGCGGTGAGGCAAAACTCCAGATTGGGATTTTCAAGTTCAGAGGAGTGGACAGGGAGCACCTGTCACATTTACAGTCCTTGATGAATGATGACATGACCGTGTAAGCCTGACTTTTACCATACAGACAGAGATCTAAGTCAGTGATAGCCCCTCACCCTCCATGGACTCAGTACCAGACCCATAGTTCATCCTTTCTGGCAAGGTTTTAGCCCAGGGGCTTGGATGACTGGACTTCCAGCTATGATTTGAGCCTCTCAGGAACACTACAACAACTAATAATACATGTACTACGCTCTAGCATAAGTTAGTGAGTAATGCACTCATAAGTTTCTACTGTAGGCCTAAGCATTGTATTCCATAGTTCTAATGGATACATGATCTGAAATCTCACTTGTATTCAATAGTTTTGATTTGGCATGACTCTGCAGTACAAGGTGGCATAAGTGTAAAAACGTACACATCATTCTTTCTCAACCCCTTTTATCCATCAAGCATTTGACATTAAAAAAATAAACCACCATAGATCGATTTACACTTTTGAAAAAGGCTGTTGTTACGCACTTCCGCTGGCCATACTTGAAGCAAATAACCATGAGCTGGCGAGTTCATTGCTATAATATCTGCCATATCTAGTCGCGGAGTACCGGTATACACTGTTAAGGTCAGGCCGGGTAGATACGCCACCCAACCCATGCCTGGCAACTCAGGAAGTAAGGTTGGCTGGCCGGAGGGGGGTGGGAGCAGAGGAGGACTTTGAATAGACAATGTACGGCGAGCCTGTGCTTAAAAGGAGCAATGACGATACAAAAGTTTCACGCAATAAACTTGGGAATAATGTGCACAAGTCAAGCTACTAATGATACATCAAATAAAATCAAAATGTCCTAAAGAAAACTGCCTAAAGAAAACTAACTCAGGGTTAGTGGTTTTATCCTCTTTTGGTGTCAGTTTGTCGAACTCTTTCCCTTAGTTTTCCAAAAAGTTGTTTGGACATGGAAGCAAAGTCCACTGATTAAAAGCCTCCTAACTGCCATTCCCATTTCATACATGACCAAAAGCAACAGCACAAAACCCACATATTGATAGAGGCTAAATTCAGCTGAGAGTTGTTCAGTGGCCCATGCTACGATTCTTCTCATTCAGTATTGGTCTTAAGGTCTACATACGTTTCTAGGAGTGCAGACCAATACAAAAACATGACTTGGATTGGAAGAGATCTTCCACCACAGTAGGTGGCGCTGAGAACTTGAGACTACCAAATGAGATTGGAAGGGTTTCATGGTGAGAACAGCAGGAGTAATCGGTTTGCGGTGACACCATGTACAATTCTCTCTTGTGAGTATGTGTGGTTCTGAAAAGAACCGGAGGAACTTGACGTTTCGAACGGTGTACTCTGTTCAGTCTTCAGGAGACTGCTGGATTCTAACTGGGAGTGGTGCTCATGTGGTGTGGAGAGGGATCCTGGTGAGGGGATTAGTCCAGTGAAGGGTGAAGGCAGGAAGATAACTCAAGATGTATGACTCCTGTGAGTGAACCCCCCCCCCCTCCTTCCCTCCCCTCCCTCCTCAGATGGGCCAGTGATGGAGTGGCCCATGATCTGCCCAGTGACAGCGATCCATCATAAAAATTGTTGCCCGGCAAAAGCTCGAGAGTAAGAAGAGACCAGGCGGCAGGACGTGAATCACCTGCCATTTGACATGGAAACCAACCCAGCCCCCATCCCCACTTTTTTCTCCCTCACTGTCTTAAGACACCAAAAAAAATACCCTCGAGCAGAGGTCAAATAAGCTCCCACTATTAAAGGGGCCCCGTTGACCTACTTCCGACATCAATGACTTAACTCATGCCTACTGTAGCCCACCAGTTCTCTAATCACGAATACAAAAAAAGCCCACTAAGAATAATTACATCTCCAGTTGATTTCACCAAAGTCATCCGACTGACGACCAGTCGAGAGACTATAAGCAATGCATAGATACCGTGTGACCCGTGACAACATACAGTGGGCTATCAATCTTATTAGCATCAAGTTTTTTTGGGTTTTTAAAGCTTTTTTAAGCCAAAAAACCAGGCCTTATAAGACCACTCAAAGGTGATGGCTACAGGAAAAATAGAAAAGGAATAGACAGATAAAGAAAGGAAACATAGCATTTCACAGTACTGCACCTGAATGGGGAGACACTAGGGCCGTTCCCACTACGAAAATAATCAAAAATTGGGTCGCGATTCAAAAACCGGGGTTATTTTGGGTCGTGTCCACACAGGCCAAATAATCGTGCCGCAATTAAACGCGAGCCGATTGCGGTTAGCATGTGGTCGCGCTGTGCAAGCGGGAATGGCGGGACTCGCTGACGAACGTAAACAAACCCTGCGCTGCACTTCCTGGCAGAAAGCTGCTGGCAGGAAATGACATGCGCGCGCAATGCATCGTGGGCTTTAAATGCGATTTGAGCGGAGCATTCCCACACACATCGCGTCGCAAATAAACGCAATTATTTGAAAAAGTCCCACTCGTAGTGGAGTCCGAATCGCGATTCAAATCCCACTAATAATCGCGTTTATTGTGTCCCCACACGGAAAAAAAGTGGAGTTTGAATCGCGATTCAAATCGCAATCCAAATAATCGCGCTTATCTGGTATAGTGGGAACGGCCCTAGTGCTAAACAGAATGCTACACTTAAAAACGGCTTCATGAAAATATATTGGCCCCTGCAGTGTCAGGGCTAGCTAGGGGTGACACAGCTGAGCTGTGTGGTAGTACTTGACTACTCCACACATCTCATCTGGGGGACCCTGACACAGAGAGAGGGAATCGGGACATCCTTCATACTGATTGGCTGCCATCACTGTCCATGAGTAGAGTAAAAAAAAAATAAAAAAAATATAAAAAAAACCAAGGGAAGGGGAAGTGACAAAATAAAGCGTGACAGGCTATCAGGATATGAGGAATTAATGGTGGCGTATCACTGCGGTAACAGAGACTAGCAGACAAGGCCCTCCCCCTCTCACCCCTCCCTCCCCCTCTCCCTCCCCTCTCACCCCTCCCTCCCCCTCTCACCCCTCCCTCCCCCTCTCACCCCTCCCTCCCCCTCTCACCCCTCCCTCCCCCTCTCACCCCTCCCTCCCCCCAGGTCTCCCACAGAGATGTGAAATGCAAGATTGAATACCCTTCCAACACAGGACCAACAGATTCTCTGCTCATTAACACATTGACGGCGAAACAAATCTTCTGGACAGACTGAGTCTGAGACCAGGGGCAAATTTCATAGAGCCGCTTAAGCGCCAAAATGTGCTTAAGCGCAAAAACTCATGAGCCACAGGATCCCTAGCCAAAACTTCAAATTTTGTTTCACGCTAAGTAAAGAAGAGTGGAATACAAGTCCAAAGCAATTGACATCACATCGCAGTGCACTTTGTTATCCTACTTACACAAGGAAGACTTTTCCTGCTTGGCAGATTTTCACGCTTAAGCGGCTCTAAGAAATTGGGCCCAGACAGTCGGCATGGAGTTCCTCACAAAGTGTGCAAGGATCCCCACCAGTGGGACCACATGCCATGTCTGCTTCAGGAGGAGGGAGGGGGGGAGTAATGTGTGACGAGACCCAACACACCAACTGTCCCATCTCTGTAGACTAGAATCAAAGGGGAAGAGACAGAAATAACACCCACCCCAAAAACACCAAGAAGCTAGGCTAGCCTAGCCTAGAAGGATGTACCACAAGGGAAGGAAGTATCTAATTGATTCTCCTCCTCTCTCCGGCTCCCCGCACCAATCTCTCCAAATCAGGCCAGACTATTGCCAGATTAGGTTTTGCGAAAAGACAGATCTTAATCGGGTGAGGGGGGAAGGGATGGGGTGGAGGGGGTGGAAGGGATGGGGTGGAGGGGGGGGGAGTGGAAGGGAGGGCGAGGGGGAGAGCTTCGCTGCAGGAGTTTGGTTTAATCGCGTGTCAGGGCCTGGCACTGGCCAAATTGGGTAGGAATGATTAAATTAGCCGGCTAATTGACGAGGGAAACGGATAGATAACAGCCGATGCCTTGAGTGGCAGAATGGAGGTATTTTGAGGGTGGGGGATGGAGAGATGGGGTACGGATGGGTGTAGGTGGGTGGGACCAAGGATCGGGGGAAGGGGGGGGCAAGAGGGGAAGGGCAAGGTTTTAGGTGGGGTTATGCAAGTGGCTGTTGGCCAAGAGCCAGGAGGGACCACATCTGGCCAGCTCCCTGCTGCCACGGAAACGTGGAGGTGCCAAGAGCCCAAGACCCACTAGGGCCATCCTGGAGGGACGTGGGTTGCCTGGCAACATGAAAACTGTTTTGCTAGGGAACAGGGTGATGGGTGGAAGCTTTTTGTGAAGGAACACGGTTGCTAGGCAACAAAAGGATGGATGGCAGCCATTTTCTAAGGAACTTGGTTGCTTGGCAACAAGATGGATAAATGCTGCTTTCTTTTTTAGAAACCAGGATGCTAGGCAACAAGAAGACGCATGACCTCAGACAACCAGGGTTTGCTGATAGACCAGCAAAATGGCATCTTATTGTTGCAATAAATCTGACACAATCGTTCCAACTAAATTCTAATCAATGTCTGTTGCCTGTACTTTGTTGCCTGAGTCTTTATGCTGCGTTTCAATCACGTCGTGTTTATGGTGTTCACGACCAGTA
The DNA here is from genome assembly GCA_949987565.1 of Luidia sarsii. NCBI lineage: Eukaryota > Metazoa > Echinodermata > Asteroidea > Paxillosida > Luidiidae > Luidia > Luidia sarsii. The sequence goes on along the minus strand of OX465101.1, from coordinate 26,275,557 downwards.
TTTCCCAGTTCACGAGTGGGCTGCATTCCAATGCTACTCACCAACACCACGCCAACACGCACAGTGCGCAAGCGCAAAGGCCGAAGAGCATGCTACATTGCTAGTTGCTACGCGACTGGTTTTCACAAACTCGTACGCCGACGACTCGCAGCAAATGTAATGGAAACTATTAGTCCTGACAAGTGACATCTGCATGTAGAACAGCGTAGTAAATTCATGGTAAATTCACCTTTTCGTTCCTGGCTGCAGAAGCTGCCACCGTATGTATCGTAATCTTATTGTAACTCATGCACATAATGCATGCATCGCATCGTTGTCGGTAAAAACACTTTTTGCCCTTTGACCTCCTGACCCAAGTTGACCCCATTTTGTTGTCAAGTCGTGAACTGGAGGCAAGATTTCTTCCTCCAGTTCACGACTGGTGACCACGAGTTACCAGACAATTGGAACGCCTCTTCCCGACTAGTGAACTCGTGAACACGGTAATCACGACGCGATTGGAACGCAGCATAACAATCCAGAGCAATTGCAGATGTTCTATTGATGCTAATGAATACTGACAGTACCAAGATCTTCACTTTGAATGACTACACATATGCCCACTGAAGATACGACCGTCAGTTCCAATTTTGTTTTAAGATTCGCCAATTTACAAAACAAAACAAAAAACACTGGGGGAATGAGGAAAGAGCTTTTGCTAATTGCAATGTGGAGTTGGATGATACAAAGCATCATTTAATGCACACTATATATATAATTTATATATACTGTACATGTACATTGTACATCCATATTGTGTCTATTTACAACGTTTCTGTAAGTAAACAAAACAACACAGTTTGTGCAAGTTTGATACCAGCTCAAGCTGTCTAAACTCCAGGATATACTGCCTTGTGTGAGTCCGAAACTGGAATCTGACAGTGCATGGAAAGAAATTAAACAGTGATCAGTTTTGGGCGCGACAAGATCCAGACTTTGTGGAGAGGGGGGGGGATGGGGGTGGAGGGGGGAGGGTGGATGGGACTATGGGAGAGGGAGGGGAAGGGGGAAGGGGAGGGAGGGGGGTTAGAGGGGAGGGGGAGTTGGAGGGGAGAGGGAGGGGTGCAGAGAAGAGAGGTTGAAGGGGGTGTCTGGCCTGAGTAAAGACTGACCCCTGAACACCCACCCCAAGGCCTACTATCTATACATAACTCTGCTAATTGGAAGTTCCTTCATCCCACTTGGGCCTAATAGACCTACTTGAGCTGTGCTATGCATAAAATCTGCTACGGGAGAGAGAAAAACAAACAAACAGGATTCATCAGACAAACAAGAAGACTATATCAGACGTTCTGCTGAGTGTTCGTAACCTTCCGCTCCAGTTTTGGTGCCGCAACCTTGACTTTATTTCAAAGCATGCTACGAAATTGCTCCAAGGTCAAGGCAGCCCCAAATGATCCCCCTGAGCCTCCTGTCATCATACATGTGGGTTCAACATGAATGTCGGACAATCCGGGGGCCAATTTCATAGAGCCGCTTAAGCGCCAAAACAGGCTTAAGCACAAAAACTCATGAGCCACAGAATCCCCTTGCCAACCCAAACTTCGTTATTGATTCAAGCAAAGCAAAGAAGAGTGGAATACAAGTCAGAAGCAATGAACATCAAACCGCAGGGCAATTTGTAATCCTGCTTACACAAGGAAGACTTTTTCCGCTTAGCAGATTTTCACGCTTAAGCGGCTCTATTAAATTGGGCCCAGGTCACTACTTGCCTCCGAACAGACAGACAGGTGTATGCATGCTTCAGGCTAGCCAAACCCCTTTAATTCTAATTTGCCATCGAGAATATTTTATATTTGAAAGAAAGCCCCATAGCTCCACCTCAAGTGGCCCCTGGCCTTCACGGTGGGCAATCTCTGTTCACGTTTTAAAACAAAATCCTTCCATACCCATACTGGCTTCAGAAGCAGTCATGAAACAGTGATATTCATCATCGTTTTACAAACTTGGGACTGGAAAATCAGGCACCTTTTCATATTTGGTTGATCGGAAGCTTTTTTTTTCCCCAAGCCTCTGCTCAAGCTCAAGCTCTCTAAGAAGACAGACATAAATGGAGAGACTTGTGGGAGGGCCACCACCCAAGGGCTGGATAGCACAGGTGGTCAGAGTGCTGGTGGCGTTGAGCCAGGGGTCTTGGGTTTCAGTCAAAGTTTCAAAAAAAAAAAAATTCAGTTCACAAACTCTTTAAAATCAGCCGAACGAAGTAAAAGCCGCTTTGGAGTAACCGAGACTCCAGTGTCGGCGAGCAGAGTGAAACCAACTCCCAAGCCTATGAATCACAGCCCCGATATAGCTGCACTCCGTCTCACAAGAGATGGTTGTACATGGTGTCACCGCCTCAAAACCTTCCACTCTGTGCGTCCACCGTGCAAACCTTCAAGATCTCATCCAACAGCCTCTAGTATTGAAAGGCGGGATTCCGCACAGGATGAAAAGCTTTGTGATCACATTACTGGGCTGTACGGATACTTCAATGATAGCTTTTTGGCCTCTCTGCTTTGAACGTCAGGCAGAGTGACTCTTAATGCAGGGGGGCAGAAGCGGGCGGGGGAAATGGAAAAAATAATAATTCAAAAAAATCCCTGAGCTAATTAAATCATAAATATGCAACTTCCTGCCCGGCACTGAAAATGAGCTTTTGTGGGAGGAGGGAGGGGAAGAGGGAGGGGAGGGGAGGAGGGAGGGGAGGAGGGAGGGGAGAAGGGAGGGGAGAAAGGGGGAGGGGAAAGTTGGCTCCCGGTATGTGTCGGTCTACATTGACAGAGAAACTTTCTCACTGAGAAGTGTAAATATGTACAACAACAAAAAAACTGATGCAAACTGCTCACTGACTAAAATGACCTGCAATACAAAACTCTCAAATGTTAGAGGGCCTGACGTTTAGATCCTTGCAGGACCTTTCCCAAAGGCAAAGTGACAACTGAGAAGTGGTTAGAAATGATTTGGTGTGGGTGGGTAGTGGGAGGTTGGGCTCGGACAGCAGACGGGTAGTGGGAGGTTGGGCTCGGACAGCAGACGGGTAGTGGGAGGTTGGGGGGGGGGGGGTCAAGATTGATAGATATCTGGACTTGCATGGTTCTTATCTAAGACGTGCAGCTTGGCCCTTTGACGACCCGAATGCACTCAGTGTATCTGGACAACAGGATTTTTCAATTGCAGCACATTGGCCGGATATGGTTTTTATATAGGGCGGCACTCATTGTTTGCAGGGAACTGCACAGGGCTCAGAAATCTGGGGGGGGGGTGGAGGTGTGTGGCAGACAGAGGCAAGGAAATTGTTAAGTCACGTTCAAACCACATCTTCAGAAAGTTGCACGTTCTCGGCCACAATGTTGTTGGTGTCTGGTAAGTATGTTAACCACTTAAAGCCCCAACACAACATTGGTCGAGGTCAAAGAATACACGTAGCATCTATACGTTGTCTGATCCAACATATGCATGAAATAGAACGCCTGTGAAAATTTCAGCTCAATCCGCCAACCAACAAACCAAGTCTCGAGAAAATCTTGAAAACCGCTTCATTTGTTTCCCGAAAATGCAGCATTCAATGCCGTACTGTTCCGAAAAATAGTTTAGATTTCGGTGAGACGTAAACAATTTCTTTTTCTTTTTTTCCCAAAATACAACATTTTAGACATAAATATTTCATGTAAATCTGTGAACATTTCTGTTTTTCGATCTTACCAATGTTGTGTAGGGGCTTTAAGGACGAATAGACCTCTAAATTTGGAGCACTGGTGGTGTTGCTACGCGCTGGTGGTTGTTGCTACGCGCTGGTGGTTGTTGCTACGCGCTGGTGGTGTTGCAGGTAGGCCAGCTTTAATGATCTTGAGAGTCTTGAGAGGCCCTGCTAGGATTGAAACCTCAAGCCCTCTGCACTTTTTGAGAAATGCATTTTGGTGATTGAAGTCACTGTGGAATTTGCAGTCCTCTTCCACATATACTGTACCTACATGTCGAGGACCACTCCACACACTTCATAGGTTGCTGAAACTGTGGTCTGAGTGGGCATTCCAAGCAAATTACGGAGCAAAATACTAACTGAAAATACAAGAAAGACATTCTGAGACATCTTAAAAGCGCTGTGCCACCAGCTTGAATGGTTGAGCACTGGTACATTAGACCAGAGGTCGGGGGTTCAAATCCTGCTCCGGTCAAATTTGTCTATGCTTGACATGCGCGGTCAACATGCTACACAAGGTTGCGTGCTTTTGGTATTTCTTTTTCTTTTTTTCCCAAAATACAACATTTTAGACATAAATATTTCATGTAAATCTGTGAACATTTCTGTTTTTCGATCTTACCAATGTTGTGTAGGGGCTTTAAGGACAAATAGACCTCTAAATTTGGAGCGCTGGTGGTGTTGCTACGCGCTGGTGGTGTTGCTACGCGCTGGTGGTGTTGCTACGTGCTGGTGGTGTTGCTACGCGCTGGTGGTGTTGCTACGCGCTGGTGGTGTTGCTACGCGCTGGTGGTGTTGCTACGCGCTGGTGGTGTTGCTACGCGCTGGTGGTTGTTGCTACGCGCTGGTGGTGTTGCTACGCGCTGGTGGTGTTGCTACACGCTGGTGGTGTTGCTACGCGCTGGTGGTGTTGCTACGCGCTGGTGGTGTTGCTACGCGCCGGGCCCTACCAATTCCGAGCCTCACTAATGGCCGAGGTTTGAACAAAAGACTCTTTTCAGGCTACCACAGAACAATATGCTGCACAACAAAAGCCACACAGACGTCTGTGTCAGGTTGGACTTACTTGTACATGAACTGTACTCTTAAAGATTAATTTATTTCAGGTACACATATTTATTTTTCCCAATTGTAATACATGTACATATAGCAAGTTTAGAAAATGGTACATTATAAAAAAAATTTAAAAAATGGGGACTGAAAAATGGCCGTTGTAAAGTGATTAATAGGGATGGTGATTTATGATGACAAGAACGTCAGTAATTACAACACCAAAAGCATAACATCAAGTCACATGCCTACATACAATGTGAGTAAATCATCAACTTTGTCTGGAAAACAAGACCTTGGGAGAAAAGCCTTCAATTGGAGGATTCAGGTAGGCCAGCTTTAATGATCTTGAGAGTCTTGAGAGGCCCTGCTAGGATTGAAACCTCAAGCCCTCTGCACTTTTTGAGAAATGCATTTTGGTGATTGAAGTCACTGTGGAATTTGCAGTCCTCTTCCACATATACTGTACCTACATGTCGAGGACCACTCCACACACTTCATAGGCCGTCTGAAACTGTGGTCTGAGTGGGCATTCCAAGCAAATTACGGAGCAAAATACTAACTGAAAATACTAGAAAGACATTCTGAGACATCTTAAAGGCCGGGGGTTCAAATCCTGCTCCGGTCAATTTTTTCTATGCTTGACATGCTCGGTCAACATGCTACACATGGTTGTGTGCTTTTGGTACAGACCGTGTCGCGAGAGGGGATCCTCGGCCGGGAGGTGGTAGCAGCCTCGCTGGTAGACGCCCAGCACCACGTTGGCCACCAGGCTGCCGCAGCGGCTTAGCCACTGGCCCACCGAGCGCCCTCTCTGCTTGAGGTCCGTCCAGCCTGTCACCAGCTGCACCTGCTCCATGGCAACCGGGAGGAGGACGCCGACCAAGACGACGGGGGAAGACGACGAAGGAAGATGCCAAATTTGAAGATGGAGTAGTCCACTCGTCTCCTGGCTGCTGTTGCTGCTGTCTCTCGTTGCTGTTGTTCGCCAGACAGATCAGCTACCGGAGAGGGGGGGAGGGCTCACCGAGGGGAGTTCGACCACTTGAGCCTCGGTAGTCTACTCAATGTGTGTACGTAATCCCCAGTCCTCAGTACCATCGGTACAAAGAAATAACCTCTACTGTTCACTTGTTCCCCTTGCTATCCACTGAGCAAACCCCCTGTCCTTCACTTCAGCTATCCACTCGTGCTGTTGCGTCCGTGTATCGACGGCTGGCAGGTCCCTCTGTCAAATGACTGGGGTTGTCTTGCGGGGTGCAGTGCGCGTTGAGTTGCGTTGTGTGATCAGAGAGGGGCAAGAGTGGGGGGGGGGAGAGGGGGGGGATGCGGCAGTGTCAGCTACTGCCCTGACTAGGCTGGGCCGTCCCACAGCGCGCCACACTGGGGAAGCAGCTTGGAACAGTCCACTCCCAGTAGGTGGGGGGACAAATAATGCTCTTCCACCTCCACAACCTCCCCCCCCCTCCCACCACCCCACCCCAACAGTCGTTTTTATCGGGGTTTGAAGGATGAGCTGAGAATGGAGTCAGAGAGTCATGTCCCGCTTGCCATTCAGAATCCACTGGCGGTGGAGGGAGGAGGTTGGGGGGGGGAGAGGAGGAGGTGGGGGTGGGGACACTGTGGATTAACCACACGCACATGATATTCCCACTGAGGGCTCTCCCTAGTCCACACAAACCTCCCCCCCAATGGCCAGAGTGTGTTTTCCATAAGCAGACATGGCAGGGACTTCTAATTTACCAACTCCCCTGGGACTCCCTCCCTCCAGCCCTTCCCTTCCCTCCCCTCCCCTCCCCTTCCCTTCCCTCCATTCAGACCCTTCTGATTTTTTTTCTTCTCAGATCTTGTGATCAGCAGTCACACAAAAAAACGCACGGGAATGCCGTCACCAACGAGGACAGACTTCTGAAGCTGCTATCCTCAAAGGAAATCAAATTCAAATAATCTCGGCCTTCGAATTATCTTGGACAGACTAAAGACCACGGGACTGTTTTTTTTCCAAGAAATTTTAGCTGGGCAGAACCCTTGGGCCCCTCCCTCTTCCTTTCCCCCTTGGGGATCCTGGCAGCAGTCGGGGCAGGGGAAGGTCAGTCCTCTGGAGTGGATTATGAGTCGAAGTGGATTATGAGTCCCTAGGTATGACATCCAGGCAGTACTGACCGCCACAATGACCGCTCAGTGCTCAACATTTTTTACTGTTTATGATTCATCTTTTTTCTTTATATCAATCTCAAAATTTAGAGGGTCTGACGTTCCGATCCTAGCAGGACCTTTCTCAGAGACCTTTCTCTTTATTTAAATAGCATGTTTAGGACCTAATGGTGCCATCACAGTTGATAAAAAGCGTCCCGATATTTCAGTCAGTTAACAGTTTGCAACATTTTTGCGTATTGCTACTAATTTTGAACAAATTGGCAAAGGAAACTTCGACTTGAAACCAAGACCTCTTGCTTTTGAGTACCAGCTGCTTTTACCATCTGAGCCATCCAGCCTTAAAATGGTGGCCTTCCCGAAGAGTCAACTAATCGCCGCCGGTAAACAGTCAACTCTCGTACGTTGCAAGCAAGATTTGAGAGAGAAGGGATGAGGCCATGAAGGTTGCTGGACATTGTCTGAGGCATCCCAGAATTCCTGCATGCCAGACTCGAGTCTTTGACGGCCATTTTGAGAGATTGCTAGGAGTGTGTGATAGGCGTAGAATTGCCCAGGCTGACAAAGCTGAAGAGAAACACTGGTCTCTGGATGACACTAAGGAACTGCAACAATCTGCTATGCCGGACCGACTTGAGAGAGAGAGAGAGGGGGGGGGAACAAACAATTGTTTGAGCCTGAGTAGAAATTGGTATGACGCCCCTCGAATTGGTGGCAATGGTTTGATCTCGGTTAGACCAATGCAGGACGAGTAGTACTAAGTACAACTAGTGTTGTGGATGTGCTTTGGGGGGCTTTGCTCTCTCACTGCCTGCAACAGTGTGACACTTTGACTCCACCAGCCAATGAGTCAAAGTCTCAGTGAGGCAAGCTCAAAATAGAGACAGCTGAAGCCATTTTCTCTCTCTCTCTCTCTCTCTCTCTGGTTTCACTTGATCAGATACATCTAGACAGGCCGTGGTCGAAAGCAAAGCCAGAGGGTTAACATTTCTCAGAGAATGAGACTACTCGAATGAGATTTAAATCTCTGGAAAGTGGGCTAATTATCTAAAGCAAGCATTCAATTAAAAAGCAAAATTATTACGATGGCTATTTCAGACATTTTTGATATATTTATCTATTTCATAGGCAGTCTGAAGTCTAGTCAGAAGTCGTGCCTTCTCCAAAGGGAAGATTTCTGTTTTGAAATTGGTTCGATTTTGATTTTTTTTTTTTGAGGAGAGGGGGGGGGGGTGTTTGTCCCAGAGGATGGGCAAGTTATTACAACTGATGACAAAGTTTATCTGAGGAGATGTCGGTTGACGTGGGCAATGAGCCACGCTGGAGCGGAGATTGCTCAGGGGGCAAATTTGTCAAAAGTGCAATCGGCGGCTAGCCTAATGGCATCATTCACCAATGTGGCACTGTCGATTGCCCGAACATATCATTTGCCGGCATCTCCAACCAGTTGGGCACTAATTGAGTTCTTCTTTTTTTTCTGTGGGGGGGGGGGTGGGGGTGGGGGGAAGGATGGCTGTTAGATTTAGGCAACGGCATCCTGATCCCATTTCCTCTCCTCTTGGGGAAAGTTTGGGCGAGCTTCGGAGGTCAGGAAACCGAGGCAAATTACACGAACGCTTAGCACACACTCTCGTATGGGCTTTTAAGGAGCTTTTAACTCTGGCCCAATTGAAGTCGGCACCCCTCCTGGAATCTTTCTAGTTCTTGCTTTAGGAACGAGCCTCTGGATTAAGGAGCCAGTGGGTCGGGGATTGGATGGAGACAAGGTCTCAGAGCCTATCAGCAGCAGGTTCATCCACAGAGGTGGCAGGTTCATCCACAGAGGTGGCAGGTTCATCCACAGAGGTGGCAGGTTCATCCACAGAGGCGGCAGGTTCATCCACAGAGGTGGCAGGTTCATCCACAGAGGCGGCAGGTTCATCCACAGAGGTGGCAGGTTCATCCACACAGGTGGCAGGTTCGTCCACAGAGGCGGCAGGTTCATCCACAGAGGTGGCAGGTTCATCCACACAGGTGGCAGGTTCGTCCACAGAGGCGGCAGGTTCATCCACAGAGGCGGCAGGTTCATCCACAGAGGCGGCAGGTTCATCCACACAGGTGGCAGGTTCATCCACACAGGTGGCAGGTTCATCCACACAGGTGGCAGGTTCATCCACAGAGGCGGCAGGTTCATCCACAGAGGTGGCAGGTTCATTAATAAAGAGGTGGCAGGTTTATCCTCATCCCTTAAAAACTATTCTTTTTAAACATGACGGAGTGTGCTCTGTCCGCATCGACAAACTCTCGGGATGTCTTCCACCTCCTCCTATCCAATCTTCAACTTTTGTCCTGTCAAACAAGCTTCATCCTTGTGAACATATTAGACTTTTAAAACATGATATGGCATCCTCTGTGCTTGTCGGCAAACTCACAGGATGACTTCCATCTCCTCCTGTCCCATCTCCACTTTCTCCCGTAGTTTGAGGTCGTCTTAAAAATCATCTGACGAGCCTGATCCTTTTTGACAAACTTTTGTTTCAACCACTTCCCGCCAAGGACATCCCATTTGGGGTTTGCTCTGGCTCTACCCTTTGACAGGCTCTCCCTATTCTGGCACCACTTCTGTCCAAGTTCTAAACAAAGACTCTTTTTCCATTAACGACGCACAATGGGGCCCTTAGTTCCACGAACGGATAATCCCTCGACAAACGCCACACCAATGTCTGAATTGTGCCGGGTTTAACCCACTTGTACACACAGAGTACCCATATTAACTTATTTCACAGAAACTGTATATATTGTCCCCAATTGTTTGAGTGAGTTTTTAAAAATGATATACAAAAATGTTGCAAACTGCTTACTGACTAAAATTACCAAAATGCAAATCTCAAAATTTAGTGGGCCTGACGTTTCGATCCAAGCAGGACCTTTCTCAAAGGCAGAGAAAGGTCTGCCTTTGAGAAAGGTCCTGCTAGGATTGAGACGTCAGGCCCACTAAATTTTGAGTTTTAAAAATGACACATTGTTGAAAAAAAACCCACCTGTACGGCGGTCATGGGCACTGGAAAAATGCCCGCTGCAAAGTGGTTAAACAACATGGGGCATCCTTTGTCTTTGTCTACCTGTCATCACCCCCTGTCAGTACCCCCATCCAGTGTCCCATCCCTCCACTCTCTATCATACCATACTCATCGTCACACAACCCACCTCTGCCCACAATCACTGACATCAACCATCATGAAACCAAGCACACATAGCGAGTTAGAAGTGCACTTGCAACCTACTTCTCCCACTCTTTCTCCTGATACTCCGCACCAGACAAAGACACCAAAAGGTTTAATAGACGGAAGGGAAGGAGGGACCTACCAATGTCCTGGAAGGCGTTGGCTGTCTCCACCAGGTTACTCCAGTCCAGATGAGCCGCCGAGTCCGGCAGGGGAAAGACGGGCGGGTTGGAGCCACCCTGGTTGTTGTTGGCATTCACATCCTCACTGCTCCGTCCCGTATCTGGAAGGGGTTTGGGGTCAGGGGGTCAGGGGGGTAGAGGGAGGGGGTAGGGGAAGGGTAGGGGTAGGGGAGGGGTCAGGGGTAGGAGTCAGGGGATCAAGGGAGGGGGTGGGGGAGGGGTCAGGAGTAGGGGTCAGGGGATCAGGGAAGGGGGTAGGGGAGGGGTCAGGGGTAGGGAGAGGGGGTAGGGGAGGGGGTAGGGGAGGTGGTAGGGGTAAGGGGTAGGGGTAAGGGGTAGGGGTAAGGGGTAGGGGTAAGGGGTAGGGGGAGGTGGTAGGGGTAAATGGTTAGGGGAGGGGGCGGGGGAGGGAGAGGGCAATAGGGGTGGGGGAGGGGAGGAACCAGTGACAGCTTCACGTTAATTCCAATCTCAATCATCAGGAAGCTGGACGGCCAACCATTTTCCGATCCCGGCAGAGATCCGTGTCTCTCAGCCTTGTGTAATCGATCCCAGAGGAGCTCTTGCCTTTGAGAAAAGAAGGGTCCTGACATGCCCAGTGCCAGCAGGATTCTATCCCAGCAGGTCCTTATCCTTTGCCTCGGAGGAAGGTCCTTTGGACAGAAACTAGACCCCTCCTTGAGAAGTTACTCAAGGTAGTTACTTTTTTTAAACAGAAAATGGCCAACCACAAGGCCCAAAAGGCCACTCAAGGTGACGGCTAAGAAGGGGGGGAGGAAGGGCAACAAACAAGGAGGAGATTGCAGGAAGGGCCGACAACTGTTCATGTTACGTTTTGAATTGGAACTAAGCTGCAGTTGTAAAGTGGGAGGGAAGCAGGATGCAGGGAGCAAATTCCACAGCAAGGCAGTACGTGGGATGAGCATCCCCCCCGAGTGTTTGCCTTGGGGACAGCCGCAGTGCACCGGTGTGAATGCACAGAGAAACGTGTGGTGTGACCAGAGGAATCGGACATGGTGCCACCGCAACCTTTCCACATCGGGGGCTGGAATAAGTTGTGTTTCCATGACGGCTTGGAGAGGATGGAGCCATGCATGACACACCTTGGGTTCCAATCGGTGCCTGGGTCTATCCATTTTATTAAAGCAAATCATTGAAAGGACAGCCAGAGACTGCAGGAGCTCAGAGCATGGCGTGCTAGCATAGCCTTCTCTCTACAACCCATGGCACTACACTACTGCACTAGTAGAAAAGTAGAAAACTTTTGCCTGTACTTCTGCATACTTACCAACCACATGAAAATGTCGGAATTTTTGTTTAAATGAAAAAAAGAAAAAAAAAATGGCAAAGAAAACTTTGACTGGACCGGGACTTGAACCCGAGACCTCTGGTTTCGTGTACCAACACTCTTACCATCTGAGCTATCCAGCCATCCGAGCTATTTGAACCAGTCCAGTCAAAGTTTTCTCTGCCATTTTTCAAAAACGGTTCAAAAGCTCCCAGTCTGTTTTTTCCTCTACTTGTTTGATTTGAAATGTCTGCGGAAAAAAAAAGTGCGAAAGAGATTTGGAAAGGAGACGAGGCAAGCACACAAACAAACAAACAAACAAACAAACAAAAAACCGCCCCTCCCAGGAAGAGTTAAAGGAATGGATGATAAGACCTACTGTATCGTCTTTGGTTAATGGTCCTTAAGGGTTGCCTAGCTGCAAAACGTACGGCTTAGATGGAAGTAAACAAAACAAAAACAAAGGGAAGGCAGGGGAGGAATACAAACAAACATGGGTGGGTTAATGTTAGATTGCTAAAAAATATATTGAAAAGAAAGTCAGACATAGTTGAGATAGATTATGGGATGATCTTTCATCTAATATTAAAGAACAAGGCATTTTCAATGTTTCTCAATTTCATGAAGGGCTGCGTAATCTGTATCCTGGTACAATGTAAATTCATATTCCCATCCTAAATATATGTTGGCCTAATTCATCATTCATTAAAGTTTATTTAAAATGTTCTAGATTTATCTTTTATAGTTTTACATTTGTGTTGTTATGGTGGAAAAGGGAGAGCCACTCCATTGTGATTAAGTCGGCATTTGGCAATCCTTCGGGGGGCTGCCCATGCTCATGTACTGTTTGGTTTTGTCACTTTCATGTTTGTACTTGCCCTGAGAAAATGAAATGAAAAGAGACCCGTGTGAAAGTGTGCCATAGGGACTCCTGGGGAGCAGTTTGGCGACCAAGAATCGATTGGATGCTACTTCATTGCGAACACCAACTCTCCCCCCCCTGGCGATTTCGAGTTAGGGCAAGAGTTACACTGTGCAGCAGAGCGCACAGATGTTCACAGCGACCGAGCCAAAGGGAGAGAGGACCAAACCGTTTCTTGGTTGTGACCGACCAACACGCAACCCCCTCCCCCACTGATCCTGAGCCTTTGTGGGGGTGGTACGGTCTCAAACCAGCCTCTTCTGAGGGGGAGGGGGGGGGGTTGAGAAAGAATGCGGCAGGCACCCAGTACCTTTGTGGGGTTGATTGTCCACAAGGAGTTGCTCGTTCTCCAACTGGGAGGCCTTGGTGCTGGTGAAGAGGACGTCATTGTTGGACAGGTCCAGGTCGAAGGCCTCCCGACAGGCCGGCCGGTTGTACGGGCCGCCGCCGGCCGCGATGCTCTCGTCCGAGTAGGTCCGGTGGAGCGGGGCGGGCCTGGAGGTCTGCGCTTGCTCCTGGGGCACAGCCGCCTGGGAGGAGGGTGAGGCGAAGGGGAAGAGGAAGGGGCGAGGGGGAGGTTTTTTATTTTTTAGAATCATCCCATTACGGCCTGCGTTGCTCATAGGAAACTGAGTCTCACCGAGCCCACACTCGTTCTCTGTAAAGACACAGTGCACAATGCATCACCGCATACATTCCACGCTGTGAATCCACCATGCAAACTTTCAAAGTCACTCTATCCACAAAGGTGAACCCAAACTGGGTTTTGGTCTTGGGTTTTTTGTTGTTGGGGCCAGAATACTGAGGCCAGCCTCTTTCTGCATGCTTCAATACAGGCTGCTGTTTTCAACGTCGTTCGTTAATAGGCAAATTCCATGCATTTTTAATAGCACCACTCTCCTCCCAGCAAACGGACACCTTCCACCACAGTATGACTAGTGTCTGGCACACGACTTCCCCGCATACAAAATCAGGGGATCGATAAGCAATCCCTCCCTCACAAGAAAATTCGATTTGTTCAAAAGTTCCCAGTCAGTTTTTTCCTTGGTTTGTTTGACTTGAATTGAAAAAGCTGCATCCACTTTGTGTGATCCCCGAGCTGCTGTAGCCAGGTTTACAACAACAAATAATTGTTTGCACATCTGAATGAAAGCGGGGGTGTGATCCCTCCAGATATACGGCAGCTCATGGTTGAATTGCTTCTGACTGGCGCCCCCACCGAAGCAAAAACTATTAGGCAAGGCCACCATCTAAGGGCTGGATAGCTCAGATGGAAGAGCACCGGTACAGGTTAATCCAGAGGTCTCGGGTTCAAGTCCCGGTCCAGTCAAAGTACTTCAGATATTCAGTAGGAGTCTGACAGGGTTATTAGGGCAGACGTAAGACGTAATATATACCGCCATTCCTATCTGATCCTGCCATCTTTGCCGGGAAACAAAGCGGCTTCTTCTTTTTCCCCAGCCGGCCACATGTGCCTGGTATCAAAAACAGCCCAATGCCGGCACTTGACAGTACACCAAGAGCCTCGTTCAGCGTTTCGATTCAAAGCAGGACATTCTAAAAACAGAGCATGAGCATTCTGCCTTTCAGAAAGGCCCTGCTTGGATTGTACCTCTTACAGTGGATATCTCTGTTCATCTAAAGCCCTGTCCACACTGGCTGACTGGGGTCTTTTTCTTTTAGGTGGGGGAAACAAGGGTTCTACATGGACATGCACACATTGCAGTGCTTTAGACTCATTCCATATCTAATCTGTGACCCATAGAACCAGGGATGTGAGTGACTGACAAAGTGTCCGTCATTTCCTGAAAATCAGTGAAGGCCAATAAAATGTGCAGACTGCGAGTGGACGCTTACGCAACCGAGAGATTCACGGCAGGGGTGCATATGCCCTTCAGTTTTTAGGGGTTTTAACAGATAAAGATTAGCAGTTTGAGATACCTGCTTGACATACAAATTGAAAAAAAATCAAAATAGAAACTCTGCCTTTGAGAAAGGTCCTGCTAGGATCGAAACGTCAGGCCCACTAAATTTGAAAATAGAAACGCGCAATTTCCAGAAGTCTTACATCCCTGTTGGAACTTCAACATAGTGAATCCACAATTATACCAGAACTCGTCTATTGAGGAAGTTATCTGTTGCCACCTCACTCCCAAAATTCAATACCAAGCACCCCCAGCATAAATTTAAAAGCATTTTTAAGCAATTCCAAAACCGACCGGGTGCCCCGGCGGTCAATTATTCCATCCTTGAAACTTCCCCCCTCCAATACTCATGCAGACCGCGTACACAACTAGACTGGAGGCTGGGAGGCTTCGTTCAAGCGTCAATCTTCAGAAACCCAGTCCCCCCGTTCACTGTCCACATTCATGGGGGGGAAACAAATGTGGAAAGTTTGCGATGGCACCGTGCAAGTCATCTCCTTCGGGATCGAACGAGGCTCAGAAAGGAGCCGGTAACTCAACGTTTCGGGGCAGTGTGTGCACTCAACGAGACTGCTGACTTTCACTTTCATTTTAATTTACTTGGTGTCACCGCAAACTTTCCACAATGTGTTTCCACGATGCAAATCTTATCTAAGTTAAAGCCCCTACACAACATTGGTAAGATCGAAAACCAGAAATGCTCATAGATTTACATGAAACTTATACAGTTTGAAGATGGTTATAGTAGAAACCTCTCACTGAAATATTTCTGCCTAAAATGTTGTATTTTGGGAGAAAAGAGTAAAAGAAATCGTTTACGTCTCACCAAGATCTAAACTATTTTTCGGAACAGTACAGCATTGAATGCTGCATTTTTGAGAAACAAATGAAGGGTTTTCACAATTTTCTTGAGACTTGGTTGGCGGATTGAGCTGAAATTTTCACAGGTGTGCTATTTCATGCATATATTGGATCTGACAACATATGGATGCTATTCTTTGACCTCGACCAATATTGTGTAGTGGCTTTAAACAAATAAACAATGTCTGGGAACTTTTGAACAATTATAGCAACAAAAATAGCAAAGAAAAAAAATTGTGGAAAAATGGCAAAAAAAAATGGACCCGAACCCGAGACCTCTGGTTTTGCGTACCAGCGCTATTACCATCTGAGCTATCCAGCCCTAAGATGGCGGCCTTCTCAAATAGTCAACTAGTCTTTGCCAGGGACCTGCTGAACAACATCAGAGCCGTAAGAGCACTGGTACGCAAAACCAGAGGTCTCGGGTTCGGGTCCATTTTTTTTTGCCATTTTTCCACAATTTTTTTTTTATCTAACACTGGAGACAAGGGAAGGAGAAAGAGAGAGAGAGAGAGGAGTGAGCAAGCAGCAAGAGATCTGAAAGGAGGCAGGGACAGCACGAGACCCATCTGGTACCCCGTGCTAGGCAGGCGGAAGAGTGTACATGTAGGTTAGTTATAGGCCCCCGAGAACAATGGACGCCGAGAGCTTCCAGTCACCTCCCGGAGGGTGTTAATGCCACTCCGCAGGGACGCTGTGCAATCAAGCTCAGGAGACAAGAAGCTCAACGCCTATATTTCAAATGTTGGCTTGAACCAGCATGCTTTTAGAAACATTCCGAAAGTCGGAATAAAGGGTGGGAGGCATTGCAATTCAAACCAGGTATTAAATAGCCACACTTTTATTTTCCATTTTTTTTTTTTTTTTAATTTAGCAAGCTTCCCAACCACTGCAAAACCAAATAAGAAGAAGAAGAAGAAGGGGAAGGCTTCTATTTACCCAGACGACTGGGAAACCCATGAACGAGTTCCGGAATTGAGTCCGCGAGCAGCTGCGCAGAGGCACCAGCGAGCCGACGACTACGGGGGAGAGGGTGTGAGAGAAGACGGGCTTGGGGGGCAGCGGAGGCAGGAGGTGGAGGGAGATGGGACGGGGACGGGGACGGGGGCGGGAGTGGGAGCGGGCCGGCGGCCGAGGGGTAACCCCCAAGAGGGCGGCCGACACAGAGGATTCAGGATTGACAGAGCCGAGCAGCAGCAGCGGAGGAGGAGTAGGAGGCGGTGATGGTGGTGGTGATAGAGTAGATGGAGGCGATAGCAGTGGCGACGGCCGAGAGTCAGCGACCGCGCCGACCGTCTTATTCACCTGAGCTGCTCGGGGTACGGCAGCGGAGGGGTCTACGGGGAGGGAGTCCGGGGCAATGAGCCTGCGCAGGCTCTCCTGGACCTGGTTGCTGGCCGGCAGCGACTTGGTGCCGGACAGACCCTGCCGCAGCCGCGTGTTCAGTGAGTCGTTCGAACTCCGGACCTCTGTCGTCCTCCTGAAGAAGAAGGGGGGAAAAAAAAGTCACAATAATATCAAGTAGTAATATAGACAGTGGCAGGTTTGCAGTGGTGCCATGTACACCATCTCGTGTGAGATTGAGTGTGGGCTGGTGACAGCAGTATGTTATCTGCCTGTGGTCGGCCTGTCCATAAGACGAGTGCGGGTTTGAAATGAGCCGGTATCTCAGAGTTTCGGGGCAGTGTGTCCTCTGCCAGTCAGCAGGAGACTGGGCCGACAGAAAGGGCAATGGGCCGACGGAAGGACGGATAGATGGAAGGACGGATAGATGGAAGGACGAACCGTTTGATGGGTGGATGGATGGTTGGAGATGAATTGTAGCACGGACAGATGGATGGTTGCATGGATGGACAGACAGATGGATGGTTGCATGGATGGACAGACAGATGGATGGTTGCATGGACGGATAGATAGATAGATGGATGGTTGCATGGATGGACAGACAGATGAATGGATGGTTGCATGGACGGATAGACAGATACATGTAGATGGTTGCATGGATGGACAGACAGATGGATGGTTGCATGGACGGATAGACAGATACATGTAGATGGTTGCATGGATGGACAGACAGATGGATGGTTGCATGGATGGACAGACAGATGGATGGTTGCACGGATGGATAGACAGATAGATGGTTGCATGGATGGACAGACAGATAGATGTTTGCATGGATGGACAGACAGATAGATGGTTGCATGGATGGACAGACAGATAGATGTTTGCATGGATGGACAGACAGATAGATGTTTGCATGGATGGACAGACAGATGGATGGTTGCACGGATGGACAGACAGATGGATGGTTGCATGGATGGATAGACAGATAGATGGTTGCATGGATGGACATACAGATAGACGGTAGCATGAATGGACATACAGATAGACGGTAGCATGAATGGAGAGACAGATGGTTGCATGGACGGATATTCAGACCCACCTGCGTGTGACCCGTGGGCTGCTGGACTCACTGATGCTGCTACTGGACGAGGCAGAGGGGCCAGTCCTCCTGTGGCCGCTGGGCGCGTACTCTCCCCTGGCCTGGACAGGGGCGCCGTGGACTGTGCTCCGTCGGGACAGCTCGGGGCTACGGGCCGGCATGGGATTGCGAGGCAGACTGTTCCCGCCGCTACTGCTGTGACCATGCAGGCCGCCGCCGAGCTCACGATAGTCGCCCCGCTGGCTGGACCCGCTGGAGTGCGTGGAATGCGAGTGGAGCGACATGTCGCTCAGATTGGAGCTGCTGGGCGCCGGCAGGACCAGGTTGCTGCTGATGGGCGCCGGTCGGCCCGTCCTCTGCTGCTGCACCTGCTGCTGCTGCTGCAGCTCCGACTCGGGAGTCGGCAAACTGTCGGGGTACAGGTGCTCGGTGGGGCTGTAGCGCTCCGGCTTCCCGTACAGCTCTGGCTCCCTGTAGCCGTCGGCCAGGGCTGGGTGGCCGGGCAAGATCGTCGTTGCAGCCGCCGCCGCCGTCGTCGCCGTCGTCCCCACGGCCCCGCCGTAGCTGGGCTCCACCACGTTCTCGCGGGACCGGGGCGGACGGCTGTCGTGGTAGCCGTTGAGGTCGTCGTGCGTGTCGTACCACTTCTCCTCGCTGTTGCTGCTGGAGATGGGCTCGCCGCTGCGCGAGTGCTTCATGGAGGAGGCCTGCCGTGAGGAAGACAAATCCCGTACGGCGATTTGAGTGCAAGACCCGACCGCTAAGCTTGCCCTGATAAGCCTGATTACGAGGCCAGTATCGCAGGCCTGCATAAGTGCACACATTTCGGCATAGAGTCCTGTTCAACGGCATTCCAAACACAGGTGGCAGACGGAGGGGGACCAGACCAACGGGTCTTTTCGTCGTCTTTCCCGAACTTTCCCAAACAGTAAAGGCAATCAGGCAAAGCACTGAGCAAAGTGTTTGATTACTCATCAAGTAGGAAAACTCTTGTTGTAGAACTCACTTTGAGTGTGTTACACTCCTCCCCCCCCCCCAACGTATCAGTCGTGCAAAAGTACTCACCCCTCGATAGTGGATACTGGATGCTGTGAAGGCAGAGCGGCCTTGGTTAGACTCGGGGAAAGTAGCAGACTGCTGATGCCTTGGGGGACGTTGCCAGCCCGACTTGGAAGAGTCTGAGAACACTGACAGAGCAAAACAAGAACAAAAAGTCAAATTGGACGCTCATCCTTACTGTCGAAGGTTCCCCTGCATAGTCAACAGTGAGAGCTACTGCGATGTGCCACCTCCGTTATAAGTCTCCGTGAAACGCCATCCCAGGCCTCAAAATCATGAGGAAATTTCTTTTAAGAGTGGGACCAGAACATCTGAAAGGAACTGTGGACACCAACCTCTAGCCCGCTGGTAGGGATCCAGCTTGTCGTCCACGGAGCTCTGGCGGGAGTGGCCCCCGGCAGCCGGCTGCCTCAGCTCCTCCTGGGATCCCGGCGGCCGGGCCGCCAGACCGGCCGCTATCTGCTCCAGCTCCTCCTGTGAGCCGTGCAGCAGCCCCGCCTGCAGTCGCGGCATGTCACGACTGCTGCGCCGCTCGCCGGCCAGCCGGGAGAAAGCAGCCTCGCCGCCGCCGCCGCCGCTGCTGCTGCCGCTGTCTCGCGAGCTACGACTGTCCAAGGTGCCGCCGTGCTGGCCGGTGGCGGCCGGCGGCGGGCCGGGCTCCCGCAGCCCCATGCGGTTGGCGTGGTTGACCTCCTTCCAGTAGTTGACCGTGGCCCGGTAGCGGTGCTGGCCGTGGCTCTGGCCCGCCGGACGGCCGTCCGGCTGGTGGTGGTGGATGCGGCGCTCCAGCGTGGCGATGGCACTGCGGACGGCGCTGCTGGCCGAGCCGTCCAGCTCGTCCGTCGAGCGCGAGGCATCCGAGGGTGTCCGGGTGTGGGACGGGGGCAGGGTGGAGGAGGCCGGGGGCATGGTGGCCGACCTGGAGTGAGCACCCTGGCCTGGTTTGCCGTCTGTTGCGTGGAAGTGGACCAACAATTTTTTTTTAAATAAAATTGATGAAAAAAGAGCAGACAAAATATGACTGGAGCGGAACTTGAAATCTCTGGATTAAAGTACCACTAGTGCCTTCAACACCTGAGCTCTCCAGCCATAATGCGGGATGTCCTTCCAAAATAGTCAACTACCTTTGCTGGAATGGAGGCACCAGGCAGATATGTTTAACCATTAAAAATATTTCCATTTTTTTGAAAAATGGCAAATAAAACATTGACTGGACCAGGATTTCAACCCGAGACCTCTTGTTTTACATACCGGCGCTCTTAGCATCTGAGCTATCCAGCCCTTCACATGGTGTTCATCCAAAATAGTCAACTAGTCTTTGCTGGGTTGGGGGCATCAGTCAGAAACAATTGTGCCGGATATATCTAAGGATTACACCCGCCCACTTTCATTCAGATGCACACAACCACTTGTAAAACTGGCAATAGCAGCTTAGCAAACGAACAATGTGGACGCAGTTTTTTTATTTCATTTTTTTCAATTAAGTCGAACAAATACAGGAATGGTTTTGTAACTGATATCAACTTGGAATTAACCCTCAACGTTATACAAGATGCTGGATGACTGCCAACCGACTTCGATGGCCACGTATCAAACATTAAAAGGGGCTGCCATTTGTATCTTTGGAGAGCCCTCATCAGATCGATTTCAATCCTAGCAGGACACAGCTTCTCTGAAATGCCGTCCGTTTTATAAAATAACAGACTCAATACAGTCCATGTGGGAATGGGGATAAGTTTTACTCATTTGAAATTTAAAGGGTCTGTGCAATACAATTTGTATTTAATGCTTTCAGTTATTAAGCTAATGAGAATTTCAATATTCATGAGCAAATTTCTGATGTCATCACAGGATCATGCAACAATTGGTTGTGTACAAAGGTTTTTGAGAATGTCTGTTTTTTCCTGCAGACCTATCCCTAAAGCTGTTGATCTACTGCCCAAATCCAAAATGTATGCTTCATGATCATTTGGTGAAAAAACTTACCCAGAGGAATCAATTTGCAGTTTGAAATTTAATGTTTTTCTTATGTTTTTTAAACTGTGGGTTCCGTACAATAGCGCTCTTATTTTTATAAGGATATTTTTAACGCAGTGGCTGTTGTTACGGCAGTCGTCCGTGTGGTTCCCTGACTTCACAGTATTTGTCAGGATGTTTAGCTCTTGGAACCAGACTATTAGCTAATAGACTGGTTCAACCAGCCTGCAGCGCTGACGAAATACAATCAAGTCAGGGAACCACACAGCAACTGCCGTAACAACAGCCACTGCGTATTTTTAAAGGTAAAAAATACGGCCAATTTTTGACTCCACTAAGAAAAAGAAGCTTGCCAATATGTTTATATATACATTTCAGATCCCTAGATGATAGTTTGATTGTGATATTTATTGCACAGACCCTCTAAGCATCGTCTTGCTTAGTTTTACATCTCTCTTTTTTTTAAGAGTCCAGTGCGAACTGAGGCTTCAGGGAGATGGGCACTCACCCCTGGTGATGGTGATGGGAGCCCTGTAGCTGTGCCCTCCCTTACCGGTGCTGGTCGTCCTGTTGAAGGACGTCTTTCCCGCGTGGGGGAGACTGGCGTCGTAATCAATCGGTGTGCTCCCCCTGAAAGGATATCCAAGGAGTGCAGTATTGAAGGTTTTGGGTTTTGTGAAGGTACAGAAGTGGACAGGTTGTGGTGACAACCCGGATCTGTTTTGAGATGGGAGTGTGGCTCTGAAAAGAGCCGGTAACTCAAGAGTTTTGTGCAGTGTGTACTCGGCCCATAGCCAGTCTCCTGAGAAAGGCAGAAGAAATCTGAGCTACCAGCTCATTTCAGAGCCACATTTCAGTGACATAATGTGCAATCATTTTGGAGCAATCCCTAGCGCCTCGTGTGAGTCTAAGATGCCTTTCTGCACAAACAGGTGCCATTTTGTGCGGAGGGCTTCAATTCAGGGTGAGGAAATCTTGCAAAAACAGTATGAGAGGTGGCCAGCAGTCTTGAAAAAAGAAAGTACTCCAGGGAGAAGGCACTCCGGTTTTCAGGAGCTGAATCGGATCCAGGAAATTACTGGAGCTCCGAGAAATTTTGAACGGTCAACGAGGTTGGCAAATAACCGCAGAGGTTGCTAACTTTGTAAAGAGAATTAACGTTTTCAGTCACCAATACTTGGCTGAGTCACCGGCGCTCATTCAACACCTTCGGGACCTGATTGAGCAGCTGGCACTTTGGAAATTACCGACGCTTTAAAGTAACATTTTTTTGTTTTCTCGTGGTGCAGCAATTCCCTGAAGCTCTGGGAAGACGTCAGCAATCGACGATGCCGCAGAGAGTTGAGCAAGACGCGTGGGTCCTTACCTCCGTGGACTCCCGTCGTCGTGGGGCGGCACCACGAGGACTTTGACGGTTTGCGACGTGCGCAAGAGGTCGATCATCTCCTCGTGGGTCTGGGTGCAGACTGCGATCTCACAGATCTGGTAGGGGGAGGACAATGTCCAAAGAGCGACGAGAAATCAATCCAACGGTCGTTTGCATCTGAATGAAAGCGTGGGGGTGTGATCCCCGATCCCTATTAATTGCTCAAAATAGGCAAACACACAAAAAAACAGCTGAGGTGAGATATGAACCTGTGACACCAGGGGTGGATTTCACAAAGCCATATGATGCATCTTAAGTCAACTTACGACGTTGATTGTGATATGCCATGTGGGTTCTGTGCATCGCTCATCGTCTCAAGGTGAGAATAGCAGGAGTAATAGGTTTGCGATGACACGATGCAAAATTCTCTCTTTTTGGAATATGTGTGGTTCTGTGGTCCCGGTTCTTTTCAGAACCACACATATCACAAAAGAGAGAATTTTACATGGTGTCACCGCAAACCTATTGCTCCTGCTCATCGTCTTGCGATTGATTGTAAGTTACAGTGGGTTTGCTGAAATGGTCCGCCGCTTTCTAGATAAGACTGGCCAGATTTGCACAGTGCAATCACAATGAGGACACCGTTGTGAGTCATCTCTTCCAACATGTCCAAGGAGGAGTACGGCTCTGGAAAGAGCTTTCCAGCTCTCGGATGCAGACGCCCGGAGGTCACTCGAGGGGTTGTTATTCTATCGATTGGAGGTAAGAAAGCTGTGGAGGGACTTGAGGGGGGAGGGGGAGGGGGACACGCACTGACCTCCACCAGTCTGGCCCCCTTCCTCAGGCCGGCCTGCCACGCCCATCCGTAGGGGTCCACCTCCACCACGATGCCCTGGTAGTGGACGTGGAAGCCCAGCTGGCCCAGTCCATTCCGCAGTAGGGTGATCTCTTGCGTCTGCGGGGGGATGGGGGAACACACACAATTTGTGATGAAGGTGATATACAAAAATGTTGCAAACTGCTTACTGACTAAAATTACCAAAATGTAAATCTTAAAAGTTAGTGGGCCTGACGTTTCGATCCTAGCAGGACCTTTCTCAAAGGCAGAGAGCCTTTGAGAAAGGTCCTGCTAGGATCGAAACGTCAGGCCTACTAAATTTAAAAATTTGTGATGAAGTCGTACAAAGGGGGGTTGGATGGAAACTGCTTGATGGGGGTCACCATGGAAACAGTGGGATCCGTTTGTTGGGAAAGAGGTTGGATAAGGTGGAGGGGTTGGATGAAAACTGATTGATGAGGGTTACCATGGAAACGGCGGATCCATTTGCTGGGAAAGGGGTTGGATAAAGGTGGAGGGGTTGGATGAAAACTGATTGATGAGGGTTACCATGGAAACGGCGGATCCATTTGCTGGGAAAGGGGTTGGATAAAGGTGGAGGGGTTGGATGAAAACTGATTGATGAGGGTTACCATGGAAACGGCGGATCCATTTGCTGGGAAAGGGGTTGGATGAAAACTACTCGATGAGGGTTACCATGGAAACAGTGGGATCCATTGGTTAGAGGAAGGTTGGAGGGAAGTGAATGAGGGGCTGTACTGAAAACTAGTGCGATGAGGTTACCATGGATACGGCAGGTCCATTGATCAGGACGAGCAAGGGCTAGCAGAAGATGAGGTGAGGGCCTTCAATCTAATGAGAAGCAGTTGATGCGGTGACCGCAGTGGGATGCGTCTCACTCACCTTGACTCCCGTGGAGACTGCCTCCAGACGCTTGACCATCTCGGGGATTTCGTCCAGCTCCTCGTCTGGTATGCGGACCCGCACGCAGTTGCCCTCGTTGAAATACAACTTCAGACTGGAGA
The DNA here is from genome assembly GCA_949987565.1 of Luidia sarsii. Classification (NCBI taxonomy): domain Eukaryota; kingdom Metazoa; phylum Echinodermata; class Asteroidea; order Paxillosida; family Luidiidae; genus Luidia; species Luidia sarsii. The sequence goes on along the minus strand of OX465101.1, from coordinate 26,251,543 downwards.
CGGAAATAAATCGTGGGACGAGGTTTAAGCCACCGCCGCTGGACCGTCGGGGGAATCCACTCAAAGGCACCCTTTCGTGCTGTTGTTATGTCGCCTGCGTTTTTGCGCCGACTTTTTTCTTCCTGCTGACACCGGGAAATGGGTCGGGGGAGAGGGGGTCTCCTGAGTACGGAGCAGAGCATGCACTGCCCACAAGGTTTGCCGGCTCTTCTCAGGACTGTGCGTACGCCTTTTTTTTTTTGGCAAAACAGGTGACTTAGATGTGACCCCCTCTGCCCCCCCCAAAAGGCCCTTAAGTCACGCCATGCCTTTGTGCGGCTTTGGCTTTTTCAGCCAGCAGGGGTGTTTGTTTTTTCCTTTAGGTTTTCTTGTCTTTGGAGGATTTGTATTGATACGGTTGAGGTCCATTCTTTCGTGATCAGTTGGAGGAACTGTTCATTGCAATCAATGAAGACGAAAAAAAATAGCATTTTAATAGTGAGCTTCACCTTTATCCACCAGTAAAACGTTTAAATTGCCATTTCTCCAATTGTGTTTTAAAATCAGTGACAAGAGATCACTACATGAATTTCGATATATCACAGGAATAGAATGTGCTACAGAGGTCAAACTTGCATCAAAATAAAGCTTATTTCAGGCTCTTTCTGACTGTGGGTATAACGTAAAATATTTGGGGCTGCATTTAGACTTAAAGGCCATTTATTGTCATCGCAAGCTTCAGAAGCTGCACTTCCGCAGTGCAAACCCTCAAGGCTTCATCTGACTGGGCGAATGTGGTGACGCTGAGATCGGGGCCGGTGATGTCAGTGGCAGTGGGTGGGTGGGGTTGGGTTGGGGTCGGATCGGGTATCGGGGGCGGGGGGGGGGGGGGGGAGGGGGTTAACTACGTACTTGCGTTGGCTGTCCGTCCAGCCGATGATGGCCTTGCAGGGAATGCTGAAGATGACCTCCCGCACGGAGTCCCGGACCAGTGTGAACAGGTCCGGCGAGACGGCGCAGATGCACTCGACTGGGTCCGACAGGCTGAACTCTTCCACCTGAGGACGGCAGCAGAGAGACAGTCAAGCATCAGTCCGGTCAAGGATTGGGATCACCTTTGGCCTTAGGAATGGGATCACCTTTGGCCTTAGGATTGGGATCACATTTGGCCTTAGGATCACCTTTGACCTTAGCATAGGGATCACCTTAGGGCTTAGGATTGGGATCACCTTTGGCCTTAGGAATGGGATCACCTTTGGCCTTAGGATTGGGATCACATTTGGCCTTAGGATCACCTTTGACCTTAGCATAGGGATCACCTTTGGCCTTAGGATTGGGATCACCTTTGGCCTTAGGATTGGGATCCCCTTTGGCCTTAGGATCACCTTTGGCCTTAGCATAGGGATCACCTTTGGCCTTAGCATAGGGATCACCTTTGGCATTAGCATAGGGATCCCCCTTTGGCCTTAGGATCACCTTTGCCTTTAATAGCATAGGGTTCACCTTTGGCCTTAGGAATGGGATCACCTTTGGCCTTTGGATTGGGATCACCTTTGGCCTTAGGATTGGGATCACCTTTGGCCTTAGGATTGGGATCACCTTTGGCCTTAGGATTGGGATCACCTTTGACCTTAGGCTTGGGATCAAATTTGGCCTTAGGATCACCTTTGACCTTAGCATAGGGATCACCTTTGGCCTTAGCATGGGGATCCCCTTTGGCCTTATGATCCCCTTTGGCCTTAGGATTGGGATCACCCATGATTTTAGGACCTTGGTCACATTGGATTTAAATTTAAGGTAGGAGGGTGTTAGCTGGGTACAGCTGTGCTTTCCTCTCCTGACCTTCCAAACTTTGTGAGCTAGGTTCCTAGTCTTTTATTTCATTCTCCGAATAGTTGTTGTTCTAACTACGCTCCCCACAAGCAAGCATTCAACTTGTGGATTCTAATCAAAGGAAAAAAAGGTGTGGGAGCAAAAACAAAGGAAAATTCAAAGGAAACAGCGCACTCAAAGAAAGCAGGTAAACATGCATAGACTTGGGCCTAAACACTAGCCAAAGTTTGCCAATCTCTAGGGGAAAAAAACAAGCTTGGTAGCTTATTTGATGATTTCTGTACAAAGGCACAATGCTCTTAAAACCAAACCATAGAACCAAACATGCTGTTAATCAACGCAATAAATTCTTAACAAATTTAGTCACGGAGGTGAAATGCCCTCAAACCTCACACAATGTTTTTTGGGAAATGCTACCAATTGTACAAACTGTACAAAGCCCTAATGACCTAAGGCAATGTCAGTACAAAGCAATATCAATCCAATGACATCCATGGGGTGAGGGGGGGGGGGGTAAGGGGTCAATGTAAATGATGGGAGAGAATCGGGTTGACAGTTGACACAACTGCAAGGGTTGCAAGTTGGGACCAAACACACAAAGGACATCTGGGATCTGTTCAGAAAGCTGCTCAGCTCAAACCTTGGTCACGCAAGAGGCAGAGTGAGCCTGAATGCCGTCGGATTGAAAAACCCCTTTGCATATTCCTGGATATTCAAAGTGCAGCCTGAATTTTCTTGACTGCATTTTCTGCCAGCATTCTCAATCCTCCCCACCGTGTTCCGACTACATGTACATTCGAGCTAGATAAGACTCGAAGGTTTGCATGGTGGGAATACCAAGTGGAAGGTCTGCGGCGACACCATGTAGCACTTCTCTTTCGAGAAGGAGTGCGGCTCTGAAAAGGGCTGGTAACTCAAAGTTTTTGGTAGTGTGTACTCTGCCCGTTGTCAGGAGACATTTGAGCTGCATTTGGGAGCTTATACGCAATCAGGAATGGGTGAGAATGAGACGGGTCCGAAGCTCAATTCTGAGTTTTCAAACAGCACTTTGAAAACCAAAAAAATTATCTTCATTCTGGCTGGTTCTGCTTGATTCCCGAAAGAGTCGGGAAAAATGTGACGGGGCCTTAAACTTTTGAAAAGCAGACACTCCATGGTGCTTTCTAGATCCAGGGGTGGATTTCCCAAAGCCTTACAATGCATCGCAGATCAACTTACGATGGATGGCCCATCATTAAGTCTTCATGGTTTCCATGCATTGCTCATTGTCTCGCTATCAGTGGTAAGTTACGACGGCTTTATGAGATCGACGGCAGGACTGGTTCACATCGAGAGCCAAAACTTGCTCGAACTGGGGGGGGGGGGAATCCAATGCTTTCTGGCTGCCAGCCAAAGCTTTGAGAGTTTGCCGAGGAAGTAATACTTCTTGAACATCCCATATCCACATGACTGGTAATCCAATTGAAGCGAGGAAGACCTTTCGGTCTGAGCAAAGGTTAATGCTTGAGAAAGCTCTGTGCCAATGGCCCCCTGATTACACAGCTGAGCTCCGCCGATTCCGGCTCATACATTGCTCTTGGATCGGTCCCGACAACATCCTTTATATAAGTCCATAGCCCAGGAAATGAGAGACCGGGTCATTGCCTCTCCTTAACGACCCTTTTACGGCCTCGTTGGGAAGTTGTAGGCCTGACTTCAGTGCGTCCCGTCAGATCACAAACTATAGGCCTCGTCAACCCCCCCCCCCCACGTTTTGGCTCATTTGTTGTACTCTTACTGATTTATTTCAAAGGTAAATATTGTTCCCGATTGATTGGAGAACTTGGGTCTGAATTAAGGCACGGTGTGAATTGGTTAAACTGAACTCAGATACCGCAGATACCCAGCATACCCATGGGCGTGAATCTAGTGCCTAGTCCAATAGGTTGAATACCGTAGGTCTCCACATGGAACCGTAAAGGTGTATATGTATGTAGGTTTTCACGAAACTGATATTTGGGGGGGGGATTTAAATGGGAAATTTGTGCTGGGTGAAAATCTGTCGTAAATGTGTGTGTGTGGGCTTACAAAAGGTGGGTTGTGGGGTACCGGAACAATGGGTGGGTACTCAGAACAATGGGACCACTCCTTGCGGGGTACTTTTTTGGTACCCCATAAGGTTTTCACGAAACTGGTTATTTGGAATTAACTCAAAAAGGAGGAATTTCTGAGGTATGTCTATCAGTCGCAAATAGAACTATATTATATAAGGGACATTCCGATTCGCTAGAAATTTCAGCCTAGGAAAGTGATTCCGGTTCAAAAGGGAGCGATTTGAATTAGGCTTTTCTGGGAGTGCTTTTAAGTACACGAGAACAAAGGGAACACCCCACAAGAATATGCGTGTAAGGGTGGGGGTGTGTGTTGTCATTACACAAAACAATGGATGACTGGGACAGGAAAGACTCAAGGTGAGAGTTATGATGCAGTTTGTGTGAAAAGTACAGCAGGACTCAGTCTGAACCACAGCCACATCTTGTATGAGTGCGAGGGCATAGGTGTTGAGACAATGCCGCCAAAGACAGGAACGACAGCTTTATGCAGATACACGTACATGTACAATATTACCAATACTGCATCAGCGAGAATGCAACTCTGTGGAGGCTTGTCCTACCCACTGTGAAGTTAGCACTGCACATTCAGTGCTAACTAAAAATAGAAGCATCCCCCTCTACACTGATCCGTATCCACTGCATGCCTTTGACCAGCTCGTTGGTCAAATGGTTTATGAAGCCATCTGTTTTTAATAAAGCAGAGGCCATGGTTTCCAATCCCGCCCCGAAGCTGCCTGTAGCTTTTTCTCCCAGCAGGCAATCGGGCAAAGCACTGCGCGTAGCTTTAGGGCAAGCCCTCACCGGGTTTTGTACCAACATTCAAAGCATGCGGCATTCACGTTTTGAACGACCATCCAACCCAACAAATACTGGAATTCAAAATAAGGGAAGGAAGTGGGGATTGGGGGTAGGGCAAGGATTTGGGATACGGGGAGGGAGGGGGGGGGGGCATTGGGTATGGAAGAGGGGTGACTACACCATGTGCAAGTAGCATGCTGGTGAACATGTGATGCAACATCCAAGTATAACATTCCAATCTCCTGTCAAGCATCTCTCGTCGAGATGGAAACAAAATCTAGACGATAGGGACCTGTCTCATAGAGCTACTTGAGCGTGGATATTTACTTGAGCACTTCAACGATCTTTCTCAGAGTGACACACACATGTTGCAAACTGACTTTTACTGGCTGAAATGACCAAAGGTGCAAACTGTCAAAAAAAAAGGTAGAGGGCTTGATGATCTGATCCTAGCAGGACCTTCCATAACAGCAGAATGCCTTTGAGAAAGGTCCTGCCAGCATCGAAACATCTGGTGCCCGAATCTGTTAAGAGTTGCATTATGGTCATTTCAGTCATTAAGTAGTTTGCAATGTTTTGTATCACTAGAGGTTATCCTCAGCTGGTTCTAGACTTCTTGCTTTGATTTCTACATGTATTTCCTATCCATGACTTATCTCTCATTCCACATTTTTGTCTAACTTATTCTGCAATGGTTTACAGGGCTCGAAATATCCACTGGACCATGGACCGAGTCTAGTGATTTCGGCGTCGGTCTAGTGCAGAGTGTTGACTGTACTAGACTGGCCGTCTATTTTTTTTGTTTTCTTGCACCATGAACAAAATGCCATTCAGTCATTCAGATATTGTAAGCATTGTTCAGGTCCAGTAAGATTCTTCAGTTACTAGGCCTGTTGTGTTTTGCATTTTTTTCGTGAAATTCAAGCCCTGTTTTACAATGAATGCCAACAAGGGGACCACATTTGTTCAACCCATAGTTTGATGGGGGAAAAAAAATGAAAAGAAAGTCTGTTGCAATTGCAAAGCTGTAATAGTGGCTCCTTTTAACTTGGAAAAAAAATGACATCAAAGAATTGCAAGTAATTGGACTGCATAAATAAAAAGCTAATTCCTAATAAATGCAAATTCCAATCCAAGGAAAATAAGTAAAAATGCAAGTAGAGGTCATAGGTTGAGGGTCAAGTTGGGTCAAAACCACCCGGACTGGGAACAGACTAACAGAGGACGGAACGAAACTGATCAGAGCGTGGTCTGGTACCCCGTGTTCAAATCACCACAAAGCATGCTGTCAAGTCATGCAACAAACTGAAACAACACCAGACAGCGCAGTGATGAGAAATAATGGGGAGTAAGTAATCACCAAACAAACAACCTTCCTCTCCCGTCCCGTCCCCTGAAGAAGGGGGGAAAAAAACACCCCAAAAACCACCCCCCAACTAAAGGAACAAAACAAATGGATTGAAATGAAATACTGATGCCAATTTTCAGGTCACCTGTACATCCTTGTCTGTCCAGATAGGGGACCATAGAAAGACCTGCGATAGAGGAAGATTCAATGACAGAACGGGCGTCAGCCTACAAAACTTAAGGGGTTTGGGGTTTTGGTTTAACCACTTCGCGCCGGGACCTCCGAAATGGAGCTCCATTGGCTTGACTATGCGGCGGGGCCCTCCGAATCCGGGCACCACTATTGTCCACATTCTAAACAAAGACTCTTTTCAGCTTAGAACAAAGCAATATGAATCAGTACAAAGACCCTTTTTGACGCAAGTTGCCACATGAATTGCAAGATTAGCGGCAGTACTTGTGCAATTGTGGGACTTTTACTGTGGAGGATCGAGGGATACCACGCTGCAGCTGAAAGCACGCGGGGGGCATTGTCTTTGCATGCCACACAGCCCAACGGTCGTCAGTCTGGCATTGGAATTCCCCCTACATTCTTTACCGCAATCTGTACGCTCGGTTGTGGCCGACCAACTCGAAGATTTGACTGCCTGGAGTGGAGGCTGGAGTCTGCAGTCAGGGATTGACAGCACCGTACACGCACACACACACACACAAGTCCGTTACGGTCCATTGACGATGCACAATGGGCCCTTTTTCAAATGGATAATCTCTTGACAAAAGCCACAACGACGTCCGAATTGTGCCAGGTTTTACTATCTTGTACCCATAGTGTACCCTTATCGATTAATTTCACAGAAATATATTGTTCCGATTCTTTTAGCGAGATTTGAAAATGATGCATTGTTAAAAAAAACCTGTATGGCGGTCAACGGCGCTGAAAAACACCCCTGCGCGAAGTGGTTAAGCCAATGAAAGTGACGCTTTCCCCCGTTGTCAGACAATGGAGACCTTTCAGAATGGAAAAAGCCACCCACCAGGGCGTTTGTAGATGCACCCCGTGTCTCACTGTCATAACGGTCCGTTTACCGACTAAAATCATAATGAAAATTATGCTGGCAAGCGCTCTCATCTACACCTTAATTGCACGTTTACAGCAACCCAACATCATCTCGTGAGAGAACACACAGAAGCAATCCAAAAATAAATTCAAACCGTTTCTGTTTGGGCATTCAAATTGAACACCCCGCAGAAAAAAGAACCCGTCCAAAAAAAAAACACCGAAAAAACAACATTTTGGGAACAACTTTGCGACCCCTGCATCCTGGGCCCTTACCTCGACTCGCCAGACGAGGGCGCCCTTGCCCTGGAAGTCGGGGGCCGGCCGCGGGCAGACCTTCTCCTTCTTCTTGTGGGACAGGATGAACTTGCTGGACTTGGCGCCCGAGTCCACCGTGGTGGCCGTCACGCTGTGCTCGGCCAGGTCCTTCAGGTACTCGCTCTTGGTCCGCGTGGCCATCGCCATGAACTTCTCCGACTTGTGCACCACGTTCTCAGCATTGATGACTGGCATTTGAGGAGGAGGAGGAGGAGGAGGAGGAGGAGGAGGAGGAGGAGGAGGAGGAGGAGGAGGGGGGAAAGGGAATAGATGGAATGATGGTCTTCTTTGGGCCAGAGCTAAATCTTGTACAGTGGCATGTCGCTACAACGAATGCCAGTATACCAAATATTCAGCTATAACGAACATGCCCTTTGGCTCCCGATTTGTGTGTACAAAATATGTGGCCGCAACTGCTATAATGAGCCGGTGAATCAACGTTTCAGGCGGTGTGCTCTCTGTGCATCCCCAGGAGAATGCACTCTGCCCAAAACATTGAGTTACCGACTCTTTTCAGAGCTACAATCTATCTCACAAGAAATGATGTACACGTGTTGCCGCAAACCTTCCACTGATCTTCGAAGAATTGTCAGATTATTTGGTTAACTAAACAGTAGGGACCAAATTGAAGTACGCTTATCGCGTCATCCTATCTTGGCGCTTTCAATGCAGTAACGCATCAAAGTCAACAAGCCAGGGTAACGTGTTGTAGAGCACTTCATTTGGGTTGGCACTGTAAATGAGAACAAATTGGTATATTGTACAATGCACAAAAAATACTGAAATAAACTGTTACCCTGGAAATTCGGTGGATTTTTTTCAGCATGGTACTCACGTTTAGCAAGAAGAAACTCTGTGAAGGCAGGCCCTTTGGGAAAGGTGGCATTGGAGGGCAGAGGGGGTCCAAAGCTGGCGACATCTTTGGCCCTCGTCACGGCAACCCTACAAAGTGAAGGAGAAAGCGGCTCGTAACTACGGCGATCCCAACAGATCAGATAACAGAGCAACAACTGAAACGTAACAAACAGAAAAGGTAACGAGCGAACACAAACGCACTTCGAGAAGAAATTCAGTAGCACAGGATGTTAACCTCATAATCACAAGGGCACTTTCACTCTGCCCATAGATGGGGACAATACATCTTGGCCAATGTTACTAACTTTTCAGCTGCATGGAGGATTTACCTGTTCGTGAAACACCGACAAATTGTAACCCTTCAGAAATATGTCATACAAATAAAGTAAAAGCAGACTGCGAAACAATTCTTGAAGAAAATGGCAAAGGAAAGTTAGACTGGCCCGGCATTTCAATTCGGGACCTCTGGTTTTGCTACCCAGCCCTTAGATGGTGGCCTTCAAAAAAGTAGTCAACTCGTCTTTGCCTTTTAGAAATGAAATAGAAAACTACCAAAAAAAGGCACCTTGAAAATGATTGCACTTACGAGTAGAAGGCATTGTCAGTGTTGGGGTCCAGGGCTCGGACGACCACAAAGACGTGCTGGAACTGGGAGCGCACCGTCTTGGGCGTGAACGGCTCAGCGCCGGGCTCCTGGAACACGATGGTGACGATGTCGTTGCCTATGTGGCGCTTGCGCAGCAGCTGCTGCCGGTTGTTGGCCGTGAACGGCAGCATGGTGGAGACGTGGAACATGATCTCGTGGCCCTGGTAGGTGGCGTAGACCGAGTGGGTACCGGTCGAGTCAGCTAAAGGGAAGGAAGGCGGGGTGGGGGTGGGGGGGTGAGAGATAGTGAGTGTGTTTGGTCCGCTTCCCGGGTCTTAGGCCGTTTACGAAATGAAGGCTTAGGCTCGGGCTCAGGCTTCGTCTCCGCCTGACAAAACCTGAAAATCCAGGTTGTGGTTTGTTTCCGAATTTGAAGGTTTGTTGGCTTGATAGGTATTCCCACAAGAAACTGGAGCCAACAGTTGTTTTTAGATGCCTGTGATATTATAACAAGTAGGATACAAATATGACCGAAGCCCGAGCCTAAGTCTTCATTTCGAACACGGCCATAACCCGAGTCGCTCTGGTGTCCTAATTACACAGCATGAAAGCAGGGTCTCTCTAAGGGTAGGCCAACCAATCAAGGGTAGTTTATTATCAAACGTGCCCAGTATAATGTGTTTGAATATGAAAAAATAGGATACTAGCAGGTCCTTCCTCAAAGGCAATGTGAAGGGTCCTGCTAGGATCAAAATGCCAGAGCCTCCTAGTTTTTCATATTTGCATTTTGGTAATTTTGGTCAGTAAGCAGTTTTCAACATTTTGGCATATTACTCTATGTTTGAATATGACTGCACTATCCATTGTGCTCATAATGCAGGGATACGTATATGCACCAATATCCACATAGCCATTAGAACACTCCGCACTTTTAGTTTTCCATGCATGTCTATGGCTTCCAGGAATGTCAGATATTTTGAGGGGATGCCATGACCTTCTCATCTTAGCCTGGCCCTTCTCAAAAGCAGACAGTCCACAGAGAAAGAGGGCTCTGCTGTCTTATCAGTTGGGATTCTTTCTAGTTGATCTTGCCAACGATAATGGGCAATGGTGTTTTGATCCCAGCGGGATCTTTCCGCTTTCCAGGTAGGTCTTTGATGTCATTGAAATGTCCGGACCCCATCCCCCCACCGCCCTACCACAAACAGTCAGCAACCTGATTCCACATCCGGGACACATCCTGAGAGGTTTCGTCTCTATATATCGAATCTTTTGAGCTAATATTCTGCAAGGCTCAAAGTTTTGACAGCAAATGATTTCAGACTGAGCCTTGATTAATTTCTTTCAGAAAAAAAAATAAAAATATTCAGAAGTCAAATTGACCCATTGCATCGTGCAGTGGATTCTTGCATTTCCCAGCACCACTCCACACAGAGCAGTTTCTTCTTAGAGAGAAACGGGAGAAAATGAGCACAATGTGTTCCATACTCGGAATCGGAGAAATCTAAAGCTTGTGGGGGAAAATGAAAATTTAAAAAAACTATAGCCCCAGGCGCCGACAGTTAGGCAGAGCGGTAATGAAGTCAGTCAGCGCTGCACTTCCCGTGTTTACCAAGGAGATATCCTGTTCCTATTGAAACGCAGCAGCCTGCACAATAGCCCAGTGGGGAGCATGCCCTCACTCCAGCACTTTGCTCCTTTTTCAAGAGGCACTTGAGATACTGGCACTACAGACCGAGCTGCGTGCACAGTGCAAGTAGCCAGTATCAAGATTACTGGTGAAGAATATACAGGCAATGTTTTTGCAAACAAAAAATAATAAAAATTCATCTCGAATCACTCACGAGTCAGTTTTCGGTGGTCCTTATCCAACAACCCAGATGTGTGCACACGTACACGTACATGCCAATTCTGGCAAAATGGTGTAGAATTTTTCAAGAGCAGAAAGTTTGACAAGTGGCAATGTCATGCCTACCAACATGCCCGGCTGGTTTTGGCGCACTGTGTTTTCACTAGCACTTACCTGTCCACTCAATTACGTACATCTTGCAAAGCACACTGGAAAATTGTACGCAAATTTTGTGTGCAGAAAATTTGATATGGGCGCATGTTTTACCTACACGCACACCAATTTGGAATCCTGGTGAACTAAAATTGTCTATAGTTGCTTCTTTTTATTCAAAATAGCACAAAAATGTGCCAATCTGCTTACTGACTTAAATGACTAAAATGCAAAGGTCAGGGCCTGACGTTTCGATCCTCGAAAGTTTCGCAAAGGCCGAATGACTTAGAATCAAATTTGCAGAAAATTGTTGAGATTCAAAAGATAAAAGATCCGGCAAGGATCACAAACTGCCAAGCCCCCTACATTTTATAGATTTGCATTTTGGTCATTGACACCAGTCAGCAGTGTGCAGGATTGGATATTACCAGAACCTTTCAAAATTTCAAAACTTCAAAGATTTAAAACTTTCAAAATATAAATATAAGTTTCAAAAAATTATCAATTTCAAAAATGTCCCCCCCCAAAAATTTTTTTTTTTTTTTTAAATTAAGAAAATTAAAAAACTGAATTCAAAATCTTTCCAATTTCTAAAGTTTCTAAATTCAAAAGTTCCAAAGTTCCAACATTCCAAAGTTTTAAACAGGTATTACATTCCACTGAAAACTTCTAAGTAATTTTTCCTTTGATTGTTGCATCACCGTTCCCACCATGAAGGTCTTACTTTTATTGTCCAGCTGGGCCCGGTATCTGTCAAAGCCTTTCAGTCGGATCTTCTCCCCGATGCAGTCCAGAAACTCATCAAAAGCCGGCGTGGAAAGCTCTGCGGCAGAGGAGAAGAGAGACGGCGCTCTGTGAACCACGGGTCAACATTATTGCAGTCGCCGACGAAAATACCGTATTATGTGCGACCGGGAACGGGGCATTATGAGATGTGCATGAGATGGCGCACCAGAATCGCCATCACTGTCACTTAACAAATAGTTGCATTGCCCTTGCAAATGGTAGCGGTGCTCGTGAGACTTACTGTGCAAGCACTTAAGATGTGTAAAGATAACTGTGTCAGACTACAGCATAATAACAACTTAGGGATAGCGCTGCATATCTTATGCACTCTTCGTAACTGGTTAGTCTTAAGTTGGACTAACACTAGGGAGCAACAGTATTATTGCCACTTATCAAAACTGATATACCGTACATCTACATGTGTACTATCGCACATGGTATATTGATATATCATGGTATGAGGAAACAAACTTGATAAAAAACACAAGTAATGAAAACCATTTATAAGCAATTATAATTGCCAGGTCACTTTCCAAACTGATAATACACTGTACCATCTCAGTCACAGATACCATGGTATGTTGATATATCATGGAATGAGGAAACAAACTTGATATACAATTAAACAAACCAATTGCCAGAAGGTACATGTACATGCACATGGTAATGGTATGGACTGCATACAGGCTAATTGCGCTTGCTACCCTGTATATGTGCTGAGGGAAATCAGGGAATAGCATGTGATATTAAATAAAATGAGAAATGCTTTAAATTTATCACAATTTTTTTTTAACGGATCGTGAAGCATAATGACCAAGTGCCAGTTGGCTGCACATTACTGGACTTTTTACCAGTGCACACGGCATAATGCAAAAAGTGCATAGTGAGTTGTCTACATGTATGTATGTATGTCACCACATGTGAGCCATGAAACGCATTCATCTTTGATAAAACTCATGCTACTGGATTTTAAAATGTCGGAAAGACTTGAGTTTATACTCTCACCGTAAAAGGCTGGGAAAAAAACTTACATCCGCAATAGACCACATATTATCATGTAGAACATTGACTGTCTGGCGCAACTACTCACTGAAAAAAAATGGACAGTTAAAGTATTCCCCCAAATCATGATTTTGTGATGCGTACGTTTCAACCGGACGACATTAAGTACAGGGCTGTGTACAAAACATGCACTTCACTATTCCTACATACATTATACACCCCACACACACACATCACAAAATCACAATTTGGGGGGAAACAGTACAGATAGTCCATTTTTTCAGCAAGTAGTGATAAAAGGTGGTTCGTTATGAATTGACAGGATGTTTCCCACCCTTTTACGGTGAGGCTATTAAGCTAAAATCATGCCCAAATGTCTACTTTATGGTACCGTCTAGTTTACGCCTACACTAGTGCCTGCATTAACGTATTGAGCGAGAGCCAGGCCTGCAAACCAGACCACGCATTGACGTGGATTTCAGCTCCCTTTGTCCAACCCATTAACTAAAAGGCACTGTCTTACATTAGGGCAGGAGTCCAATGAGGCTGGGCAGGGCGGCAATCGCAATTTGAGGAACTCACCGTTGTTGTACATCTCCTCCTCTGTGCTTTGGCCAGTCCTACAGAGCATGATGCCCACCTTGTACTTAGTGATGACCTGAAGAAACAAACACACACAAAAGGAGAGCGAAAGAAAAACCAACCAAGTGATTAGAGTCTCGGCCACCATCAGCGCATTATGAGGAAATGGAAATCACAATTGCAGTAAAAGGAATTCACACCATTATAGGCTTCAAAGTCATACCGTATACTAGTACCGGTATATGTGTTATATAAGTTATAAGTATAAGTTAGCTTGGGCGGTTTTGGAAAAATCAAAACCGAAAAAAAAAAAAAAAAATCAGACCTCCGACTGGTTAAACCATAAAACCGGTTCTTATTTCTCATGGGGGAAAACAAACAGACAAGAAAACCCAGCACCACAAAAGAAAACACAAGACAACCACATGACAGCCTTCCCTCCAACAGCTTTGACATTTCCGGAAACAGAATACAAAATCGCCTCCAAAATACATACATGTAACTATCATTCAATTGTCATGCATGATGGAGAAGATCAATTCCTTTTTTTTTTTCTTTTTTTTTTCTGGGGGGCTGGTTGCTAGTATTTCCTCTGACTCAATTAATGGGTGTGTACACTGCACACCGGAACACTGGACGCAACATCTGCGGCTGAATTAGCCAGTCAACCGTGCGCGTGTGCATCCACGGTGCCGGGAGTTCCGGGTGTTCTGGGCCAGGCCAAGTTCGAGTCCGCAACGTCACGTGCAATTGTTGCCGAGTTTCGCAAGCTTGAATTCGGCTCTTGTAGTGGGCAGGGCCACTTTCTCATCTCATCTCATCTCAAGGGGATGATTCTACTGAGGAAATCTATATACCCATGGAAACATTTGGAGGGTGGGCAGGGCAGGGAGGATGAGACAATGGCCAGTATTGGAGATTGTGCCCTTGGTGACCCAAGTCAAGGCTTAATTTCTTTTTCAAAAATGAGAGCCAAAGATGTTTGGTGCTATGCCTTGAAGCACAGAATCAAGAGGCGTGCCACAAGCTACCCGTCAGAAGTCTACACTCAAGGGTTACCAATGTGGTTGGCAAAGGATGCCATGGGGGGGGGAGTTTAAAAAAAAATTAACCGCCCTCTATAATATCTGGAAAAGTTAACAATCAATTTCATTTCTCTCAAAAATTAGAGGGCCTGACATTTCGATCCTAGCAGGACCTTGCAGATGTATGTATTGCAGGTCATTTTAGTCAGTAAGCAACAGTTTTTGTAATAACTTCAATTTCATTTGCACGGTTTCTCTCATGACATGGTTGACAGATATTGGAGGGCAGAGGTGGTCTGGTGACCTCATCATATCAAGCTATCTCAGTGGCAGGGGCATCAGTCTGGAACAGCAGCCATCCAGCCAAACCGTGGCCAAATTGTGGCAGGCTTCTTTAGACTCTAAAACACAAAGAGTTCTTTGAGGCACTTTGGGACGGTTGCCCAGTGTGCCACGTGCACACACTACAGAGCAATTGCTGCCACAACTGCTGCAAGCGTGGAAACTCATTTCAGGGGACCGGGGAAAAAACTCCAATGGAGGCCGGTTAGGACAGCTGCTTCTGCCATCAGTCTTTGTTTGGCCGGTGCCTTGCAGGTCATTTTAGTCAGTAAGCAACAGTTTGCAACAGTTTTTGTAATAACTTCAATTTCATTTGCACGGTTTCTCTCATGATATGGTTGACAGATATTGAGCTGAAAACTTTACACAGGAGTGTACATGTACATGTATACTATAAGCACAGACTGTCTGACTGGGCAAAAGAGAACGGCCACGGAATGCTGACACACTCACCCCTTGCTCGTCCAGCTTGAGCAGCTGCTCCGTGACCTTGGCCGAGGTGATCGCCAGCCGCAGGCAGGCCAGGGGGAGGTCGGGCGCCACGTACTCCAGCACGTCCCGCAGGGGCAGCCCCTTGGGCGAGTTGTGCTTGGCCGTGGACGGGATGGACTCCTCAGCGATGACCCCTCGTAGAGTGACCAGCTGGGGGAGGAGGGGGGGGGGGAAGAGGGTGAAATGTGGGCAAGAACAGGAAGGGCGGCCACTGGTCAAGACGAAGCTCATTTGATGTGCGCCATGATGTCTCATTTGGTTGACTGACTGGTTTAATTATATAAGTATGACTAAAGGATTGATAAGGTGAATGACTGACTGGGTGATTCGTGAATTGAATTACTTTACTGGATGAATGATTGGGTCACTGAATGAATGAATGAATGAATGAATGAATAATTAGTGTTTTATAATATATTGAAAGACTGGCTGAATAAATGATTGAGTGTTTTATACATTGAAAGATTGGCTGATTGCCCAAGTGATTGATTGATTGAATGACTGATTGGCTCTATGATTGACTCGCAAAATGGGAAGAAGGAATGGCCGAACAGACAGACCACCAGATGGCCAGGTGAATGGATGGACGAACAAATTACAGATTGACATATTATTGATTGATTGAATAATTGATTGATTGATTGATTCATTGATTGAACAATTGGTTATTCAATCAATTAAATGCTTATTTCAATCTGGAAGGCCCATTGTGGAAATCAATGGGCAGAGACAGTCACATAAAAAAGGGTTTAAAGAAAAGTTGTGTTAATTGATTCTACATGTAATTTGGATCTGTGGTTGGGAGGCCCCCTGAATCACAAATGGAGGGGAGAGGTGACCTCATCATATCAAGCTATATCAGTGGCAGGGGCATCAGTCTGGAACAGCAGCCATCCAGCCAAACCGTGGCCAAGTTATGGCAGGCTTCTTCAGACTCTAAAACACAAAGAGTTCTTTGAGGCACTTTGGGACGGTTGCCCAGTGTGCCACGTGCACACACTGCAGAGCAATTGCTACCACCACTGCTGCAAGCGTGTAAACTCATTTCAGGGGACCGGGGCAAAACTCCAATGGAGGCCGGTTAGGACAGCTGCTTCTGCCATCAGTCTTTGTTTGGCCGGTGCCCCGCCGCCACCCCCCCCCAACCCCATCCCACCAAGGCCACACCAGAATCGCACATCGCCGGTGCCATCGCCGGTATTGACAATCCAGAGACTGGAGCAACGGACCACCTCTGAAAACCAGTCTCCAGCAGGGGCGAGGTATTGCATGCACATGAATACATGTACAACCCACACCAAAAAAAAACACCTGAGTTCCGGAAACAACCGGGAAGAACGCCCACGTTCTACTTGACAATGTGTCTTTCAATTTCCTGTGCTCACAGGGCATGCCATACAGACAGCACTGTCCGTGTACATGAACATGTACACTGTGGGACGTCAGATTGCCGCACACATCCTCTACCACTAACATTGCAGCAAAACAGCATACTCCAGAGTTGAAGTGATTATTACAATAAACGAATATTTATTTAAAAATGAGAGTCAACCACACGTTTGACTGGCCCTTTGCTTGAGGTTTATAAGATAGTGGAGAGGTTTCGCAAGCAAAGTGGATACGGTTAGTGCAACAGATACGTCATCAATTATGACGTCATACCGTGCATACTATCTGCTACAATGTAAGTGTGCTGATGACACGGATATCTCCCTCGCTACACGTGAGGAAGACACACGTAGGAAAATGCAAACTTCGAGTACATCGTCATCAGTTTTTGTTTTCATTACGTGTGGTGCTGTTCAGAAATGAGTAATTGCTGAATATGTGTGGGCCATTTTTGTAAGGTTTAAAAGACTTACGAAAAGATTAGTGTCAAGTGGTTCCAAGAATTCCAAGTCCCAGTCCAGTGAAATTTTCTTCGCCAATTTTATTTTTAAAAAATTAAAAAAAAAAAAAAAAAAATCCCAGTTTTAATTTTCAAAGCGGTAAGTGGAACGTCCAACTGCTTCCCTGCTCGAATGATTTCCAATTCAAGGAAGGAAGTTCCATAAACCACAGGCAGGCAGGCAGGAGCTTACCTCACTGGATCGGATGATGACACGGTACAGGTACTCTTTGTCCTTGCTGTCTGAACCTCCTTCAGTGTCCTCCGTCCTGACCTCCCTGCGGACGCTGACCGCCACCGGCCCATACGTCTCGTCCAGGCCAAAGAAGTTTTGGTGTTCTGGGGGGAAAAAGGGAGGGGGGAGATAAGGCTTGAATTGAAGGTTTGCATGGTGGAAGAACAATTTGGAAGGTCTGCGGTGACATCATGTACACTGTAGATTATCTCTTGTGAGATGGAGTGTGGCTCTGAAAGTCTGCTAAGGACGAGCAGAGTAAACACTGCCTGAAATGTTGGGTTACCGGTTCTTTTCAGACCCACACTCTCACAAGAGATGATGTACATCTCACAAGAGATGATGTACATGTACAGTACATGGTGTCACTGCAAACCTTCCACTGATACTTTGCACATATACATTTGTACATCATCTCTTGTGAGATGGAGTGTGGCTCTGGAAAAGAGCCAGTAACTCAATGCTTCAGGCAGTGTGTGCTCTGCCCATCTCCTCCCCATTCTACCCAAGGATGGATGTCTGAGCCAGAGACCAGAGACCAGAGACCAGAGACCAGAGACCAGAGACCAGAGACCAGAGACCAGAGACCAGAGACCAGAGACCAGAGACCAGAGACCAGAGACCAGAGACCAGAGACCAGAGACCAGAGACCAGAGACCAGAGACCAGAGACCAGAGACCAGAGACCAGAGACCAGAGACCAGACCCAAGCTTTGAAAAAGGTTACAGTAGCTTTACAGCTTGCACTCCCCCCCCCTCCCCTCCAAAAAAAAAAAAACTCACCAAAGCCGTAGAAGTACTTGCGGTAGTACATGGCGCCGTGGTCCACAAACTCAATGACGGGGCCCTTCCAGGAGGCGGGGCCACGTCGCTCCTCCACCTCCGTCTCCAGCACGGCCCGGTGCCTCTCCCGGTGCATGGCCCGGGCGTTCAGCATGCCAATGCGCGAGAAGGAGACGCGGGGCTCCACCTCGTCCCCGATCTCGTTGCGGAAGAAGGGGCAGCTGTGGACCAGGAGGTTGCCCCGGCCGTCGCCGTCATCGTTCAGCGGGTCCACCTTGAGTAGGTCCTCCAGACTTCCCTGGGTGGTGGTGGTGGTGGTGGTGGGGGCAGTGGTGGTGGTGGGGGGGGGGGGGCAGTGGTGGCGAGAGATGGTTGGTTAACGAACTGTGGTCGATTTAATCAAACTCGTCGTGCATGTAACTTACGATGAGCAATGCATAGAAACCATTTGACCTACACTGTGCATGTACAGGTATCACAACTTGAACTTTTGAAATCAGGAAACCTGCAAATGTTCCAAAATGTGACCATTTAAAAGATACATGTACAGCGTGCATGTAATTTCCTTTCCCTGTCAGTTTTTCTTCCCTCAGCATGTCGTGTACGTCAACTGAACGCTTATTCCTTCTACACCTGTACATGTGCATGTACATGTACATGTACATGTATCCTATCATATTACAGGCATACAGTATTCTATAGTCTTGTTCTACATGTATGTATGTCTCTCAGTCTCAGCAAGAATGAGGATATCGCACACACAACCCTTGAGTTGTGTAAAAGTTCATGTACATGTGTTTTTTATACATAGTACGTAGTATAGCTCCAGATTACATGTACGTGTATGTGTACTGTACATGTACATATATATACAATAAACATGTACAATGTACACGACATGTATCGTGGGAACCCCCGTTTTCGACGCTACACGTTTTCGACGCTTAGCCTTCTAACTCACATCGCACGATGAAAACAACTCCGTATAACGATCTCAGACTTCGTATCTAACAGTTGGTTTCCTGCTCTTGTCCGTCACCGAAAATTTGGAAATTTAAGGCTTTTCCAGTAGGCCAAACTCGTGTGATTCAAAAAGTTGCTCTTTTGGGGTCAATTTTCCTAGGTACAAAATTGGCAGTTGCTTCGAAGCTCCAGTTTTCCATATTCAAGTATAAAGGCACTCAGTATGCAATCTTATTTTTCAAAACTCATCGCCCATGTTCCTGGAACACAATTGCCCAGCCACCTGTAAAAGTGTAATATTTTAGATAAATGCAAGATATCCAACTCAGCTTATTACTCCTCTATCCTTTTCTGACACAGTATGGTCTTGGTATGTAGTTTTCATCAGAACAACTGAAAGATGACATTCTCTATAAAACATTTAACCACCCATACCAGCGATCAATTTCATCAAAATTGTCGTTATGTACATGTGCGATCAATCACAACACAGTGATGCACAGACACCATACGGCCTATCACGACTTACGATTGGTCATCAGTCGTAAGTTGAGTTACGATGCTTTGTAAGGCTTTGTGAAATCCACCCCCATTACCTCCTGGTCAATGGTTGATTTCATCAAACTCATCGTACAAGTACGTACATGTACGTGTACATGTACATGTACATGTAACTTACGAGTTACAATCAATCGCAAGGCAATGGGCAATGCACAGAAACCATAAGGCCTGACAAAACTAACAATGGGTTATCAATCCTACGCATCCTACAGTGTAAGGCTTTGTGAGAGTCCATATTGTTTCTGCATTGCTCATCATCTTGCGATTGATTGTACATACATGTACATGTACATGTATACAATGAGTATACAATTTTTTTTCAAAACCGGTTTCAACCGGTTCCAATTTTTTCCAGAACCGGTTTAAACCGGTTCCATTTTTTTTCAGAACTGGTTTAAACCGGTTCCATTTTTTTTCAGAACCGGTTTAAACCGGTTCAACTTTTTTTTCTACAACCGGTTTAAACCGGTTCCAATTTTTTTCAGAACCGGTTTAAACCGGTTCAACTTTTTTTTCTACAACCGGTTTAAACCGGTTCCAATTTTTTTTCAGAACCGGTTTAAACCGGTTCCATTTTTTTCTAGAACCGGTTCAAACCGGTTCCAATTTTTTTTCCAGAACCGGTTTAAACCGGTTCCATTTTTTTTTCAGAACCGGTTCAAACCGGTTCCACTTTTTTGTTCAGAACCGGTTTAAACTGGTTACAATTTTTTAAAACCGGTTTCAACCGGTTCCAATTTTTTTTAAAACTGGTTTAAACCGGTTTTACTACTTTTTCAGAACCGTTGAAACTGGTTCCGCTTTTTTAGAAATGGTTTAAATGGGCTTCATTTTTTTTCAGAGCCTGTTTAAACCGGCCTATTTTTTTAAAACCGGTTTAAACCGGTTCCAAATTTTTTTCAGAACCGGTTTTTAGAACCGGTTTAAACCGGTTGAACCCAGTTCCCTATTTTTTCAGAACCGTACTTAAAATTCTAGAATTCTAGAAAATACTTTTCTGATGAGGAGTGCGTACTTCGGTTGATGGCGAAACTCGAAACATTGCTATTACAACTGTAATAAACATTAGTTTAGTTGTTAGAAAACAACTGTAAGGACTGGTGGAAGTCTGCTATTCATTAGGCACGTGCCGAGTGCACACACACTGGTTGATCGGACAGCAGTCTCGCACCATGATGATCAGCCTCAATGCAAATGTACGTGTACTGTACGTGTACGTGTACGTGTACGGTTTTAACCGGTTCCAATTTTTTTTAAAACCAGTTCCAATTTTTTTCAGAACTGGTTTAAACCGGTTCCAATTTTTTTACAGAACCGGTTCAAACCGGTTCCACTTTTTTTCCAGAACCGTTTTGAACCGGTTCCAATTTTTTTTTTAACCAGTTACAATTTTTTTCCAGAACCGGTTCAAACCGGTTCCACTTTTTTTCCAGAACCGTTTTTAACCGGTTCCAATTTTTTTTTAACCGGTTTCAACCGGTTCCAATTTTTTTCCAGAACCGGTTTAAACCGGTTCCACTTTTTTCTAGAACCGGTTTAAACCAGTTCCAATTTTTTTTTCAGAACCGGTTTAAACCGGTTTCACTTTTTTCTATAACCGGTTTAAACCGGTTCCCCCTTTTTTTTTAACCGGTTTAAACCGGTTCCAATTTTTTTCAGAACCGGTTTAAACCGGTTCTAATTTTTTTCAGAACTGGTTTAAACCGGTTCCCCTTTTTTTCCAGAACGGGTTTTAACCGGTTCCATTTTTTTTAAACCGGTTTAAACCGGTTCCAATTTTTTTCAAAACCGGTTTAAACCGGTTCCAATTTTTTTCAGAACTGGTTTAAACCGGTTCCAATTTTTTTCCAGAACCGGTTCAAACCGGTTCCACTTTTTTTCCAGAACGGGTTTTAACCGGTTCCATTTTTTTTAAACCGGTTTAAACCGGTTCCAATTTTTTTCAAAACCGGTTTAAACCGGTTCCAATTTTTTTCAGAACTGGTTTAAACCGGTTCCATTTTTTTAAAACCGGTTTAAACCGGTTCCAATTTTTTTCAAAACCGGTTTAAACCGGTTCCAATTTTTTTCAGAACTGGTTTAAACCGGTTCCAATTTTTTTCCAGAACCGGTTCAAACCGGTTCCACTTTTTTTCCAGAACCGGTTTTAACCGGTTCCAATTTTTTTTTAAACCAGTTCCAATTTTTTTTCAAAACAGGTTCAAACCGGTTCCACTTTTTTTCCAGAACCGGTTTTAACCGGTTCCAATTTTTTTTTAAAGAATTGGAACCGGTTTAAACCGGTTGTAGAAAAAAAAGTTGTTGTTTTTTCCAGAACCGGTTTTAACCGGTTCCATTTTTTAAAAACCGGTTTAAACCGGTTCCATTTTTTGTCAGAACCGGTGTAAACCGGTTCCATTTTTTCAGAACTGGTTCAAACCGGTTCCACTTTTTTTCTAGAACCGGTTCAAACCGGTTCCAAATTTTTTTTAAACCAGTTTTAACCGGTTCCAATTTTTTTTCAGAACCGGTTCAAACCGGTTCCAATTTTTTCTATAACCGGTTTAAACCGGTTCAATTTTTTTCAGAACCGGTTCAAACCGGTTCCAATTTTTTTCCAGAACCGGTTTAAACCGGTTCCACTTTTTTCTAGAACCGGTTTAAACCGGTTCCAATTTTTTTTTCAGAACCGGTTCAAACCGGTTTAAACCGGTTCCCCTTTTTTTTTTAAACCGGTTTAAACCGGTTCCAATTTTTTTCAGAACTGGTTTAAACCGGTTCCACTTTTTTTCCAGAACCGGTTTTAACCGGTTCCATTTTTTTTATAACCGGTTTAAACCGGTTCCAATTTTTTTCAAAACCGGTTTAAACCGGTTCCAATTTTTTTCAGAACTGGTTTAAACCGGTTCCAATTTTTTTCCAGAACCGGTTCAAACGGGTTCCAATTTTTTTCCAGAACCGGTTTTAACCGGTTCCAATTTTTTTTTTAACCAGTTTAAACCGGTTCCAATTTTTTTTCAGAACAGGTTCAAACCGGTTCCACTTTTTTTCCAGAACCGGTTTTAACCGGTTCCAATTTTTTTTTAACCGGTTTCAACCGGTTCCAATTTTTTTTAGTGCGGGTCGTCATAACGACAATGTGTAAGAATCTGCACGTACCTGTCGGAACTGCTTGGTGGGGTATTCTGTGTGCTGACACTGAGCAATAGTACAGTACATATACATCGTACACATGTATACAAACTGTATATGTACTGTACATACATGTACGTACAATGTACATACCGGTACATGTACATGCAAAGTATACATGTACACACACACCTGTACATGTACGTTCATGTGTATTTACTGCATACATGTACATACATGTTGTACATTGTGTACACGTATACCGTACTTTTACATGTACCGGTATACAGTACACATGTATGTACAATGTACATGTACATGTACTGGACATGAACAGTGTACATTTGTACATTCTTCAGTATTTGCCCAAAGCCAACCCTGGTGCAGATGTCTTTGACATGCAGGAGCACACAGTGCAGTGTACATGTACTGTACATGTACATGTACATGTAAATATGCACATACACGTGTACATGTACGTGTACACACTACACAGTGCAGTGTACAATACAGTGTACATGTACGTACTTTGTGCTGATTCAGTCTTTTTTTTCTCAGACAGTTTGCTCACTGTCACTCTGACAGAACAGAAAATCCCCAAGGTGAGCAGGACAGATGTCTCCAGACTAGTTACATGTACACGTACAGTACATGTACAATACAGTACCTGCAGTAGACCTACATGTATACATGTACATGTACATGTATATAGGTCACTTCAGTGATAGGGTCACAGTCAATGCCAATAATATCCTCAGCAAGCACACACTGCTTCTTGTTTGTGTCACTTGGAGGAACACTTTCCCCCTTTCCTTACAAAAGAGACAATGTACATGTACAGTATTACAAATGCATCATGAGATGTCTGCAGTTTCTAATCAGAAAATTATTTAAAAGTGGGATGGCGATTTTTTTTTATTTATTTTTTTTTGGGGGGGGGGCATGTTCACACACGGCAACATTAGTGACATGTAATTTTTTGTTTATCTCGATTAATTTTTTTATGCCAAACTGCACATGCCTGAAAAAATCGTGAGAACTACAATTTGGCTAACGTGAACTTCAAATTTGTGCTAGTGGGAACACACCTACATGTGTACAGTGCATGTGACCTGGTACGGTCATCCAAATTTGAGTTTTCAAGATTTTCCCACCTTTACAAAGAGTAGTCATGGACACCACATTTCGAGAAATGTTCTTAAGATTCCTTTGAACAGATGATTCTCTTAATACACAAGTGTTCCGGAAATGCCAAAAAACTGCGGTAAAATTGATTGTGAGTTTTTGTGACACATGCATTTCGACGATACTTTGACTTTCAACGCTGTTTACTTGAAAAGGATTTTTAGAGTACCGGTACATGTATACACACAGTAAATGCCTCATTACGCCATCTCAGGTCACATACATGTACATGTACATGTACACGCAACATGTACATGTACATGTACATGTCATTGGGTGTACAGTAAATGCCTCATTATGCCATCTCAGGTCACACACATGTACATGTAAACGCAACATGTACATGTACATGTGTGTACAGTAAATGTATACTGATGCCTCTGGCCAAACCACGCTAGAACTACATGTACATGTAGAAGAAAACAAAATTGCTTTCAATTTTTTCATGCCAGTCCTATTCAGTCAGCACTGCCCTACTGGCAGTTTGTGCGTGAGCACCCATGTGGGTTGATAATTCTAAGTGTACATGTACATGTGCCATGTACACTGTACATGTACTGTACATGTACTGTGTGCCTCTGCAAATAGACTTTCCATACTTGCACAGGCACAGTGTAACACATGTATGTACTACAATTGTACTGTCTTAGTTACCAGTATATCGTAATATGTAATATTTATTATTTAAACACGAACAGTGCATACATTACATGCACATGTATGTACACTGTACATGTATCTTCCAATTACCGGTTTTCGACGATATAAGGACTTTTCTTCAAGCTGACCAATGTGGACGAAAGTACCACACTAAACGAGGTCTCAGTCACTTTGTCCACATCACAGACTATTAGAATAATCATAGAGAAGGTTGATCAAGCCTGTCACTTCCGTAAGATTACCCGGTTTTGTTGACGTCCGCGGCGCACCGCGCAGTAAGCATCATCACCTATTTTCGATGGTGGTGTTTAGTAAGGTGTCCCAGTGCACCCAAACGCAAAATAAATTCTTAAAATACTGTACATGTAATTCAAAATGCTATGTGGCACTGTAAAATTCTTCCCTGTATGTTTTTTTGTGTTCATCTTTGTGGGTTTTTTCGACACTGCTTCTAACACTTTCCTAAAAAAAAATCATATTTTATGCTTAAAACGTATTGTCTGGTTGATGTCTTCTTTTGTGACATTTAAAAAAACTCCACAATCCTCTTTCTCACAGCTTCTTTAGTTATGACCTTTCCCAATGTCACTCCAGAGACACATTTCCTCCTTCTTGGTACATGTATTTTCTCTAGCTGCCCTTTGTTATTTTTTTCATTTTTTATAAAAGCCTATTGGGCCATATGTTACTTTTTGTCTTTAAATAATAATAAAAATAAAATAAAAAATTATATAAGCGAGACACCCTATAGGAGCCTCCATAGTTTTTACCCAGAACAGACTGCCTCAAGTTGCGTGACATATATTTTTTCTACGAATGTTGGGGTTTGTTATGGTACACTCAGATTTTTTTAGGACCTTCAATAAAGAAAACTGGAGCTTCGAAGCAACTGCCAATTTTGTACCTAGGAAAATAGACCCCAAAAGAGCAAGTTTTTGAATCACACGAGTTTGGCCTACTGGAAGAGCCTTAACTTTCCAGACGCAGACTCACAGACGCAGACACATATGCATACGCGCACGTACATGTATGAGACGCCCACAGTAATCCTGCACGTATGAACTAGACTTTGGAGAGCGTGAGCGCTTTATAAAACGCTTGTCGAATAAATCGAACGGCGCCGCTGTCTTCGCACGTCGTTCAAAACGACTAATGTAAAAGAATGGGAGTGTCCCCTCTAGTCTTATTTACAATGTATAATCTCTATGGGTGTACCATCATGTACACATGTACATGTAAAGTACAGTACATTGTACTGTATACATGTACAGTGTACATGTACATGTACATTTTGTACACTGTACATGTACATGTACATGTACATTACATCCATGTGTCAGAGCTGGGGGAGAAGTTCCCACAGATACATGTACGGTACATGTACTGTACATGTTGTACATGTAGGGGGCCTAGTCATTCACAAGTGATCTACACACCACATCACATGTACATGTACATGTACATTCTGAGCAGAGGGAGACTCCTATTTCTATCCATAAGGTCTACGGTACTTTGGCCAGTCTCCAAACTGCTATCACTATCAGTATCAATAACCAAATACATGTACGTACATGTACATGTGCATGTACAAATGTACTGTAACTCATCATGTACATGTGTGTACCTCTTCATGGATGCCACATACAGTACTGTACCAGTACACTGTACCAGTGGCAGTATACTGTATCAGTATATGTACATGTACATGTACATGTACATGTTCACTTCCTGTTAATGCGCACATCAGTGCACGGTCATGGTCATGTACATGTGTACTGTACGTGTACGTGTGCATGTACATGTGTACTGTACATGTACATGTACCGGTACGTGCACGTGTGCATGTACATGCACATGTACATGCACATGTACATGTACATGTACACAATACAAGATCAAGAATTCCTACAGGCACAAGAACAAATCCCTTACCCTCTACAACAGTACATGTACATTGTACACACATGTACATGTACATGTACATGTACATGTACATGTACATGTACATGTACATGTAATTTAGAACAATCCACTCTGATTAACAAAACTTCTGTACATCATACTACATGTACTGTACACTGGATATTATGCTGTGCAGTGTACATGTAAACAAAGCAGGCTTTCTAATTGAGTGTACTTAATATAAATTGAACAGCTTCCCACTCATTACCCCAGGTACAATATTGAAATAGTCATTAAGGTTTCAGGCAGTTACACTTACAATCACTACACTGTACCTAGATCCAGAATGACCCTTATGCAGTAAAACCACCAGAGGGGAAAAGGTTGGCCCAAGGTTGCTGGCAGGTACATTGTACATGTACATAGTACTGTACATTGTACATGTACATTGTACACATACAGTGTACAGTGTACATACTCCACATGTACAGTGCATACATGTACTATTGCACCATCAGCTACATGTATCAGCCTCCCTGTGCTTTTGGTACAATATACATGTACATGCACACGTACACGTACATGTACATGTACATGTACATGTACATGTAGTACAGTACTGTTCACGGTACACAATGCACATTTCAATGTGTACTACCGGTATATTGTTTTCGCGTGACCTGGCCGTAGCGTACACTTTCTCTGGCCGTGCCGTACACATTCTGTGTACATGTGATCAGGCCGCCAATATCGCCAATATCAGGCCGCCAATTAGACTTAGAGCCAGTTAATCATGGAACAAAGTGCTTTTTGCCCATTTGAGGATGAATTGTGACGAGTTGTCGGTTCATGAAGAGGGTATAAAATCAGCCCTATCCATGAAGTGATGTTATCGGTTCATGAAATTGACCTGAGCCCAAATCACTTGGCCAATCTACTGTATTAACAGACCAAAGAGTGCATAAAATACAGTTACTAAATGTAGCCCTATCCATGAAGTGATGGAGCAAAAGTACTTCTGAATTTTCTTTTTTTTTTATTCTAGAGCCTTGGGAGTAAAGTAGTGACAATCTATTACACACTGTATCTTTCTCAAAGGCATGTTTGATACTCATCGTAAGGAGATGATGGACAGCATGAAGCAGGCATTTAAAAAAAATCCCCTCAGCAAATTTGTCAGATTGCAGTTCTAATGTTCAACTATTTCCAAGGTAAATGGCCTTTGCCCATTGCCAGGAGTCTCGTGAAGCCTGTTCAAAACCCGGCAAAACAAAATTCCACAAATAAATAAATAATTTGGGCGCCCTTTTCAAGCGCAAAGTTTCCGTCCTGACTCATAGGGAATTTCAGTGCACAGTGGAAAGCTGCTTCTCCCACACTTGAGTTTCAGGATTTTATGAAGGAATACTTTTTATAAGAGGGTTGCAAACTGCTTATTGGAACAACTTCTTCCCTCGTTCTTGTTTTCCCCCTGCCTACAATATTGCCCTTTTTTAAAAGGAATGCTAATTCCTATCTCCAGCCTTCCTGAGTCCCTCTGTATCTCTTTCTTCCCTTAGCCCTTTATAACCTTGAGTGGCTTTTCAGCCTTGTTTTGGGGCGAATTTGCATTTTTATTTTAAATAAAAAAAATTAAGCAGGGCCCCTTTTCAAAGAGAAAAGTCCTTCCAGGATCGAAAATACAGGTCCAAATACAGGTCAAACATTCATTTTTAGACTTTATGAAGGAGTTACTGAAATGTGAAGCAAGGATGGGAGAAGAAAGTGACTTGGTACCAACCTCGGGTGTGTTGCTGGCGCTGTGCCTGGAGGCAGCCGAGGCTCCGGTGGTGGTGTTCCTCTTCCGTTTGGTCAGCTTCTTATTCCTGATGACGTCCTGCATGTCAAAGTAGGTGCTCTGGACGTCGTAGTGCTGGAAGGCCAGCTGCCGGGTCCTCTCCTCGATCTTGTCCTCCAGGGAGAGGTCCTCCTCCTCGCCTCCGGCGGCGCCGGTCCCCCGGCCGGCCTTGTCCAGGGCCTCGCCCCGGTCCCCGGCCTTGACACTGCCCCGCAGCTTCTTCTTGAAGAAGGACTGGTCGGCCCCGGAGACCGACTTGGTCCGGTTCTTCTTGTGGCGCTTGCTCTGCTTCCTCGTCATCTTGGGGCTGCCCCCGTAGTCGGCACTGTCCGCGGCCTCCTTGGCGGCCGCAGCGGGGGGTTCCTTGGTCGCTTTGTCCGCGGCCAGCGGCGGCGGCGGCAGCGGCTGCTGTTGCCGGGACGGGATCGGCTTCTCGGCGCCAGCAAAGAGGGTGGTCGAACCGCCAACTCTGCCCTGGAGGAGACGGTTGAACTGGGGCGGGGCGGGGCTGCGTTGGTCCGTGTCTGCCCGGTAGTCCTGCAGCATCTGGAAGAAGCTCTCGCCGCTCAGGCTCTGCACGTCGATGGACGAGGTGCTGCCGTACTCCCGCCGGGGGAGCAGGCCGCCGCCGCCGCTGGCCACGCCGCCGTGGTGGAGGTGGTGCTCCAGCCGGTCGTTCAGCTCGTTCAGGGTGGAGTTGCTGTTGCTGCGGCGCAGCTGCGTCCGCTCACCGCGGCCCAGGCTGCGCACATTGTCCACGGTCAGCGCCGTGCCGCCGCCGCTGCCCTGGGCCGAGATGAAGTACTTGTTGTCCGGGCTGGTGTTGTGCCGCCGGTGCGGGCTGCCCGGCCCTCCCACTCGAGTCCTCTTGTCGTCCGGCACGCCGTCCCGCCAGAACTGGCTTCTGCTGCTCCCCGTCGGCGTGCCCAGCTGATCCTGATTCCTACTCAGCTGCACCCGCGTTGCCGTGCTCGCCCGCGACTCCTGGGCAAGCGCCGGCCTCACCTCCACTCCCGGCCCCGTGCGGGAGGTCGCCTGCGTATCGTCATAACGGCCGTCGTACTTCTCCTCCACTTTGATCGGCGTGGCCATGAAGTGGCCCGAGGGCAGGCCCATGGCGGCAGCGCCGTTGCCGTTGCTGCTGTGGCCGGCAAACTGCTGCGGCTCCTCCTTGGCCTGCATCGGGTCCTCCATGCTGGGAATGCGCCGGCCAGCCGGGTAGTAGTTGCCCTCCGAGTCTTTGGTGGGCGGCGAGGTCCGCCCGTTGGCCACCATGGTGCTGTGGTAGTACTCGGCCATCTGGGAGGCACCGTGTCGGACGCTCTTGATCAGGTGAGACTGACCGCCGCCCGACTGCGGCCCGTTACCGTGCACGTAGGCTGGGTAGACACCACTCCTCCCCTGTGCGGACATTGCGCATGTCAACCCTGCCCGTTACTAACCATTACCTCAGCTATCAAGCTCTCTCTCTCTCTTTCTGTCTGTTCCCTCCCTCTCTCACTCTCTTACTCTTTATGTGTGTGTGTGAGTATGTGGCTGTGGCAGTGGTGTCCTCGACCACACCAACCAACTTCCTTCCTGAGTCCAAGCCCGCCTTGACTTCCTGATTCTGAAGGCAAAAAAAAAATAACCTGCCAGGCGAAGCCACAGATCATGTGAAGAGCGGCGCACTGCGGTTCCCCTTGGCAGAGAACAAAGCGTGGCCAGGCACCGCTGCCCTCATTGTCCTCAGATCCGCCCCAACCACGTGACCGTCAGCAGTCTCAACGGCATCTTGACTCGACTCTAGCTGGGCTGACTCTTTCCATGGTAGATGGTTTGTACTGGGAAAGAGAGAAAATGTACCACTGAAATGAAACAGGATTTACAAATCCAACATGAGTTTAAATTAATAATAAAAAAAAAAAATGGTCCATGCAGTGTGACCACAGTCAGGTTTAAAATTAGGCATCAGACACTGTACTGTACAGTGTACAGTACATGTAAGAAAATCAGCATCAGTTGGCCAATCAATGGTTTATAGCAGCTTAAATACAATTACTGTACATTTACATTGAGTACAAATAAAACAATTCCGGGAATACACCAACTGTACATGTATGCAAGTCAATGGGTTAACAAATTTAGACAGATTGCAGAGTGATATTCAAGTGTATCACCGTGTTCTCGTTTGTGCAGAAAAAAGACCATATGTACAGTACACGTATGTACAGTACATTGTACACTGTACATGTACATGTACAGTACCGGTAGATGTACAGTACATGTATCACAAGTACTGTACAAGTACATGTACACGTACATGTACACTGTACATGTATATGTATACATGTACTGTACGTGTACATGTACATACTGTACTATGCATATGAAATGAATGAGCCTCAAATACTGTACCTGCTATGGATGACCAGCAACCCATCTACATGCATCACAATAATTGTGCAGGACTATTTTCTGGGAATCGACTGGGAATGTACGTATGTACATTAGTGAGCCAATTTGGCATGTGTGTTGAGCAGTCTCTCTCTGTAATGAGGGCAAGCACTGAGCCTCTCATCAAGAAACATTTTCAGAGAATAATGCATATTACATGTACATGTATATGTACACAACTGAACCAGTACTTTTCATTGTGCATGTGTGAATCACGCCTTTACGGATTCCATGAAAAAGGTGACCCAACTCATCATACACATTAAACTACAAGTCTGGTGAATACATGCTACAGTGTACTTTGATTGCCCGCAGTTCACATTCTTCTTTTGCTATTACCAGGATATCATGCGCTAGATACTTTCCGGCTGAAATAATGGTGTGATCTTGCTCTGACCATGCTCTGACTCTCATCAGGAATAGGTAGGCTTGTATGCATAATGCATAAAAGAATAATTACCCCTATTGATAATTCCAGGCAAGCAGCTTGGGGGAGGGAGGGGTGACTGTAAAGTAGCATTACTGGTGACCTTGATAGGGATAGGCACTGAAGGCCCATCGCTTATTATGTAAATGTACATGTGTACAGTGTACATGTACGTATACATGTACATTTGTACATGTACATTTACAGTGTACACACTGTACACTGCACATGGACAAAATTGTGCATGTACACATGTACATGTACATGTAGGTACCGGTACATGTACATGTACATGTACACTGTAAATGTATGGTATTGTAACCATATGCGTGCAGATACACCCTTGTACATACAGTGTATGTGTATGTGTACATGTATGTACAGTACATGTTAGATACTGTACATGTACATGACTACGGTACATGTACATGTACAGTACATTGAGCATACTGGTAGTTTGTGAAGTACAGTGTACATGTACACCCATGCTGTACACAGTGCACACTGGCTGTAAAAATATCATGTCAAATAACTCTACGGTACATGTACATGTACATGTACATGTACTACTGTACATGTAGATGCACCTGATCTGCCAGAGTGCTAGATGTCAATGGCCATTTGCATCCACAAATGTGATGACCCTAAGGCTGGGACGGATTTCAATAAAGCCATATTCATCCACTATGCCTGTACATGTAATGTACACGTAACGTAGTAAATGTACAATGTACACACTGTACATGCACTGACATTGTAAATGTATATATACAAATTGTACAGTACATACATGTATTGTACATGCACTGTGATTCAAGGTCACTTGCAAGCGTGACCTGAATCATCAGCCCAGCTGACCTCAAACGAACTGCGTCCGCACGCACTGGCAGTCCTCCATCAAGGCCATCGTACCGACTCCTTGGGTCTCGAGACCGATGGATGCCAACAACCAACCACATGTACATGTACAGTCACACGTACATTTGAACAGAATTGTCTGCCCTACACACGCATGTGCTGTGTAAACATCGCATGTGCACAGTACATATATATTTTGCAACCCACAATATGAATTCTGGGGTGCTCATGAACACGTACATTGTACGTGTACACATACAGTACGTACATGTACATGTACGTGTACTGTAACTACAGTACAATAGTCTACAAGTAGTACATGTACTTCAATCTAGAGCTGCAACTTTGGCAGACCTTTGTCAAAATATCACAATTCACAAATGTCTCCCTCTCTTAATATAAAAAAAGTGCAATGAACGTTCGTGAACCACAAGTGAACG
The DNA here is from genome assembly GCA_949987565.1 of Luidia sarsii. Classification (NCBI taxonomy): domain Eukaryota; kingdom Metazoa; phylum Echinodermata; class Asteroidea; order Paxillosida; family Luidiidae; genus Luidia; species Luidia sarsii. Next base: position 26,219,161 of record OX465101.1, on the reverse strand, counting down.
GTGATACATGACGGACAACAATGGAGATGGTTTCAGCAGGGGAAAATTGAGGGTTGTTGATTGAGGCCCAATACACTGTACCTTGAACACAATGCCAGTGTATACATGTATGACGTATTTTGATGGGCTCCACACTTTGAAATGGCCCGGGGCAGGCATTTATGACAAAAATCCCGCCCACTCCACTGGGCTTCCCCCGCCGAGTAAATAGGTAAATAACTGTTCCCAATGCCTCGCATACCAAGGGATATTAGGATTATATGGGGAAAAACCAACAGAAATGGCTTGGCCCTAAATTCACACAGTGTACAGGTACATGTAAATGTACATGTAACATTTAGGATGCATACCGGTACGTTGTACATGTACAGTGTACCTGTACCGGTACAGTACACTACAAATGTACTCGTACGCATACATACGGTACATGTACATGTACATGTATGTACAGTATACATGTACATGTAACTTTATTTTCAAATTTTCAATGGATCTATGGATCTTTATTTGGAGTGGACCAGAACAAAATCAGCTTTTAATTCAAGTACAGTACGTGTACCAATACTACAGTGGAGGCCAGCCACATACATGTACACATGTACATGTACATGTACACTGTACACATACAGTGAGGCCAGTTTCAGGGGGCCTCTTTTCAGTGGCCACTGGCCAATTCCACTGTTGCACATTTAAAAGTCACACCCTGGTCCCTGTGTGAACCTGGACATTGGACCTTGCAGTGACTTTTCCCCTGAGTCTAGCACTTACAGTAACCTTTGCCAGCCAAAAATTGCCAGCATCTGAAGATTTGATGCTAGCACTAGCAGGACCATTCCTGCAAGAAAGTTAGTAGAATTCTGCCTTTGAGCATCCTACATGTAAATGTACCTGTACATTTGTAGCGCTACAGCTTTGAGAAAGGATCAAAACATCAGGGCATCTACATTTTTTTTTTTTTTTAGATTTAAGATTTCGACAACATTTTGACTTCAGGGCAGCAGATGAACTGGTTCCGACAATGTTGCCAACTCAATGAAGAAAGTACACCATCAAACCTGCTTATAAATTTGGCTATGATTATTGGCTACATGCGTGCGCATGTAATGTTTGCTACATTAAAATGAACAGCTACAGCCCCAGTCATTCTATGTGTGTTCACATCCCCCCCCCCAGGCACACCAACCACACAGTACAGGCTAAAGTCCATTTTCTGCATGTGCGGCAAGGAACACAAATTCACACATATCCACACGCTGCAAAAGCACACTCGCCATGTGCTGAAAACTTTGAGCGATTCGCGCCAAGAAAAATTGGCCACTTCCCCCAATTTCCTCGCAGGAAGACCCGATTGTTTCCTGTGACATGGAGGGCGCTCAGCGGCATGTCCCGCCTCCGACTGAGAAACCGAGATAGAGCGGTAAAGTGGGCGCGTGAACCCGAGGGAAAATTGTGACACTTATGCGGCTTATCCCTTATCAAAATGTGCAGTGACGGGGGCAGGCAATCAAGGCACCAAGTGCTGAGTGCCGAACTTCTTCTAACCATATGTCAGCTGTGTGCATCTAGGTACTTTTACCATTTTTGTAAACATTTTGGTAATTTAGTCTGTAAGCAGTTTGCAACATTTTTGTACATGTATATCATTTTGTAAAATGCTTTGAATTTTTTAGATAAAGGACTGGAGTTAACCAACTGTTGGAGAATAATGCACGTACACATTCCTGACACATGCATACGGCACATGGCAGGTTGAAGCTTTACTCGGAATCAGGGTTTTCCCCTCTTGACTATAAAACCGTGAGGTGGCCCTCCTCACAGCTTTTATGAGCCACCTTGGGTATTCCCCCCCCCCCATTTAAAACTGCCACATCAGCGCTCAAAATCATGCCATAACTAGATACATTGTACAGTAAATGACAGTATCAATAACATTCTAAAACAGTCATAAATTGGGGTAATGCATTTTTATTTATTCTTTCAATTTCCAAATAGTAAAATGCAACATGTTCGTGCCATATCTGGTTGCCCACTTGCCACTTGGGGCCAACAATCTCACAGGGGGGAAAACCCTGCTCAGATTACAGTGTGGTAAATGCCTTCTTAAACTGTCTTTGAAGTTTGACTGAGTCAATGGAGGGTCTTGGGTTCGTTCCAGGGAACTGCTCTGCCCTTTGACCAAAACAGGTGTTTAGTATACACATTCAGTACGTGTGAGTCCTGGGAGACTGTGAATACAGTGTGCAATGTACACGTATATATACATGTATGTACATTGTGTACATTGTGTACATTGTACACATGTACATTCATGTACATGTACACTGTACATACATGTACATGTTAGTACATGTACATTCATGTACACTGTACATGTACATGTACATTCATGTACACTGTATATTGTACATGTACATCCATGTACAATGTACATTCATGTATGGTTAGAATTAGGTTAGAATGTACTAGACATGTGTACGTTATTTATGTAAATTTACACGTACATGTACATGTACATGTAGGTCTCTGATGGACTTCAGGCATTACTGGATCAAGACTGCACATGTGCAAAAAGGTTGATGGATGAGGCAAGGCTTTGGGAGAAAATAATGTGCTATCAGAGATCAGGATTGCAAGAGAAAATCCAAGTACATGTACGTACTGGTACGTACACTGTACAGTACCGTAGGAATTCAAGAATGGTGCAAGCTGCTTACCAAATTATACATGTTCTGTAGTGTACTGTATAGTTTGAATAACTCTCAGACATCAATACTGTAGTTTACAATCCTAGCAGTACCTTCCTCAAAGGACTTTGCACCAATGTCCATAACAAGGCTTCAGTGATGGCTAGTGTACATGTAGGTAAATAGTTGTACATGTACACACTACACACACAGGATTGTACATGTACACATGTACTGTACACACTGTATGTACATGTACATGTACATGTAGCAGTGTATCTGGATTTGATTGCTTTGCAAGGTAAAGGTGTGTGCGAACAACACACAACACACAGATGTCCATGTCAACTTTCAGGTCATTCAGAATTCTTCCCTCTCATTTGTTTTGATGAATGGAAAATAAACAACAAACAGGTGCACAAAGTGAGTGGTGTTCTAGTACTATAATGCACAAGTAAAGGTGTACAGTAGCTGTGAGTCACTTTCAAAACATTGCACATTGTGTACATATGTACCTGTACATGTACTGTAACAATATTCAGGGGAGCCACAGAGCCAATAAAATATGCTGTACAGAGCGAATATTACTTCTCATGCCCATCTACTATATAATATGTACAGTGTACATGTGTACATGTACACAGTGCACAGTGTATACATACATACGTACATGTACATGTATGTGTATGTGTACATGTACAAATGTACATGTACAATGTACATATATGCAGTCCTGTCAAACACCCAATAAATAAAGCAATCTGAAATGTAAGGAGCACTGTTACATGTATTGTACACACATGTACATAGTACTGTATACATGTACATGTACATGTATGTGTACATGTACATGTACATATGCAGTCCTGTCAAACACCCAATAAATAAAGCAATCTGAAATGTAATGAGCACTGTTACATGTATTGTACACACATGCATGTACATAGTACTGTATGTACATGTACATGTACTGTACTGTACACCTACATGTAGATTAAGTACATCATGTACAACATACGTGTACATGTATAGTATACATTGTACATGTACAATACAGTGTGCACACGTGTACATGTACATGTACATGTACATGTACATGTACATGGTGTACATGTACCTGTATATGAATCTAATTAACAAATGGGTGTTTAAATGTACATGTACTTGTACATGTACACTGTATGTGTAAGTCTGTGCTTGTATAGTACGTGCACTCTGTCTAATTCCAATAACACGAGCAAATGCTACAAAATCCTATTTACTGGCTTAGTTTAATTTTGTGTCAGCAGCCAACCATCTGCTAATGGGGCAGTAATGTCTATGAACTCAACCAGGACAGTGCATGTACACTGTAATGACTGTACCATGAAGGACTTTCCGAAGGGGAGAATTAGCCAGGACTTACATGTACCTTAAATGTACTTTAGGTGGTATTTAACCTATCTTCATTCAATGGTTTATGCAATGTACATGTACTATGTACATGTACAAAGTACATACACGTATTACAAAGTACAGTAGTAGTCATGTATGGGTCGTTTCACCAGGTTGGGACACAGTAGTCAATTCACCAACGTAGCATGTTTGTGTCTTTCTCTCTTCTACCCCGTTGCTCTTTTTGTTTTTAATGCTGTATATCCATTTAGAAGGGAATGTCCCCTCCAAAATGACACCAAATTTAACTATCTGGAACATTGATAAAGTTATTAAAAACAAAAAAAATCAGTGGTGTCATGAGCTATTTTTTAGGTGAAATTGTGACATGAAAACTCCGAAATTTCAGCAACTATTTTTCTTAAAATGAGGTGCAACAGACAAATTATATTTTATGGCAAAGAAACAACAAATGCTGACCGAAATGTCCCGTTGTGTCACTTTTCCGAAAATACGTCGAGTATTTTTAAAAATCAGCTCTGCACTTAGCGCTGCCCGACGTAACTGCCGTGTCATATTCTGGATAAATAGTTGCGTCGATTGAGAGGGGTGTAAATTTTTTCACGATAAATATAATGGGAAATATATCGTTGCACTGTGTCACACTATGCTTTACTTGAAATATCATTCAAGAAAAACCTGTAATTCTACATTAATTTTCATTTTTTATTGGGTCGGAAACCATAAAACCGTGAGTCGTGTAATTCAATATTTTGTTGCGTCGGCACACATTTCGTCACACAAATCATGACTTACCCCTATGATGATAGTGGAACGGTCCATTTCTACAAACGACCTTCAATGGTGAACCATTCACACAGGGTCACATGCTGTGTAGATTGTTGTGAAGTGAGAGAGATCGTGAAGAACATGTGTTGTAAATGTTGCGTCGGCTTCTAGCTTGTTACATCGTCGTCATTTGTCCGAGCATTTGACACATCTAATGTGTAAGTATTTCAGCATATTTTGGGGATATTTTAATAGACGTTTTCCACCTTAAAGATCGTTATAATTTTGTTGTTTTTGTATGGATTTTTGACATCGAATGATTCGCGCATAAAACGACCACGTGTTTTATCACTGTGTATGTGTTACGTTGGTCAGTGATCGTTGCATCGGCGGTGTTTGCCTAGCATTGATGCTTGATTCGTAATTGTTTTTTGGGCCTTTTTCTGCTGGATCGTACGAACATCTTATTAATTTAAAGATTGATGTGACATTAGTGATTTTTTGAGTGTTTATGACATCGGGTGATGCACGAATGGCAGAAGTATGATTTCGTACTCTGTGTCAGTGTTGCGTCGCCCGATCAGCGTACGTGAAGTGGGTGCAGGCCGGGCCGAGAGGCAGGATTGTTCTGCACTTCCCGTGTAGCTGTAGGTTACCCGCTCCACGTAATTGGCAAACCGAAATTAAATGAGTTGTAATGAAGTGATTGTGGCTTAATTTTCCATCGATTATATGTCTGGAATCGAAGAAAAATATTTTTTGAAAAATTCTAAAATTGAAAAATTCCAACGGGGAACATGCACTGTTGGATTTAAAAAAAATTATTTCATCCCATGCAAGTCTAAATTGAGACATCTCTTTCTACTAAAAATTCTAGTGAGGAAACTGACCAAATTACTAACTGTATTTTATATACAAGGCCAACAAATTTATCCTGTATTATGTTTTTCTTCCTTTCAGGATGTGGATGATTTCATCATGGCACCAACTATGATTTGTATCAGACTACGCATTAACCCTAAAACTGAGCCGGGGAGGGGGCGCCTCTCTGTATTTTTTTTTATAGTGTCTCTGCGATTTTTTTCTGCGTGTTGAGGCTTTATGAAGTTTTCGGCAATCTTCTTGGGCACATTTTGACACCAATTTTATTAAATTTGGTGGTGCCGTTCTCTGTCAATGAACTTTTTTCGGGGCCATGGTATACCGTATAGCTTGATGGAAATGTTTCCATTGACTTACACTACATAAAAGCATAGCATCTAATGTGCACATGGTATTTCTTTTTAGGATTCTTTGGCATAATTAGCTTATTAATATTGCTGCATGCAATTATTGGTTCTACGTGGCTTATTATCATTGTCAAAATTATGCAAATTTGGGTAATTCAATAAAAACAAAGGAAATTCAATTAAAACAATGAAAAAAAAAAAATGGAGTCATGAATAATTAATGAGCTATAATTAGACAAAACACAATTTTGTTCAAATACATGTAATAAATGTTTATTATGTAATTCACTATCACACTGCAAAATTTCATTCAAATTCATAATTTGGATTCAAATCCATTATTTGGGCGAATCACCCCCCCCCCCCCCCCCGGCTGTGAGATGGTAAAAATAACCTGGCTCTTTGAGGGATAAAGTGCATTCCAGAGACGACGACTGTGAGAAGTGCCCTGGTGAAAAACAGCAAGCCAATCAACGGAAGTTACTTTCAGGAGAGACCTCAAAAGAAAAAAATCTGCCCAAGCTCTCACGGCGTCAGTGTTACGTCATACTTCATCTTGAACCCCCCCTTGCCACTTTTTGACAACCAACAAATTATTTCAGGTTGTGCTCACAATTCAGAAGTTACTAGGGTGCTGTCAAATGCCATTGAACCTCCTTTTTTTATCATTATCTGAATTTTGTTTGTACTTTTGACTTGAAAGGAGAAGACATAACATGACACGGTGTCAATGTTACGTCCTGCATAATTGTGTAATCAATTTTAAAACATTAAAATTTTCATTTTCTGATCTGTTGTAAGTAAGATTATCATAACTTAATCATTTGCTATGTAACAATGTATTGTTTGTATCCATTCTTGCATGATATTCTGTTGTTTTTCTTGTTTTGTAGAGTAGTTTTTGAAGTTAGTTTGTTTTACCTTAAAAATATGAAGGAAAAACAAAGATTCTCAATGTGAGATACTACAATTTCATTTGTATAGTGTCATTTATTGGCGTAATTGTTGTTGTATGTGGATTCTATGCAGAGAGAGAATATAATGAGAGTGGTAGTAGTAAAAATAGCTTCATTACAGTTAAGGTTGACACATTTAAAAATTTCATGTGGTGTCAGTGTTACGTCACCACTTTTCTTGACCCAGCTTTCAATGTGGCGTTCTAGTACACTTCTGTTGAATCTACACATTTTGACTGATATGAATTATGAAAATATAATAATTTTCCAATCCAGAAATGATAATAAAACAATGCTGTGCCAAGTTTGAAAAATTGATCTCCATGTCACACAACTGTGTCCCAACCTGGTGAAATGACCCGTATACATACACATGATTGTAATGTACATGTACATGTACACACGTACCGTACATGCATGCACATGTACATGTACAATGTAATATCGTCTGCGTGTACTGTACATGTACATGTACTCGTGTACAGGTGTGTATATATCCTGAATTGTTCCAGACTGACAGTGTAAAGCCTCCTAACGTACATGTACAGTACATGAGTACATGTACACATGTACATGTACATGTACATGTACCGTACACTCGTACGGCACATGTAAGTTGTACATTGTACACATGTATACACTGTACATTGTGTACATTGTTAGTGAACTTAGTGGCCACTCCACACCAGCCCATATCCAGCCTCCTCAGGCCTACTACTACACTCCGGATTGCTATATTCCAACTATATTCCACTACTAGTACATGTACTTGTAGTAGTAACAGTAACACGGCGGTCCCCGTAGGGCCGTATCAAGGTGCCGCTGCTGTAAAGTACAATATGATAATTGTTGAACTTCTTCGCTCGATCAAGGCTAACCCACTATACATGTACAGTGGTGTAAGTCACATTATAATGACACTGCGCAATCGGTATATATTCTCTCACATTCCTCCTGTTATTTCTTTGGTGTGTACTGTGTAGATGCAAAGATGCGATCCATTGATTCCAATCCCCCCCACAACCCCCAATTTGTAAGTTTGTCCCAATTTTGAGTAGGGAATGCAGTGCTCACTGCTCACCCCCAGCAGGGGTACATTTGTGCACACGCTGGGTGCCTTTGACAAATCTATTGGGTGTCCTAGCCTTGCCCTGTACCGGTATGTGTACAGACTGGGCATGATCCAGATTTCTGTGTCCCTGGGCTTGAACTTGAAGTTACTGACCAGGGCTCAGCTGTAAGTAACAGGAGTGGTTCCACATTGGGAGAAAATGCAAAGTTGTAAAATGCATCCACATGCAGAAGATGTACTGTACACATGTAAATGTACATGTACACATTACAGTGTGTGTGTACACCTTTTTTTCTGGTTTACTGTTTCCTTGCCATGGGGGTGAGCTCACATGTTCTGACAACATCATTTCCCCAGAAGACTCTGTCATAACTTGGCCTACCCTTGACTCCATTACCGGTAATTGCCCATGATTCGTAATTACACGCAGGGTGACCACAGCTAGAGAACCACTTATCGCAAGTCTGAAGATTCACCGAACGTTGCAGCTTCTTTCTTTCTTTCTCTTTTTTCATGAGGGGACTTAGACACCGCCTGATTCCTTATCTCACTGAGTGACTGAAGAATGAAGATGCTTCTTGGCAAGAATTCAAAATAAGAATTCAAAGCCCCATGTGCATACCTCATACCTGTACAGTGAGACTGACAGTGCGTCTTTACATGGCACTATTTTTCTTACCCAAACTGTGATTCTCAAATACAGTAAGTAGTGGCCTGATGGCTCAATCCTACATTGTATTTATGTGTACATGTACAGTAGTTGCTGGACCTTTCTCAAATGCAGAATGGGCATTGTTTAAGTTCTGTTGCATTTCTAATTTTCTATTGGAATGGGCCCATCAATCATGCTTGGCTCATGATACGTGTAAATTGTGTACAGGGGTGGATTTACCCCTATTAATGTAATGAGTTACATGTACATGTATACATTGTATGTACACCCTGTACATGACGCATCTTTATCCTAGGTACATGTACTATACCTGTACCATTGCGTGTACAATACAGGTTCAGGTTGCATCGTGTGTGTTGTGTGTACACACAGACACCTCTGTTGTGTCAATACTTCGGTGTCATGTCAGTGGCAAGGTATGGATTCATGACCATTTGACACTAAACATACAGGGTGTATCTGTGGGCCAAGGTCAAGGGGTCACATTTGGGATAATGTTGATCTCACTCAGACCAAGAGGTGCATGTACATGTATGTACATGTACATGTACAGTGTACATGTATTATGTATGGAAGCAGATGCTGTTGGCAGGAATGGACGTGTCACAGTATTTGAATGATCAACATCGATGTACATGAATCATGATCCATACAGTGGATGTGGACATGTATCATTGTATGGTACAGTACTGTACTGTACTCTCTCTCTCCGTCTCCGTCTCCCTCTGCCTCTCCCTCTCTCACCCAGTCCGTCAGATGGTGCCGACTGGCATTGCTGAAGCCTTCACTAGAGTTCTGTCCATCTCTGTCTATTGCCTTGCTTAAAGCAACTGCCATATTTCCAACCGCCCTTCTCTTGATATCATCCATGCGTGTACATGTACAGTAGATGCTCTCTTGCTCGACCGCATTTACCGTCCATTGTCCCTTGAATCATCAGGTTTTTCAAGGTTGCTTTTCTTCTTCATGATACAGTACATGTAGGCCTATGTCCAAAGTAGTGTAAGTTTCTAGTCCTTATGGTGACTCTGAGTCTGAGAATGAGTGGAGAACCAAATTTGTCCAGACTCCAGCCTGTACAGCACCCAGTTGTTTTGTTCTCTCGTTTTGCAGATTTTAATCATTGATTGCAAGTACCGTACATGAAACGATGGATTTTTTTCAACCATTGAATGTGTGGTGAGAACGAGACTTCAAGCTCGCACCAGACACTGGGAATGAAAGTATTCTCTTCTAATCTACGTCCAAGTGCACTAAAAGGCAATGGAAAATCTGACACCGTAACCCCATTTTCCCAACGGGTTCAGAAGTGTTCTCAATGCAAACACCATCAGCCTACCAACATACAGTACAATGTACCGTACATGTACACTGTACTGCACTTGTACTTGTGGCGAGCATTTGGTGGGTGTTTTTTTTTCACCAACCGGTCAGGACACTTGTACTTTTCATTGACCAAGTCATCTTTTTGACTTTCACGCCTGCTTGAGCTGCACTTTGTACACTGAAGTCTAATTTAATTGAGATTGGGGGAGGGGGGGGACAGTGGTAATGATAGTACTGGCCACCGGGTTCTGGGAATGAAATCTAGGGTTGGGGTTGGGGTTGGGGAAGGGGGAAGGGGGAAGGGCGAAGAAGGAAGGGGAGGTTCGCCCGTCAGCAGATGGTGAGAAATCAGAGCCTGCAGGCAGTCCCGACGATTATTGGATTAAGGATTTCATCATAACGGCAAAAATCTCTGGAATGTTATTGTCCTAATCACATTTCATAAATGCGGTGTCATAATGCAAGGTGTGTAGCCGTGTAAAGGGTGGCATGTGTACACGAGTATGTACATGTATGCAAGGTCCCGTCCGATCCGCCACCCCCCCCCCTCCAAAAAAACATTAAGTGGAAATTTGTGGTGTAAAACATGTATGTTTTAAATTTTAATGTACACTGTACGTATGCATGTGTAATGTCTGTGTATACATTGTATACAGTACACATACGTGTAAAAATTGTCCCCCCAAAACTAGAGTAAATACGCAAATTCAAAGACCCATACTGACATGGTAATGGTTACTCACAGATCTATTTTATTTCTATCATCAGGACCATCAGACATCTCTGTAATTACACAAAATACTTTTTTGACTAGGGCTCTTTTCCAAAGCCGGGCTTAGACTCAGGCTCAGGCTCAGGCTCCGGCTTTGTCTTTCTTTCTTTTGTCCATTTTAAAGTACCGGTACAAGGCATGAAAACAGGAGGTCTTTGAGTTGATGTACATGTATGGTACCATTGTACACAAATGTACATGTAGATGCTAATGGAAGAAAAACTGACAAGGAAGGGAAGTTACGTATGTACATGTGTACAGTATACATGTACTGTACACAGTACAATGTACATACAGTTGTACTGTACATGTACAGTACATGTATGTACACTACAATGTACATGTATCTTTTACATGTAAATAGCCAAGTTTTGGAACTTTTGCAGGTTTCCTGACCCCCCTTTTAATCATGGTGGACAGGGCAAAGGAAGTAATGATGTCATACTGTAGCTCCACTGTACATGTACCGGGGTACATGTAGCTCTGATATACAGTGTACATGTACATGTACCGAAACCACAGATTTGTTCCAACAGCATACCAATTCTGTAGATTCTGACAAGTACATGTATATATATATGTACAGTACATGAACATGAAGGTTACATTTTTTCTTAAACATTAACACTTTGGACAAATGCAAATGTACATGTACAATTGTACATATCCTGGGATGGATTCTGAGTACTGTATGTACAATGTACACTGTACATGTTCATTTACAATTACGGTACATGTACATATGTAAGCATGCCATTGCAGGGAAGCCGGCAGACTGTAAATAATGTTATGATTTCACAAAAGGCGCACTAAAGTGCTTTGAGATCGGGCATCCGATAAGATGTACATGTATGTGGTCTGAAAGGAACTGTACACAGGCTGACAGGCAGTCTGTTAAATGCCGATTTAAAAGCAAACATTTTCAGCACCAAACATGTTATTACATCAGGCTGCACAATGTACATGTACATGTACACATAAAATGAATTTTAGGTCCTATTTTTTGGGGGGGAGGGGGGATAAATTGGGTATACATGTAGTGGGGTAGGGTTGGGGTTCAGATGTCAATGTCAACTAGTGCTTACCAAAGTGCGAGTACAGGACAGGAAGGGGAGTTCTCAGCTAGCATTCTCAACCTTTTAACCCCAAGTGGAATCTATTCTCTGAAAAAAGGGAATCTGCTCAATCTGTAAACATTGCACTCTGGTCAGTCGTATGTTTTTCCTACCAGTAGGTGTACCACTGCATCAACTTGCATTAACCATACCAGTTGTACAAGATAAGGAATGGCAGGTACTGTACATGTACTGTACATGTATAGTATAGACTGTAATTGAAATTGCTGAAATGTACCGGGTAGATGTAATGTATCAACATGTACTGTACAGTGTACATGCACTGCAAAGAATGTACATTTGTAATCTTAGTGTCGATGATAACAAGACTCAAGACCGAGATTTTAGAACATTCTTATCGCATGATGCAACAGCATCCAATCTACCGGTAGTTTCTGAGTTGGTTAACTTGGTTGCTCCTGGAACCAAGCGGAATCTGATCTTAACAAGGACAAGTTGTTTTCACAGGAGAAAAAAGATAACACCCGCAAACAAATGCAACTTGGCAGCGGGCTCAAATATTCACAGATGGTTTTCCTGAGTGAGAGGGTGGAGGAACCAAAGGAAGTGGGGTTTTTTTTAAGACAATATTTTTGTTAAGGAGGAGTGGCATTGCAGGAAAAGACACAGCATTACATTATGTAACCCTGAATTTGTGTTGGCACTTGGCAGTGAGCATTTCCTGCTTCCAGTGACTCATGTACTGTACATGTACATGTACATGTATCAGCCAAAAAGCAGCGTTTATCATCGCTATCATTAATCTTAGCTACAGTTTTTCCACCTGCTACAATGAACACTGTAGTCGATGACGTGAAAAGATAAAAAGCCACTCTTTATCAGCAAGTAGAGGGGTAAATACATCAACATGTAGTATGTACATGTACATGTAAATGTAAATGTACATGTACTGTAAGTGTGCAATTTATCAAAAGTTAAAGCTACAATGTACATACACATGTACATGTACGTATGGATGACAATTTCTGCGATTTTCTGTTATTTCAAAAGTACATTTGTACGTACCCTGTACACGTAAATAATATTGACAGAGGTCCTCGGAACACATTTTTTTATTTTACTGTACAGTGTAATGATGTTTGTAAATGTACATGTACTGTACATGTACAGTGTACATGTACAGTGCATACATGTACAATGTACACGTACATTGTACATGTACGTGTACATGTACATGGCATGTACACATGTACGTGTACACGTTGTGGTGCATAATGTACACATACTGTACATGCATGTACATGTACATGTTTATGTACATGTACACTGTACCTGTACATGTTGTGTACATGTACGCATGGGTACATCGTTCATGCACAATGATATGGCAAGAGCACCCAGCTCCGCTGCATACATGTAGGTGCATAATCGTATTGACTGCTGCATGGTCAGTGCACTAAAAGCACAGGTGCATCCCATGTGTAGCTTCTTCAGTCAAAAGACCAGGCAGGTACAGTGTACTGTACCTGTACATACTACATGTACAGTATGTAGAGTACATGTACATGCACATGTACATGTATGTGTACTGTACTGTTCATGTACATGTACATCCATGGGACAATGGTATGCCTTCAACGAAGATAATGACATCTGCATGAAATTGAAAGAGATGATGCACATTGTACATGTATACGTGTGAACATTTTACATGATTTTGCACTTAAAAATGTTTACTGCATCTTATACATGTACACCAGGCGGATTATGCGGAGACTTTAAGAATAAAATTGACATCAAATATGACTACTGTACATGTACAAAATGTACGTATGTGTGTACGTGTTTATTGAGTACATGTACTTGTTGTACACGTACATGTACATGTACATGTGTATGGGATACTGTAGTTCTTTTCAACCAGAAAAGAGAAATGTCAGTTGTTACAAGTACATGTACATGTATGAACATGTACATAATAGTACCCGAGGCAATTTATTAACGAAAGTTGGAACCTGCTTTTTTCATTTCCCTTTAATTAAAGAAAAAAGGGGAAATTGAAGGCCCTGGCAAAAAGTACAATGTACAGTACTACCAGTACATACAATGTACACATGTACATCATATTGTACGATGTACAAGTGTACATGTACAATGTACACGTGTACAATACATACGGTACATGTACATGTACATCCTTCGTGTAAAATCATGAGCACATACATGTGTAATCATTCATGTACAGTATAATTACATACATGTACACATGTACATGTATGTACAGTATGTATACCAGTACATGTAATGCACACGTTGTACAATACTCAATTGTACATGTACATGTACACTGTACATGTACCACACATGTACATGTACATGTACACTGTACAGGTGTACCTGGACATGTTCATGCCCAAATTCATAAAACGATTGGCATACAGTACATGTAATACTATCTATACAGATAGGCTACAGCATGTACACGTGTACATTTTAGTTCAGTGCATCTTTGTGTACACGTACATGTACATGTAGTGATGTACATGTACATAGGAGGTATTACTAGGCTCGCCTAATACCTCCTTGCATGTACTATGTACCAGGATAAGCACAGAATCAGTATGAACACTAGTCTGTACACACAGTACACAAACACAGGGTCTATGAATTGCGTCTGAAAATCTGTTTTGAAACTGACAGTCCACACGACTGTGCTTTTCAACTGGTTTCCTGACCAACTTTTCTCACGGGGCTACTTTACAAGAGCTGCAGACATTTCCTAATCCAGGAAACAAGGGTGTGCATGTAATCACAACCCACACTGGCCACACACCTACGGGGGACCTGTGGGACTACAAGTAAACAACATCCAAAGTGAACTAACTGGGGGTGGCAAGTACCGTAGACTAAAGTCTATTCCAAATGACGGGCCAATAAAAAAAAGAATTAAAAATATCTCAATGATGTGTGGGAGAGCTGTACATGTAACATCCGTTCATTCTGTTGTAAACAAAACAAATCCCTACAGTACAGGCTACATGTGTGTACATGTAAATGTAAAGGGACATGTCTGTGAGTAAGCACATATACTGACACATCATCATGTGTACGTTGCTTATAGTGCCAACTGAAATAAAAGTACATACTGTACAGTTTGTGTACATGTACCAGTACTCTAGTAGTAGTACTGTTATGATGGCCTATGACGTACAGTACAGTGCATGTACAAACATTGTAAATGTTAACTACCGGTACATGTAGTTTAGTGCATGTAGTACTGTACATGTACATGTACATGCATACTGTATGTACAGTAGTTTTACTGTACATGTAGAATAGAATAATAGAACACAAGAATACATGTATGTACAGGTACATAGTGTACACTGAATTTGCATACAAATTTGCATTCTATTTCTAACAAGTTTATCAGAAAATATTACACTATAGCCGAACACAGGGTGTTTGCATTTACAAGGTACATGTACACATGTACAAATGTACACATGTACAGTATATGTACTGTAGGCCTACATGTACATGTACATGTATATCGTCTTCCTTTCTTTTTTTCTTTCTTTTAATTGTCGACAACAGTATAAATTCATTTTCATAAGAAATTGGTATAGCTTGATTTGATTCTAAATACTTTACTCCAAAGTCATTGGAACTTGCCAGTTCATGAATGGACTATGGTACAGTACTGTACATGTACATGTTCTGAACATACTGAGTGACCATGTGCAATGGGTTATATTCAGCACAGGTTGAGTTACATGTACATGAATGATACTGATAGACCATACAGCAAGACTGTATGGAATCAGATCAGCCCTTGCCTGAGGTTAATACATGTACAGTACAGTAGATCATACTGTCCATGTACTGTACTGAACTGTACCACAGAACATAGCATTTGCATCCACTAACTTTTTTCAAATGGTTCCCTCCAGCATTGGACTCACTGTGCATGTGCATCACTGTGTCTTCCCCACCAGACTGTCTCAACACGCTTCTATGCATCCATTCACCACTGCCTGCACATCAATCAAGACTCTGGCCCCATCTCGCCTTCACACTCCCGTGTAGTAACACCCTCAATGCCATTCCACAGTGTGCATGCACGGTTGAGTAGAATTCGGCCAATCCAATGTGCACGGTTGACCCGTAAAAAGCGCTGCACGGTCTTCCCAGTGCCTAGATGGTTTTCTAAGGACCAGTTTGCGGGCCAGTGCGTGTGTATTTTTGTTTGGAATTGGCGGGGGAGGGGTAGGCGCTCAGGAAATTAATGCTGCACCGTTCAGTCATGCATTCAAGGCATACACAGGTAGAGTGTGTATTAACTGGACAAAACCTAGGTTAGTGAAGAGGCGGTTGTTGTGAAACAACTAATAAAACAAACAATGCCCTCCTTCCTCTGTGCTTCCTTTTTACCAACATACATGTACTGTACCGGTACATGTACATGTACATGTACAATGTGCATGTACAAAGTACTGTAGTCTGTACATGTGTTTGTAAGTCAACATCGCTGATAATGTCTACCAGTACATGTACATATTATGTACATGTACATTTCTTATGTAAATAAATACGGTATCGAATGCAAATGTACATGTACATGTACATATACTGTACATGTACATGTGCCTGTATACAAATAAAACATCATGTACTTTACAAGTTGTACAAATATGGGTACACGTTTAAATGAAAACTACTGTACACGTATACATACATGTACATGTACATGTACATTTACATTGTGTACATGTACATGTACATGTGTACATACTGTACATGTACAGGTACAATTTTCATGTTCCATAAAGTTTGTAGGTACATGTATGACTGTACAGTGTATGTACACGTGTACATGTGCATACATATGACTATGACTACTGTACATGTACACTTGTACTCAGGACTTGTGCTCATGTACAGTACATGTACATGTACATGTACATGTACATGTACAGACAGTACATGTACATGTATGTACATGTACAATGTATGGACTAATGTAATACAGTCTGTGTACTGTACATGTTACATACATGTACAATATGTATGTTGTACAGAGAGATGTCAGAGATTTACAGTGTACTGTGGCTGTGAGCATCGAGCAAGGTGTGAGTAATCTTTGCTCCATGTACACTACATGTACATGTACATGTAGGCCTACTGTATTAATTATATAATTGAAACACATCCATTATAGTTTTTAATTAATTGGGTAAAAAAAACACGAAGCAGATTTTTCTGTGGGTGAGCGCAGACTTTTGCACGGCAGTGCACATGTACTGTACTTTACATGTAAGGTACATGTAACTTGTATGCCTGGTACATGTACATTATAACTCATTACAGTTATTAACTGTACCTCAGTCATATACGCAAATACTGTATCAGTGTACCTGATGACAGGTCAGTGGCAGTGCAAAAACATTTAATTGTATACATGTACATGTACTGTACTCGCTACATTGTAATTGTAAGCCAACATGTCCCAGCGTCCACTGCATCAGAAAAAAAATAGATGCACACATTCCAGAGTACCAGAGAGGATGGATTTATGCTCTAGGGCAATACAAGTTATTGTTTGGGTCCTCAGCGTGCTGAATGAAGAGCACAATGGCCGGCTCTCATTGGGATCTGCTGGGCAAGACTCACTGGGCCTGGGAGAGGCTTGCAGTGTGCAGCGTCTAGGCTGGCATACAACACAAGGGCCATTTGCTACCTTGTGGGCCAGGCCTGTGACACCCTACAACTACAAGGCCCGGTGGCCCGTGTCTGGTTGGATGGACCTTGGACTTTCTTGCGGGGCGATCATCGGGTTACATGGCACAAACTACATGTACTGTACGCACTTCTCCCATTGATGCACTGTACACAGTACAATGAGACGTTGATACTGTATTACTGACTTCATCTGGTTAATGTTTTTGCTCCGAAGAAGTGCTGCATGCTACATGTAGTATCAAGGCAGTTCACACACATCTAACAGGACCACCAATGTTAAAGAAATTGATCTGAAAAACTTGAGCAGATTTTAACACAGAACAATTAAAAAAATTTAAATTGGAGTGGACATTGCATTGCCAAGTTAATCTTTTCAATATCAACAATATGGGTAAGAATTTAGCCGCGAACGTCAAAGGTCATACATGTATCGTGGGAACCCCCGTTTTCGACGCTACACGTTTTCGACGCTTAGCCTTCTAACTCACATCGCACTATGAAAACAACTCCGTATAACGATCTCAGACTTCATATCTTACAGTTGGTTTCCTGCTTTTGTCCGTCACCGAAAATGTGGAAATTTAAGGCTTTTCCAGTAGGCCAAACTCGTGTTATTCAAAAAGTTGCTCTTTAGGGGTCTATTTTCCTAGGTACAAAATTGGCAGTTGCTTCGAAGCTCCAGTTTTCTTTATTGTTGGTCCTAAAAAAAATCTGAGTTTACCATAACAAACCCCAACGTCCGCAGAAAAAAAATATATCACGCAACTTGAGGCAGTCCGTTCTGGGTAAAAATTATGGAGGCTACTATAGGGCGTCTCGCTTATATAATTTTTTAAATATTTTTTTAAATTATTATTTAAAGACAAAAGTAACATGGCCCAATAGGCTTTTTTAAAAAATGAAAAAAATAAAAGAGCAGCTAGAGAAAGTACCAAGAAGGAGGAAATGTATCTCTTGAGTGAAATTTGGAAAGGTTATAACTGAAGAAGCAGTGAGAAAGAGGATTGTGGAGTTTTTTTTAAACGTCACAAAAGAAGACATCAACAAGACCAATATGTTTTAAGCATAAATTATGAATGATTTGAGGAAAGTGTTAGAAGCAGTGTGGAAAAACAAAAACAAAGATGAACACAAAAAAACATACAGGGAAGAATTTAATAGTGCCACACAGCATTTTGAGTTAATTTAAGAATTTATTTTGCGTTTGGCTACACTGGGACACCTTACTAAACACCACTGACGAAAATAGGTGACGGTGCTTACTGCGCGGTGCGCCGCGGACGTCAACAAAAGCGGGTAATCTTACCGAAATGACAGGCTTGATCAACCTTCTCTATAATTATTCTAATAGTCTGTGGTGTGGACAAAGTGACTGAGACCTCTTTTAGAGTGATACTTTCGTCCACATTGTTCAGTTTGAAGAAAAGTCCTTATATCGTCGAAAACCGGTTATTGGAGGATACATGTGTACATAATTACATTACATACATGTGTGTACATATGTTTTCCTATGTTTTAAGTTTGGCACTAAGATTAAAGGACGACTACTGTTCGTGTTGTACAAAATGGAAGTACATGTATGCACATCCATACACGTATGCTACTGGCACTTGTGGTTGTACAACATCATTTCATTGCTCTTGAATTTGCACCAAATACATGTACATGCCTTACATTTCATTCCATTCATTTGCAGAAATACATGTAGATCACATATTTATTACTGTACGTACATTACATACTGTATTACTGTACATGTACATCGGTACATAATTGGCAGCACTTAATACAAAAAAAACACCAGAGCATATGTACATGTTATTGTACACAAAAACTAAACTTAATTTATAGACTGAGAATTGGGAAATTCAGCTTTTGCAATATCTGTGGGTGGCAAATTTCAGTGATTGAATGAAAAGTGAAAAACACGGAAATCCACCAATCCGGGGGGGGGGGAAGCAGGCTTGAATTGCTTCCTTCAGGCTTGGCTGATTCATGAAAAAATCATTTATTGTGTACTTGTGACAACTAGTGCAAGCAAAAAAAAAAGGTGAAGCACTTTCATGGTACATGTACTGTACAGTACATCATTACAGCCACCCACACAATCAAGTCGGACTTTGTGGTTTCATTGATTTCAGAGCACCGCTCAAAATACTTGTGGTTATGATTTGCTGGTACACTGTACGGTAGGGCCTACATGTACGCTCTTTCAGAAGGCAATCAAGCAAAGTTCTGAGCACCCAGTCCTTGTACTGTATATAATTATGTACATGTACCTACAGGCTACATGTACATGTGTGCCGCATACTGTAGGGCATACTGTACACAATGTACATGTAGGGCAAACCCTCATTGAATCACTGTCGGTCTTTTTAATGTTTAACATTTACACTATGTAAAATGTACATGTAACTTGTGGCAAATAATTCTTATCATCTTGATAAAAATGTGTAAAACTGAAATTTTCCTTTTACATGTACAGTACTTACTGTACCATACATTTGTATGTGTATGTGTATCCCAACAATGTACAATTACAAATGTGTTCAAAAACATCCACAGTACTGTACCAGTACATATACATGTACATTGTACAGTACATAGTTTTGTCACACTTTCATACTCTCAACTGGCCTTTCTTTCACTTCATGAACTGTGCACTGTGCACATTTATATTACCTGCATTAAATCTACATGAAGCCCGAAAATAGTTTGATTTTGTGAGCTTAATCATTGAATTAAGATTTTTACAGAATTTTGTGTACTTAGCTAAATTGGTAGTGGTACATGTAGGATTCCTTAGCAATTTTTTGTATAATCTGTTCTTAAATTTGATAGAATTAATTATTCGAGAGTAGGGAAAGAGAACTTGCATTCAAAGTCAATGGAGCACTGGCTCGGCAGTAGACCGAGAACTTGCGTTCAAAGTCAATGGAGCACTGGCTCGACAGTAGAAAGAGAACTTGTGTTCAAAGTCAATGGAGCAATGGCAAAGGAGTACATGTAGAGTGAGCTTGGCTCGAGAGTAGAAAGAGAACTTGCGTTCAAAGTTAATGGAGCAATGGCACGGGAGTAGAACGCACCTGGCTCTAGAATAGAAAGAGAACTTGTGTTCAAAGTCAATCGAGCAATTGCGCGGGAGTAGAACAAGCCTGGCTCGAGAGTAGGGAAAGAGAACTTGTGTTCAAAGTCAATGGAGCACTGGCACGGAAGCGAACGTTCCTGGCTCGAGAGTAGAAAGAGAACTTGCGTTCAAAGTCAATGGAGCACTGGCGCGGGAGTAGAACGAGCCTGGCTCGAGAGTAGAAAGAGATCTTGCATTCAAAGTCAACGGAGCACTGGCACAGGAGTAGAACGAGCCTGGCTTGAGAGTAGGGAAAGAGAACTTGCGTTCAAAGTCAATGAAGCACTGGCACGGAAGTACTGTAGAACAAGCCTGGCTCGAGAGTAGAAAGAGAATTTGCGTTCAAAGTTAATGGAGCAATGGCACGGGAGTAGAACGAGCCTGGCTCTAGAATAGAAAGAGAACTTGCGTTCAAAGTCAATGGAGCACTGGCACGGAAGTAGAACGAGCCTGGCTCGAGAATAGAAAGAGAACTTGTGTTCAAAGGCAATGGAGCAATGGCGCAGGAGTAGAACGAGCCTGGCTCGAGAATAGAAAGAGAACTTGCATTCAAAGTCAATTGAGCACTGGCACGGAAGTACATGTACATGTGTATAGAACAAGCCTGGCTCGAGAGTAGGAAAAGAGAACTTGCGTTCAAAGTCAATGGAGCACTGGCATGGAAGTAGAGCGAGCCTGGCTTGAGAGTAGAAAGAGAACTTGTGTTCAAAGTCAATGGAGCAATGGCGCGGGAGTAAAACATGTCTGGCTCGAGAGTAGGGAAAGAGAACTTGCGTTCAAAGTCAATGGAGCAATGGCACGGAAGAAGAGCGAGCCTGGCTCTAGAATAGAAAGAGAACTTGCGTTCAAAGTCAATGGAGCACTGGCACGGGAGTAGAATGAGCCTGGCTCGAGACTCGAGAGTAGAAAGAGAACTTGTGTTCAAAGTCAATGGAGCAATGGCATGGAAGAAGAGCGAGCCTGGCTCTAGAATAGAAAGAGAACTTGCGTTCAAAGTCAATGGAGCAATGGCATGGAAGAAGAGCGAGCTTGGCTCTAGAATAGAAAGAGAACTTGCGTTCAAAGTCAATGGAGCAATGGCGCAGGAGTGGAACGAGCCTGGCTCGAGAGTAGAAAGAGAACTTGCATTCAAAGTCAATGGAGCACTGGCACGGAAGTACATGTATATGTGTATAGAACAAGCCTGGCTCGAGAGTAGGAAAAGAGAACTTGCGTTCAAAGTCAATGGAGCACTTGCATGGAAATAGAACGAGCCTGGCTCTAGAGAAGAGAGAGAACTTGCGTTCAAAGTCAATGGAGCAATGGCGCGGGAGTAAAACATGTCTGGCTCGAGAGTAGGGAAAGAGAACTTGCGTTCAAAGTCAATGGAGCACTGGCTCGGCAGTAGAACGAGAACTTGCATTCAAAGTCAATGGAGCACTGGCACGGAAGCGAACGTTCCTGGCTCAAGAGTAGAAAGAGAACTTGCGTTCAAAGTCAATGGAGCACTGGCATGGAAGTAGAACGAGCCTGGCTCGAGAGTAGAAAGAGAACTTGCGTTCAAAGTCAATGGAGCACTGGCACGGGAGTAGAACGAGCCTGGCTCGAGAGTAGGAAAAGAGAACTTGCGTTCAAAGTCAATGGAGCACTTGCACGGAAGTAGAACGAGCCTGGCTTGAGACTAGAAAGAGAACTTGTGTTCAAAGTCAATATGCCTGGCTCGAGAGCAGGAAAAGAGACTTGCGTTCAAAGTCAATGGAGCACTGGCACGGAAGTACATGTAGAACGAGCCTGGCTCGACAGTAGAAAGAGAACTTGCATTCAAAGTAAATGGATCGCTGGCACAGGAGTAGAACGAGCCTGGCTTGAGAGTAGAAACTGTATCCCCACATATACATGTACATGTACAAACATACATGTACATGTACAAACATACATGTACATGTATACACATGCACTGAAGTAGTACATGTACACGCGGGGAAGGGCTAATGAATTATTCATAAGCACTGAGGTAAGAATAGAGTCTTGCATACATCATGGAGGAATAAGAATGTGTTCCTCCATGCATACATGTATTCATTACTAAATATTTCTACTGAAGAACCATTTTATGCTACCCTTTCTGCAACACACTGCCCAAGATACATGTTGTACAATGCGCAGGAAGCCTGACAGATTAGCATTCCATTGGCATACCTGACTGGTAAAGCCCCACCACAGCTGGTATCCATGCTCAGTGCACAATAACCCTACAACCAACACTGGACCAACCCCAACCCCTTCGCAGGATACCAGGATGGTTTGAAGTTGCCATGGTTGACCCTAGGCTATCCCCTCCTCCCCCCCCCCTCTTTTTTTTTGAGACCCTTAACTTGGGGATGGTGCAAGTTGTGACATGTTGATGTAAATAGAGTCTCCAACCAGAAACTGATATGACAAGCCGTGTGATTTATGTCAGCAAGTGTGTCTCTCTGACATGTTACTTACATTTCTGCATTCTTTCCCCAGGTTTGACAAATGCAACATACTGCACATACATGTATTGTATACATTGTACACTGCACATGTACACAATGTACTATCAGCGTGTTTCTACTGAGCACACGCTAACACCCGGTATTTCTTACCCACTATATTCCGGGTGTCGGTGATCCGGATCACCGACAAACGCCTGTTTCTAATCAGTACGGAAAAGGCGGGTGTTGCCCACAATCGACCTTCGTCGAGGGTAGACCGGACGTGCGGAATGAATCGGGTCACGCCGCAGGTCAAAGCAAGGAATTGCCCGATGTTCACTACTTCTGTTGCATTTCCGGTACACCCGGCAACCAGCAACCGCGTGTGTTTCTACTGAGAGTGTGACCCGAAGACACCCGGCAAGATCCACCTCAATAGGTGGTTGTTGGTGAACGTTGGGTTGCCGGATAACGTTCGGAAAATTCGACGCCCGGTTGTGTTTCTACTGGACACTCCACCCAAAAACACCCGAAGACGCACGGAGACACCCGGCAACCTTTCGTCAGTAGAAACACGCTGAATGTACACAAATGTATACTGTACTGTACAAGTGTACATGCATGCACATGTTTCTCTGCCAGGTTGCGAACTTGTGAAGACACACAAAGGACAGTTTTTCTATCTGTGAATCGGGCAATGGCCCAATTCCAAACTTTTAGGAGGAAGACAAACGGTATTTTCTTGCCTTGCTCAAAATGTTTCTAACACTTAACACAAAACTTAAAAGGGACTCAGAGTTCTGCACGTGTACCATAGTACATACTGTACATGTTCATGTACTTCACTGGGATTCTTAATTCCTTCATGGATTGCAATTTACTATAGTACAGTGCTTTGCTTGAACCAATCCAACATCATCATGGTGATATGAACTAAATTGTATACATTGTACAACTGTATATTATACAGAACTACTGTACACGTGTGTTGTACATGTACATGTACATGTACATGTATACATGTTTGTATGTACACAATGTACATGTACAATGTATTGTACATACACATATCAGTACATCATGTACTTGTACATGTATACATGTAGTTCAGCAAGTAAAAGCTTCATTAAAAATACAATGTATACATACATGCACAAAGTACATGTACCAGTGTACAGTACAAGTACATGTCCATGTACACTGTACAATGTATACCATACATGTACAGGTGTACACTGACAACATCAATAAGTAGGGCTTGTTTTGTAGAGTATTAATCACGGATCAATGAATTATACTAATTAATGTTAGTGTTAGCCTGCAAATGCATGCACTGTATAATATAACATGAGCAACTTCTACATGATGTACATTGTACAAGGCCACAAGGAAGGGAAATGCAATGCAATGAGTGGTTACTGCAGGGGTGATGGAAGGCACTCCACCAGGGCTCTAAAGAGAAACAGGAGAGCAACTCCAGACCGGACTCGTGCCAATTTCATGAATGTGATAAACAGGTGAAGCTCCATAAACCAGTGTGGTACCGTACCAACCGGTGACAGGGAGTTTGGGATCCCTCCACGGCTCCACTCATCTCAGCTAAGCCAGCATCCTTAACTCCCATGATACACCCGCAATTGCACTGGAATAACTCAGTTCCCTTGTCTTCCAACACACACTAACTATACATACATCACCGAACACGTGTCCAACATTAAACCGTTTATAAACCCCAAATCAGCGTGGACCACAACCAATTAATGCTTGCCAATCTGGCTGGCCCACTCCCAAATTAGTGACTCACCGCTTTTTCTTTTTCTTTTTGGCGCTGGCCTTAATCAGGCAATTTAATGAATTTACATACCATAGGCCTAGTCCTTGTCAATCCTGCTCCACAAAACTAATACGCGTGACAATGGCCAGGGATAAGATAAGTCCCAAGCCATGCTGAACGCGCACCAGGGCTTGCGCCACAAAGGGGAACTGGGAAGTACAAAGGCCTTACCGGGGTATTTCAGTTTCCCTTGGGCCAGGGACGAAACAGGAAGAGCGATTAGAGACGATTATCTCAGATTTGCCCCGGGTGTATAAAAAAAGGCTGGCGGCTGTTATCATGGGAAAAAAAAAAAACAGCTACCAAATGTGTCCTTCGCAGAGTTTGTTCCCTCCTTTTGAATTTGTTTCCAATTTCACTTTTTCAAAAATTCAAATGCACTTGGGGCATTTGTGCCTCTTTTTGTCTCTACGTTCTGTCTCAAGAAGTTAGTGGATTGGACGTCTGGATCCCAGCAGGATCCTCTCTCAAAAGCCGTGTCCTCACTGGACTTACATGTACACATGTACATGTGTTTTTTGGGTATTGGTAAACTAACAAGCAAATGGATAACTTGACCATTTTAGGTCCAATGCAGACAGCCCAGGTTTTCCAAGTTTTCCTCCCAGGTAACTTACCGTACCCGACTCAAATGGGTACCGTAGTTTAACTGAGTGACTTCTGCCCGGTAAAATTGACCAGGTCAGTTTAACAGAGGCAAAAAGTCCAATGCGGACGCCCTTGTTTGTGCCAGTCGGTTAAGTCTTACCAGTCGGAATGGTTAATTACCCATACCAATAGCCGGTAAGATTTGCCCATTGGAATGTTACCCACAGTCTTGGTAAAAAATAAGTCCAGTGTGGACACGGCTAAAGGCAAAATGCAGTACATGTACAACCAAATACAAATTACCTCTGGAAAAGGTCAGAGTAGGATAGAAACAAATGCCAGGCCCTCTTTTAATAACTTTTTGTGACCCCAACCCGTGTATTTGTGGTCATTCCAGTCTGTTACTAGCAGACTCAGTGGCCTGTACATTTTTTTGTCTCACTCTCGTCAATGTCACTCACTGCTTTTGTAACAGAATCAGCCCCAGTCCACAGAGTCATCCGTCATTGAGGGAGTGGAAACATTAAGCCCTTTCTTCATATTCTGCACAGGGTTATATCACAATCTACGTACTTCGGTACTTGGGATTATGCATCTCTTCAGGTTCATTTTGGTCTGAAGCAGTTCCAGATAAAATACAGTATTGGAATTTCTTTTTTCAAGTGAAAGAAACCAGTCACCAGTCACCAACCCTGACATACATGTATCCCCGAAGCTGAACATTCAAAATATCACCCTGACCATTTGTTTAAAAAAAAAGTCAAGGCATCTACTGTACTGTACATGTACATGTACCGCAATTGTTTGTTTTTTATTGATAGCATGCTACATGTACACTGTACATGTATATGTACACCGTACAGTACTTACATGTATTTTTCGTCACCACCTTTGTCAACTGGCATTTTCCATGATTGGTTTGAGTAATTTTGTCATGGTACACAACATTATGAAAACCTATGCTATAGTGATGAAAATCAAAACCAAAATTGAAAGTTAAAAAGTCCTTGACTTTTATCTCTCTTTCTTTTTTACAAAGATTGACAGACAATGGCACATACGTGTACATACATTGTATTTTAGCTCGAGGACCAGCCCACAAAAATGGCTCATGAAAAACATACATTAATTCAAATTGAAAGTTAAAAAAAGAAATGGAAAACAAAATTGAAACAATGTACAGTACATGTACATACATGTACAATGTACATGTACATTGTACGTACATGTACCGTACATAACTACGTACACTGTACTGCACGTGTACATGTACATTGTACAGTATATGACAGGAAGACAAATGGCTTTGTTCAGGAAAAATTATACATTACCAGGTTTGAACCAAGAAAACAAATGTAGAGAAAATTTAAGATATACAATGGACTGTACAGGTGTACAGTAGTTGAAATTTCAAAAATAGATATTTGTACCAGTAGGCCTACAATGTACATGTACATGTACACCGTACCAGTACGTATACATGTACACATGGGCATACGCCTGAAAGTCCATTTTTAATTACAGTATGCAAGCTTTCCAAAAAAGGGCAACTTCTTTCCAAGGTCATTGCCAATGTGCATGTATAGCCCACCATTCACTACACGGTGATTCCTTGTTGCCAATGGCATTGTAAATGCCAATAGAGTAAATGCCAATAGACTCCCGGTTTGTGTCATGCCGTTGACCAGGCCTTTTGCAAAACCTGACCCCAGCATCCTGCAAACTATGCCGGTGAGACCAAGTTCCCTGAGAAAACATTTCTCTCTCCCCAGCGGCAGTCACAACAATGAACTGACTATGGATTGGATGGAGCATTCATTTCGTCCAGCCTGACCTCCTGCACGTCCACAAATGTGGTGACATTGCCACAGGGTTTGCCACTTTGTCAACTTGTCAAGACACGTTTTCAATCATAACAACCACCTAAGGCCAAAGTTGCTCCTTATTATGACTTCATATAAATATCAAACAGCCTTTTTTTTGTCCCCCACTCTGAGAAGACTGTACATAGTGGAAAAAGAAAATCTCAGTCTTCAGGAATTTCATTCAGTCAGCTCGGCTGGCACGCAGGGCTGAGTGTTTGCTCTTGTCAAACAGGACTTTGCGTCGCCCTGGACATTGTTTACGAAAGCCGAGAATTAAATTCCCAATTTCCTTTTCCACTTTCGAGCTCGTCAACTTTTTGAGAATTGAGGGTTTTCTTTTTCTTATCAGGGTCGGCACAAGTGCG
Source organism: Luidia sarsii (assembly GCA_949987565.1). Classification (NCBI taxonomy): domain Eukaryota; kingdom Metazoa; phylum Echinodermata; class Asteroidea; order Paxillosida; family Luidiidae; genus Luidia; species Luidia sarsii. The sequence continues at coordinate 26,191,251 of OX465101.1, read as the reverse complement.
CTTTCACCGCGATGGAGGATGGCCAAGCAGGAACTCATCACTTAATTAATTGCACTGCGAGTGGGGAGTGGGAGGATGAAAGTGGCCAGAAGTGAAGAGTCTATGAAACCATGGAGCTACATGTAGATGAAACTAATGTCAAGTTTACACAGTTGTATTCTCCACACGAAACTGAAGCCAATCTGGCTACGTTCAACTTCATAGAGCGTTTTAAATTTACTAAAACTACCGATTGGTTTTTAAAAAGTGTGTATGAAAGTTCCAACACCATTTCAAATTTAAAACCGATCCAGTTTAACTCGTCGTTAAAACGCAAATTTAAAACTGCTCGAGAGGAGGGTTTAGCACTAAAATTGATCCGGACCGGTTTAGCCAATAAAACACTGTTAGGACCCAATCGCCTTTCGACATCCGGTTTAAGGCAGCGATGTCGACCCACCTGGCTGCACAGCTTGCGTAACAGACCGGCGCGATGTGTGTGAACAATGTGGGTGTAGTGCGCACTTTATGGATCTAGGCGGAAGTCTGCACTGGATGAGGGGCAGAGTGCATGACCTTTTAAAACCAAAAATAAAACCAAACCGGTTTTAACTGCTTGCTGTAGTATGCTGTATGAACGCACAGAGTTTTAACATTACGACTTGCCCTCTGTGGTTAGAAAGCGTTTTAACTCGATTGGTTTCAAACTACATGTAACACGCTGTCTGAATGTACAGATATGAGAGTTTGAGAGATAAACCAATCATGGTCACTGATGGCCCAGGGTTTTTATCAACATCTGACAAGGACTTAATGTAACCTGTGACAAGTTTTGCAGTTTACTTAATAGTAGACTAAAGTAAACTGCAAAACTTGTCACATGCTTAGACTGATGTTTGAAATGGGTATTATTTGAAGACAAACCTGACACTGACAGTTGCACAAAGTACAGTCCTAAGATATAAGCCTTGCGAGATCACTAAACAACTACGCTTGCATTCACACCGTGCGAAAGATCTTTTGTGGGACAAGGTGTGGTTCTGTATTTTAGCAATTTAGCAACCAAGTCATAACACTAACAGTTCTGACTAGCACAGTGAGCGCACTATGGGCGTCTTCAGAAGATTTCAAGTACACAGTAATGGCAATCTTCTGTTAGTTCTGTAAACGCATACGTGACGTGTACAGTGTACACCTTATTTCATTTGTACAGGTTTGTATGGACTGTGGACTGACAAACTGTACACAACATTGGCATCACTCACTCGTTGTAAGTTTTCATTACCGACTTGCAAGTCTGATGATCCACAGTCATTCACTGAAAATCGGGAAGGAACACAGGTACGTGGACTGGGTATGAAGACCAAGAACACAGCAAAGACAATCTGTGCAAATCCCTGGGTGATACAGGAGGAACTGTTGCTGGAGTCAAGTCACTTCCATATGAGGTGTCCTGGTTTCATGCAGGAACAATTGGCAATGGCAGACTACCGGTACCTACACCGGCGGCTCTGCACTGACCTCCCTCAGGACAAGCTGGGCTAAAAAAAATGTACAGTGTATATTGTACTGACTGTAGTGAGGAACTACATGTACATGTAGTTAGTCCTACTGTCATGAGACAATGATATGTTTTTGATCCCAGCATTTTGTTCTGATATACTGTATGCTGTATTCAATGGCTGTGTGGAGCCGTGGAAACGCTGCTGACTGGAAATATAGCCAACAGCTGGGGCCCACTGGGTGATGAATAGAGCACTGAGGGGGGAGGGGGGGGGGGGGTTAATGATGACATCTAATCCAGGTACCTGTGTGACACCAGATGACCCAGGAGACATCCATCCAAGGTGAGAGCGTCATCAACACAACACAGAGTGCCACAATTACGCAGGGCAAAAAGTGCAGCTTCTTTTGAGGTGCATCTCGGCCGACCGCTCATGATTACAAATTGTTACTTTCCAACATACGTACACATACAGTAGGCCTACATAATTTGTATTTGGGACAAATTGGAATCAGTGATTGGAGTTACAACAATGGGTGGTTCGTCCCCAGACGGTCAGACCCACACTTCCGAGTTTGATGTGGGCAGATTTCGTTTAGAGGATAAAGACACCCCAGCCAGGCATTGACGAGTCGACTTTTTGGGGAAGGCCACCATCTAATTGTAAGGGCTGGACAGCTTAGATGTTTAGACCACTGGTGCGCGAAACCAGAGGTTCTGGTCCAGTCAAAGTTTTCTTTTCCATTTGTCAAATTTGATAAAAGATTATGTGAAAGGACTCCACGTATCTGACAATAATCTGAGTCAATTTGCATTGATGGTCCACTCCACATGCATGTCGCAAAGGCCTTCCCTAATTTGCAAGCCAGTGGTTCGTGGTTCATGCGGAAAGATCCTGCAACACAAAAAGACATTCAAGAGTAATGCCTCACACACACGAGGGGTAGGGTGACAGAACAATATTCAAGAGGAAACTGTGGTCAAAGCAGGACAATATGTTGACACTGGCAAGCCCCAAGTCTACGTGCAGCCTACACCCAGGTGACCAGTACATGTACATATACATGTACAGTGTACAGAACATTCAAAGCCTCAGAGCTACATGTACTCTACATTGTACATGTACATGTACATATACCGGTAGGTGCATTCTGTAGGGTACAGGGTTCTGTTGACCCCAAGTTCAACTCCTCCACACGACACTCACTCTGAAATGCTGTGACTGGGTGTAATACACTGTAGGCTAATTCTGCCGGAATTCTGCAGGATTCCTCTGACCGTAACCCTGCTGCACTCAGCATTTCAATGAGATGCGTTCCCGTGGAATTTCATTGACCCACGCCCAGCTGCACTCGACAAGATGCAACAGTGGGTGCACTGCATTCAGCGGCATTCCATTGACCCCAACCCTGACACACTCTCACAAGAGTGACATTTAATTTCTATTGACTGTAGTCACTATATTCTGCATTCCTGCTGCACTTGAATAGATACAGTATTTTGCAGTTAAATTACTCCAGTAATAGGTGCACAAAAGAGCATTGTTGTAGTGTTGGAAAGTAGATACATGTACATGTACTGTACTGTACAAAAGTGTACATGTAGTCATTGTATACTGTATGCTGAAGAAGACATCATAGTCATACAGTACATGTACATGTACATGGTGTACACGTACACGTACATGACTACATGTACATGTGTACACGTACATGTACAGTGTACATGTGTACATGTACGTGTAGTCGTGTACAGTACGTACACGCATACATGTACATGTACTAGTACTCTTATGAATACATCTTGTCAGTTGTCATGCTAACACTAACAGTAGGCCTACTGTTTCATCAATTTCCATATTTGAAAACTATAAAGCAATAATTAAAGAATATCAGGGAATCACACGGAAATGAATTGCTTTCTCATTTTGCTCCTTTTTGGCTGACTGACTGATGATGACACTGCAATCATCAAATTGTTGGCAGTGTAGTGAGTGTACATTACGTGTACACGTACATGTACTGTACACTGTGCTACAACAGCTACATCGCCTGCTGTTGGAAGGGTAGAGTCACTTACCGGAATTGGTCATATCAATGCAGTGCACTTCAGCAAATGCAATGGAAACAAGATGAGATTGGAGTGGTCATGTCAGTCAAGCTGCATCTGCCACAGAACTGATGCAGCAAAGGAATTTGACCTTCCTCAGATACATGTATTTCTCCGGGAAACCTTTATCAATTTGATTATTAACTTCAACCCTGTTCAACTTCACGATGGTCTTTTGAGGAATACCCAGAGATGGCTCTGTATACTGTACGTGTACAGCATGCAGCCCCTGGGCCTAATTCTAGAAGTTGAAGTTTGAGTGCAAACATCCCAGGAAACACTTTTAAGCAACTATCGCGACGTTAATTTGGCCAGTCAATCCTGCCCACGTCAACTCATACCCACACCACCCTCTACATGTACCCAGGTCAACTCTAGGCCTACTGTCATAGCGCCTACCCATGTCAACCCTTAGTAGCCTTACCCACATCAACCCTTACCCACATGTGTCAACTCATACCCACATCAACCTACAGGTGTACATGTACCCTGTATACCCAGGTCAACTCATAGACATAGGGCCTACCCATGTCAACCCTTAGTAGCCTTTATCCACATCAACCCTTACATAAGACACATGTCAACTCATCTCATACCCACAATGGGCAACATCAACCTACCCTGTATACCCAGGTCAAGTCATACTCATTGAGTCATAGGGCCTACCCATGTCAACCCTTAGTAGCCTTTATCCACATCAACCCTTACCCACATGTGTCAACTTATACCAACATCCCCTCATACCCAGTGGCCAGTACGATACTCACGTCAACTCGTACCGACATCAACTCATGCAACAAATGCATCTTTCAAATACAAGTTTTTTAAAATCTAAGCATAGAATCAAATGAATACCAGTACTTAGCCAAATAAGCTGACACAACTAAAACAAAATTGAAGTGCATGTTTTCTTGATTATTTACACGAACCATTGCAAGTCGTCATCATCACTACATGTATAATGATGTACCTAAAGTCTTAGTACATACTAAAAAGTTTACAACATGTACTACAGTAGTAGTTGACATGGGTACGAGTTGATGTGGGTACAAGTTGAACTTTATCAATGTCAACCGGCATTAGCATTAAATACTAGGACCAACAATTTTTAGCTTGGACAAATAATTGGGTCTACCACGGGGTGGGTCTACCTCAGTACCTGACAATTGATTTTGCAAGCCGTGAAGAGGCAGCGCACGAGACAGAATCAAATCAAATGATGATGGCCAACAGGGGAATGCAGGGCTTTACTCACCTGAGACCCACATTTCTGACTCAAGCCGCCTACGTTTGTGTGCTTCATTTGTTAAAATCAATCACTAAATTAGTAAATTATGATAGACAGTAGTCCCACTTACTGGGCCGCTAGTAGCTCCTTAAACGAGTTTTGAGATTATCTGTCGCACTAGTGCACTAGTGCGACAGATAATCTCAAAACTCGTTTAGGGGAGCTACTAGCGGCCCAGTAAGTGGGACTAGATAGACGGCTCATTTGACGCCGGTATTATTAGACACTGTCAGTGTCATTGATCACAAAATGTTACTGAAATTTGTGTCGTCAGTGTTACTGTTACTGACTGTTAGTGAACACTCAAGGCTGCACTGCACTGACAGTGAGTGAATTTCCTTGCTCTTGAGTCTTGGTGAAACCACGGAGGAATAAGAATTCCATGGTGAAACTGAAAAGGCTGTCACCTCGCTCACTCACTGACACAGTGACACCACTGACTGTGACTGTGAGTGTGAATGTGAGTGAGTGTGAATGTGATCGGCGAATGTTATTTTCTTCTCAGAAACTGGAGTCAGTCCAACACGGTCGATCAGCTGTCTGATTTGGGGGGCAATTGCTACAGACCACGGCGTACGGTTGTCCCGCATGGAATGTCCAACATGGACAACAACCTGTAATGTTTGATCGCTCTGTGTCTCCCGGTTTTCATTCATGTGTGCGTCCGGAAACTGGACCATATCTGCTCCGCGATTTGAATGGGGGAGCGGACCGGATAGGACGTACAGTGCTGTATGGCCCTGGCGGTAGTCCGAGTAACTTGGAGTTGTACCCGACAAGTCACCCCTTTTTTATCGAATTTTGAAATTTTGAGATTCGGGTGACAGTCACCCGAATCTCAAAATTTCAAAATTCGATAAAAAAGGGGTGACTTGTCGGGTCCAAGTTGCTCGGACTAGCCTGGCGGGGGGTTTACGTTTATCAACCGGCACTGGGGGCAGTACAGTACGCGGGGAAGGCCCTTGAATCGAAATGTAGGTTCAACGAGAACTTACCGGACTCAGTGGAGTGACATCGCCAGGAAATCTGTTCCAATATTACTAGCTTAGAGTTAGAGAGTTCCAGGAGAAACGAGCGAATTCCTCCGTGATCACACGTAGCTATCTGCACCGCGCTCAGTACGTGACTGTAGATGGTCGTCGCCTGCTACGGATATTCGGCAACGGTGGTCTACCGGAAGGAAACAATAGGAGTTTCAGTTTAAATTCCTACTGCTGTACCGGACACGGTCCCCCTTGACTGACGCGTCGAATTCGCACGGTCCGTCCTCCCGGTGGGAATCAAATTGCATTTGTTGAATTCTTATCCAGTCACGTGATCTGCCTCATCAAAATAATAATGCCCCTGTTGGCTGATCCCAGGAGTGACTACTACAGTACTAGGGCTTGCCAGAGCCGGTGTATCTCCATGGGTGTACAATCTGTACGTGTACATGTACAATAGGCCGTTCCGAATGACTACAGCTTTGAATCGCGTGTATTCTATAGTATAGGCTCACAGAGCTCTATTTATAGAGCTCTATGTATAGGCTGCAGCATTCATTGATGGAATCGTGCAAGCCACAGTTAGAACAACCGTAAATTGGTCCCATAGAGGGCGCTATGACAACAAATCACTGGGCGCAGCTCATAATTATTTTGGTGATACATGTATCACGGTGATGTAAAGGTTTGCTAGGTGGATTACGCTCTATGGAGGAAGTACCAAGCGCAAGATTAGCGGTGACAACATGTAAAACATAATTATCTTTTGAGACGGAGTGTGGCTCTGAAAAGGAGTTACTGGCACTTTTCAGAGCCACAGATGTTTTACGTGGTTGTCACCACAAACCCTCCACGCCGTTAGAAATTGGTGGCATCGACCTGGAATAAAGTAGCACCATGGTAGCACAGAGGTGTACAGAAGTTATCTCTAGACTCTATCCAGTGCCCACTTGAATCCCCAGCCAATGGCGGGTGAAAACCAAGGATTCATTCGCGCGTTATTCCACTGCGATGTTTCCCGGTAATTCTACTCCTTGACTAGGTTAATTATTAACACTGAGTGATGAAGTGCACACCTTTTCACAGCACCTAAAGCCAAACACAGCATAGACAGCCTGGCCGATGCCTACTCGGGCATCATGAACGACTCCCGGTCCTCCACACTGAATCCACACTAATCTGTCCAACATGGCAGTCCTCAGGATTTCAAGTCCTGTGTTTCTTTAGCATATAGGGCCTACCAATGTAATTTGTCTGCATCCTACCCCCTTTTCTCCCATTGCCATGTGATGGCTCCCACAAATGTGACCCGGCACAGCATAACGAGGAATAACCCCCACTTTTGTGATTTTGAGACTTTCTAATGATGTGAAAGAGTATACCAATAGCTTTCAAATGATATCAACATTATCTCCGTGTGAACTGTGTTGTAAATAGTACAAGGGGATTTCGCTCGTTCATTTGGTACCAGACACAATATAGCAGCGCCATACCAACTCCTTGAAAGCGGCCATTCAAAAAGGCAGGAACTTTACATTTTCATGAAAACAGTACACAAACACTCCCCCGAAATCCTCGTTTTTTCAACATTTAGAGACGGATTTCGGAAAAATTCTTTGGACATAATATCCTCCAATACATTTACTTTCCGAAAATACAAAAAAAATAAAATATTTTTTTTATCGAATTGAGAAGATACTTTGACTTCGGGCGTTGTTTACTCGAAAAGTGTTTTGGTGGGATATTCCTCAATTTTCTGATCCGTAGTTTTCCAGATTTTTGGAAGACACCCTCACATAACCCCCCCCCCCCCCCAACAGAAACAACCGAATCGATTGGTGGTTATGCGCATCAAAACGCAGCCTGGAATAATTTAAGTCAAGAATGAAAAACCAGAGGGAATTAGGCCAGGGTGGGAATTGAGCCTACAATTCGGCCTCTTGTGCAGGCAGGGTTCACGAACCTTCATAAAGAAAGTCCACGACTCCCCCCCCCCCACGAGGTATTTGTTTTTTAAACCAGGACAAAAAAACCTCGGCAACTTTTTGTAAGCTCAGTTGCCTAGAGTCAACAAAATAAATGGACATCACTGTATTGTTATAGCAGGTAAAATGTATAATTATGTATTAACTATCATTAATTTTTTAAAGCCCCTACACAATATTGGTAAGATCGAAAAACAGAAAATTAATGTTCACAGATTTACATGAAACTTATTCAGCTTAGCTTGCAGATGGTTTTAGTAGAAACCCTGCACTGAAATATTTCTGCCAGTTAAATGTTGTATTTTGGGAGAAAAGAGTAAAAGAAATCGTTTACATCTCACCGCAATCTAAACTATTTTTTTCGGAACAGTACAGCGTTGAATGCTGCATTTTTCGCAACACAAATGAAGCATTTTCACGATTTTCTCGAGACTCGGTTGGCGGATTGAGCTGAAATTCTCACAGGTGTGCTATTTTATGCATATGTTGGATCAGACAACGTATGGATGCTATTCTTTGACCTCGACCAATGTTGTGTAGAGGCTTTCAGCTCAATTTTATTTTATCACTCAGCTCTATCCAATAAAGACCAAAATGTGGTCTTTAAAACATTGATTTTTTTTTCAATCATGGAAAGTCGTAGCTTGGTGGGCGGAAAATGTTTCCCAATTTCAGAATAGAAACAATTTGAACAATATCATAAATGGACATAATTGAACAGTTCTAATTTTCATTTACCCTTGTTCTTAGAGATTTGTCTATTTCTTCATGACTTTTCAAGGCCTGGAAAGGTCATGAAGCTAAACAATGATTGGGAAAACAAAATACAAGAAAGCAAAACAACAAACTCAAATAGGTGTATCATTAACTTTGGAATATACTTTTATTTGTGAGCATAATAATATATATAAGGAATATACTGAAGTAATGTGAATAATTATTACAAATTTTTAGCCCGATACAAAATACTGAAAGAAAAAAAACAACAATTAGGGAAAGAAAAATAATCCCAAATTACTGAAACATTAAAATACATGTTTTTGTTAGCATTTCAATGTCGTAACATATGGCACACATACACTTGTCCCTTTTTTAAAAAGCCCAGGCTGACAATACTATACTCATGGAGAACCTAATTTCATTAGGTTAAATAATGTTAGTGAATACGCACAAAATAACATAACATTGTAATTAGTGGAAATTTTTGGTGGGGGTGCTGTTAAAAAAAATTAAAAAAAAAATCTGTAGTATTTCCCATAACCCCCAATAAAAAAAATCCCACCACAAAAAGAACAACTAAACAATACTATCAACAGTGAACTAACAAATCACATTTGAAACAAAAAAAAAAGGTTTGCAGTAAATGAAATACATACGCACAAATCAGTCAAAGTAACCTTGCTCAAAATGTGTGCCTTACTACAGAAGACAAGACTCTTCTCTGTACAACGGACACTCCAACCTACCGGTACGCCTGGTCATGAACCAGTCAGCAGTCAGTCTGTGGGAGTACTTTGTACTGAGGGGAAAGTGGCCGTGATGTATATTTTCCGCTGGTTTCTAACTGCAGAGTGTTTTGAGCACAATAAAGGGGAATTCTCAGGACTCTGGCTCTGGTCAAATAACGATTGCTGTTGGCCAGCAAAGCTTGGAGCGTCTGCATCTGGTGTACGAAACGCCGGCATTATCACAGACTGGTGAATCCATCTGCACAGCAGAGGACATGTGCTTTGAAAGTGGCATTTTGTGTGCTAGTAACATTTCTAAAAAAAAAAAAAAAAAAACACATTCTTTGCCCTGTCTTTGGATGGTGCAAACGTGTCCTTGATTGTGATTGTGATACAGTGGTGCATGAAATTAACACTGCTTACACTGCTGACACTGCTTACCCGAAATAATACTGGACCCAATTTCACAGTGTCAGCATGAAAAGTCTATCTTGTATAAACAAGATTGCACACTGCATTGCGATGTGATGCCAATTGCTTTGGACTTGTATTCCGCTATTCTTTACCAAGCCAAGCATGAAACAAAAGTGAAGATTGTGTTGGCAAGCTGGTCCTATCAATCATGGCATTTTGTGCGACGTTTGATGCTTAAACGGTTCTATGAAAATGGCCCCTGATTTCCATCTTGAGGATGATTTATGCAATTTGATACATTTGAAGAAAAAAAATTTAATAAAAAAATTGCCACTTGTGAAGATGCTGACGATAAGTGAGGATTCTGACCAAAGCCCGCTTTGATCAATTTCCTGAAATACGGAATGTGCCAGGCACAGTGATTTGCTGCCCTCGGTGTCTGTGTGAATAATCAGATTTCAAACTCGCTAGCAAGTTCTAGATATGGAGAAGTTTCTGTGAAAGCAGCCTTTCAGTCCAGGGTTGAGGGTAGGTACCGGTAGTCCCTTCTCTATTCTTCACCATTCTCTTCACAGTCACAGGCATAGGGCCAGTGTCTTGTGTGACATCTCTTTGGTTTCTTTAAGGCACAGGTCACCACTCGGCTAAATCAGGGGACAACCACCATTCACCCATGCACTGTCCCAACGACTGCCAAGCAGTCAGACAGTGTGCCAATACAGTCCCCATAGGTTAAACATTTGGTTTTAAGACACGTTTGGCATGAGGGAACAGGCCGATACAAAAATAGGGGTACCAATATGCATACTCGAAGCAGACGTTTCACATTGTGCCAAACCAAAGCCAGAATCCTGGTAGCATTTTTGTCTAACCCTTTTTTCTGTTACAATCTACTATAGCGTTTCAATAATTCATTTGGACAAAACGTCAACCCTGCAAAAACTCTTTGGTTCTCTCTTTCAGCGTTCACAAACTGTCACATACAGACTCTTTTCGCAGCCCTGTGCATTGAAAACTCAACCTCTTATCTCGTGTGATAGACCAAAGTGATGTTTCTCATGAGGCACGACTATAAACCGATGAGTCCCACCCTATCAGATTAATAGTCTGAACATAAACGTCAGACAGAAACACAACATTCCAACGTCTCACCATAAATGACTCACATAATAATGAATTTTCAACCCCTTGTAAAATATGAATAGCCTCTTTTTCACGCACTGTTTCGTTGCTTTCAGAACCTTTCGAGTAAAGACAGTCATTCATTCTGGCTTTGAGAAAGGCCCTGCTAGGATCAAAACGTCAGGCCCTCCTAATTTTTGATATTTGCACTTTGGTCAGTAAGCAGTTTGCAACATTTTTGCATTTTATTCTTTTTCAAAGAGCTCAATTCTGCCTTTGAGGAAGATCCTGCTAGGACAGAATCGTCGGGCCCTTTATCTTTTTCATTTTTTGCATTTGGGTCAATCAAATCAGTAAGTTATTGGCATTTTTTTTATGTACTCGGAGCTAAGAAAGGTCCTGCTAGGATCGAAACGTCAGGCCCACTCAATTTTGAGATTTGCATTTTGGTAATTTTAGTCAGTAAGTAGTTTGCAACATTTTTGTATATCACTTGGAGCTAAGACGAGTTAAAACCTTACAAAATAAATAAGCTAAATAGATCTCCTTTTCAGTGAATGTTGTTACTGCTCAGTGAAAATGCCTTACTTTGATCGTATCATTTTCTTCAAAATGTTCACAAAAAGGTGATATTGGTGACACATTAGTGCCGTTTGCATGATGAAATTGCATCTTCCTTCCAAACTCAACATTAAAATCTCGGAACGGGCATTTTTTGTTTTCCTCGTCTGAAATTCCGGTTAGGATGCAGTTTTGGAAATTTTCAACGGCATCGTGGTATTCTACATCCATGCGGGCTTCTTCAGATATTCCTCCTGCCATTCTTTCTCTGTTCAAGAGGCTCTTCTAAGAGGCCCTTGTTGAGGTAATAGTGTGTGCATATTAGATGAAGACAAAAACCAAAACAACCGAGATTAAAACTCCCAAAGAAATCCTCCCTCTGGGGCCGACCTGTCAGAATCGCCTCTCTGCCCCCCCCAACCCACTTTCTTATAAATTCGACGGAGAGCAGTAAGTGGAAGACTGTGGATTTCAACCACACTCCCAAACAGGGGGAGATGTTGGCGGCTATGAAATCCGTTCATTTGGCTTCAGTGCAGCATTGCTGGTTAATAGTAACAAGAGAACGACATCAACACAACAGTCAACAGACAATGAACAACTCAATGGAATGTGGCCCCGTGCATATTGTGGAGGGGGTGGTGTGGTGGTTGAGACCCCACTGTGATTCAAATGCACTGCAGTGGCTCTTTCAGTACAAAAAATATCACCACCTGTTATAGGGGAGGGGATGACACAATCTCTCTTTCACCGACGGAAAATGTTGTACGTATAACGCAACACATACCAATGGTGTATGAATGACTCCATTTAAAAAAAAAAAACACCACCAAAAAAGGAAGGATCGGAAGGAATTGAGTGTTCTGTGAGTAGGTCTGCTGTCCTGGGGATGCATACATGAGTATCTCAAAGGCACTTGGTGATGGGACATCCGTTGCGGGGACAGCCATGGCAAGTCCCTCCCCTCCTCCTCCTCTTCCTTCCGTGGGCATCGGCCCCTGGTATCTTCCCTCAAGAGGTCTGGGCACGCTCCCAACCTTGAAAGAGGGCGCTGGCGTACCCAATGGGGTACCATCTGGGTATATTAGGAGGCAATCCATGGGGGTGGGGGGGCAGATGGCTCCCTTGTGGGTAGTATAGGCCAATGGATTGGTTCCTGAGCTTGGAGAGTGTGGGCGTACGAAGCTGCCAGCAGCTTGGTTTGTGCTGTTGTAAAGGAGCCAGTAGGGTTTATCAGTGAGGAGTAAGCTAACAGTAGGCTGCATCTCTGAGTGGTAAGGTGCCAGTGGCCTCGATCGTCGAGTAGTAAGGTGCCAATGGCCTGGAACGCTGAGTAGTAAGGTGCCAGTGGCCTAGATCGTCGAGTAGTAAGGTGCCAGTGGCCTACATCCTCGAGTAGTAAGGTGCCAGTGGCCTGGATCGCTGAGTAGTAAGGTGCTAGTGGCCTGAATCACTGAGTAGTAAGGTGCCAGTGGCCTGGATCGCTGAGTAGTAAGGTGCTACTGGCCTGGACCACTGGGTAGTAAGGTGCCAGTGGCCTGGTTCACTGAGTATTAAGGTGCTAGTGGCCTGGATCACAAAGTAGTAAGGTGCCAGTGGCCTGGATCGCTGAGTAGTAAGGTGCTACTAGCCTGGATCGCTGAGTAGTAAGGTGCCAGTGGCCTGGATAACTGAGTGGTAAGGTCACTGTGAGGTGCCAGTGGCTTGGCTCTTGGAAGAGTAAATCCCGTGTCAGTACGTACGGGATCATGGTGCAACTAAGGTCCCCGGGGCTCTGATGATGGCAAGGCAAAGGGTGTCGTGATTGAGCGAAGCCTGAGCCTGAGCCTCTTCGTCCCTGCTGTAAGAGGTGTAGACGAGGCCTCTGAGTCTTGGGACGTGCGCTATCCGAACCAATATCTGAACAAGGAAGCTCATCAGAGTTCAATGGGGGGGGGGGGTGGTCTGAAAGCTCGCAGTCAGCCGGGGGGAGGGGGGGTGCACCTATATGAGTCTCGTGTTCCTCAGGGACTGTATAAGAGCCCGGTAGACAAACGTGTACTGTCCAACAGTCTGCACCATCATCATGCGCTGGTTTCTTAACCTCTCCAGCATCCGCGGTACGTTGATTTCCTAGATTGTAACAAAACAAAGGAAAACCAGTTAGAAGTCAATTGAGAGAGAGAGAGAGAGGGGGGGGGGGGAATTAGGCAAATTGAGGGAGGAAAGCAATACCCGAGTAGACATGTATGAAACTTCTTCAAACAATGCACACAATTCACAATTGGAGCAAACTGTTAACCGGTGTTTATTAATTTTAATTTTTTAGCCAGAGGGTGAGTATCAAAAATAAGGAGGGCCTGACGTTTCGATCCTAGCTGGACCTTTCTCAGAGCCAGAATGACAGGGATAACACAAACAGGAAGGGGAGAGTAACAGGGACAGACAGAAGACAGAGGACAAAGGGGATGGATGGTAGGGTGAGATCAAACTTTCATTTTACTAAAGAGAGCTGTGAAGGTTTTTAACATTTTGTTTTAGGTTAGCCCCAACTTTTAACGGTTGGTGTCAAATATGTCCTTGTGATGAGTTGTTCTTCAAGGTTACCAACATAAAGGCATACAGTGGAATGCCATTATAATTAGCATTCCGGGATCCATGAAAATTGTTCGGTATAGCGGTCGTTCGTTATAGCAGTTGTGGCTAAATATTTTGGACACAAAAATCGGGAGCCAAAGGGCATGTTCGTTATAGCCGAATGTTCGGTATATCGACGTTGGTTATAGTGACGTTCCACTCTATTCAGGGATGTAAGTGACCGACAAAGTCATTTCCTGAAAATCACCGAAAGCCAATAAATTGTGCGACTGCGAGTGACAGAAAGATGCGTTTGAAAAATTCACGGCAGGGATGCAGGCACCCTTCAGTTTTTAGGAATTTATCTTATAAAATTGAGCAGTTAGAGATACCAGTTTGATATGTAAAAAAAAATTTAAAAATAATAATAACCTAATTTCCGGGGAAAAAAATCCACGGCATTTGCGGAAATCCAGAAATTTCCGGGAGTCTTTCATCCCTGTGTATTGGTTTGAGGCGTGCTTTTATGCAGTCATTAAATTTCGGAAATGATTCGCCACTTTGAGAAAGTGCCGAGGAAATGAGCCCTTCAGTGTACAGGGAGACCGTTGATACAGTGCCTCATCACTGGGACTTCTCAATCCACTGGCAGGGTTTCACGTCACTGCAACACCCCTCCCTCCCATCCCCCCATCTCACCTCGTTGTGCTCCAAGCTGTTCAGCATCAGGTCTGTCAGGATAAGGACGCCCGTTCTGCCCACTCCTGCGCTGCAGTGCACCAGCGGGGGCGAGGGCTTGTCGTTGATGCTGTTGGCGTGGCGACAGACCGACTGGAATTCCTCAACGAAAGCTGCAGACACACCCCAAACAAACAAAATTCAAAAGTTCAAATGTTGCGTGCTGCTTACTGATTTCAGATGACCGCTAAAGCCTATCTCTGAAACTCAGCGGGCCTTAGCAGGACCTTTCTCAAAGGCAGAATGAGGGGCTTCGGAAAGGAAAAAATAAGGCACTGAGGCCACCCCCGTGATATTTGGCCCCAGGTGGTAAGAGTTCAGAAATCAGGGATGTAAGTGACGGACAAAGTCATTTCCTGAAAACTCACTGAAGGCGAATTAATTGTGCGACTGCGAGTGAGCGCTTACATGTACGTGACCGAGAGATGTGACTGCGAGTGATTCATGGCAGGGGTGCAAGCGCCCTTCAGTTTTTTTTAACAGATAAAAATGAGCAGTTTAAATTTAAATAAAAAAAAAATAATAATAATAAACAGAAAATAAAAAATTCACGCAATTTCCGGAAATCCAGAAGTCTTACGTCCCTGAGAAATTCGTGGAGCAAACAGTTCCGCCACAAGGCAAGCGCTGGTTTCGAGCACAAGCCTCGGCCGGTGTGCAACACAGTGTCAGGTCGCTGATCCGAGGGGAAGTGTTTTTTTTTTCCCTCGACTCGTCTAAAAAGAAAAAAAAGTTCATCGACGAGCGAGGACAAGACTTACCGAGGTAGCCGTGGAGGTCTTCGGGACAGCCCTGGTTGGGCCAGTCTGTGTACTGCAGGTGCCAGACCGTCCGCTGTTCGCCGGAGGGGACGTGGCGCACCGTCAGCCCGCTGGTGATGTAACAGCCCGAGTCGTTGCTGAACTGACCGATGATGCGGAACTGGAGTCGAGACAACAACGGGGATAGAGACAGTGAATTCTCTAAGACAGGTCCATGCGCGAACAAAAAAGTAGGGCTTGGATGGCTACTGTTGAACGTGGTGGGAGGGGGGGGGGGAAGTTGGCTGCGTCACTGTGCAAGTCGTCTCTTTTGAGAAGGAGTTATGGCTCGGGGAAAAAAGGGCCGGTCACTCAATGTTTCGGACCTGCTTGCGGCTGGCTCTGCCAATCGTACGGGAGACTGGCCATTGGGTTGGCTCTCTCCTCTCTCCTTTGCCTGAATATCTCTATGTGCAGGACACTGAGACAAATACCCAGAGAGAGAGAGAGGAGAAGTTGTTGTGGGCGTGTTGCGGATTACATCAGAGGTCCGGATGGATATACTGGAAATGACTTACTGGGCCAAACTCCACTGTGTTCTTGGAGGAGCTGCAGTCAGGCCAATACTTGAAGCACCTTTCTTTCCCTCCTTCCTGGAAACCACAGAAGACAAACCAAACAGACAAGCACCTTGATGTTACTTTGATGCGATGAATTACTACAGCCATGTACATGGTCAGTTATGGGTGTGATCAGAGTGAGCACAGCGAGGTACACGTATAGAGTCAAGTTTTTAGACTTTTTTTTCTTCTAGAGGTTAAAACAAAAAACTGTTGCAAGCTGCTCACTGACTAAAACGGCCTGCAATACATAAATCTCAAAAGTTTGAGGGCCTGACGTTCCGACCCTAGCAGGACCTTTCTCAAAGGACCTTTCTTTCTTTGCCTTTTAGAAAGGTCCTGCTAGGATCGGAACGTCAGGCCCTCAGACTGACAGGACAGGACGTCACTTCACCGCCAAAGGCTGATTAGCTTGTCCACAGGAGCGTCCAAATCCGCGGAAGCGCACGCAAATACCGAATCTGAGTATGTCCTTTGGACATTTGATGACTCCAAGGCGTTCTAAGTATCTACGCGAATAGAAGGCTGACCGGCAAAAAAAAAACACGTGACTGAAAACCCTCTATATGGTCTGGAATTCACATGGTAGGTGGGTGGGTAGGGTGGGGGGTTGGTTCTAGAGCCAGGACACCACTGACCTCCAGCTTGGTGAGCATGGCAATGACGTGGATGCCTCTCTCCCACACCATGCGCCACCAGTCCTTGACTGTGCACTCCATGGGGCCCTGGGAGGCCACGTACTGGCAGTGCTCGCCGGCCACGGGGATGCGGATGTTGGAGGCGTTGATGTAGCCCGTGCTGTTGTCGTGCATGGGGGCAAGCTCGATCTTCTTATCCTGAGACGGAGAAGAAGAAAAAATTGGGCGGTTTGCACGACAGATACACTAGGGTGGAATGCTTTGGCGGCGACGTCGTGTGCTTGGTCTCGCGTTGAGATTGAGTGAGGCCCTGAGAGGAGCCGGTTAAAGCAACATTACGGGAACGCACTGCCCATGACGTTGAGTTACCAGCTCTTCTCAGAGCCACACTTGCACAACTTCACAAGCTGTCACCGCAAACCATTTTGCATTAGAAGAGCAGCAATGATGACATCGTTTGAAGCAATTCAGAGCCGATGATTTGCTTCTTTTGGTGTTTTTCTTAGGAGGTTTGCTAGGCCAGAAGGTTGCCAAACAGCCTATTTATCGGAAATTTGATGTTGTTGAAGGCTAAGTCTAACATCGCATTCAATGCTCAATTTTTCTCATCAAAGTTGGAGTTTTGATGAGGGAGGGGGGGGGGGGGCTTAGGGTCGAGTCTTGGTTACCTCGTATGGAAGCACATCTTTAAACCGATTGCGGTGAGCGTTATCGGGCAACTGGGCGGTGTAGAAGATGGCGCTGGGCCGTTTCTTGGGGATGAGGTCGTACTCGGTGAATACCTGGCCGTCGCGAAGGTGCTCCTCCAGGATCTTCCTCTGTGGTTTGGAGAAAAGAAAAGTCTGTATAACTGAAGACACAAACCAAAATGTTGCACTGGCGAGATATCTCTCAACTTCTAGTTGGTCGAACGAGGCAAACCTTTGTTTAAGCAAACTGTGAATTCTGGACTTGAATTTTCTGGAGGGAAAAAAATCGCCAGTAACTACTTTGGTCATGGAATCACCTGGGCCAACACACAGGACTAGTGTCCATGGGTCTCGTTAAGCTGCTCAGTCACTTTGCTAGGGTTTACATACAGGACCAGGTCCAATGGTCCGGGGTCCAATGGTCCGGGGACCAATGGTCCGGGGTCCAATGGTCCGGGGTCCAATGGTCCGGGGTCCAATGGTCCGGGGTCCAATGGTCCGGGGTCCAATGGTCCGGGGTCCAATGGTCCGGGGTCCAATGGTCCGGGGTCCAATGGTCCGGGGTCCAATGGTCCGGGGTCCAATGGTCCGGGGTCCAATGGTCCGGGGTCCAATGGTCCGGGGTCCAATGGTCCGGGGTCCAATGGTCCGGGGTCCAATGGTCCGGGGTCCAATGGTCCGGGGTCCAATGGTCCGGGGTCCAATGGTCCGGGGTCCAATGGTCCGGGGTCCAATGGTCCGGGGTCCAATGGTCCGGGGTCCAATGGTCCGGGGTCCAATGGTCCGGGGTCCAATGGTCTGGGGTCCAAGGTCCAATGCTCCATGGTCCAGGGTCCAATGGTCCGGGGTCCAATGGTCCAGGGTCCAATGGTCCAGGGTCCAATGGTCCAGGGTCCAATGGTCCGGGGTCCAATGGTCCGGGGTCCAATGGTCCAATGGTCCGGGGTCCAATGGTCCATGGTCCAATGGTCCGGGGTCAGATGGTCCAGGGTCTAATAGACCACTGCTTATATCCATCGGGCTGGTGTGAGTTTGAGTCTCAGCATATACATAAATTTCTTTGAGATAAATTTCTTAGAGATGGGGAGTAATGTCCAAGACAAGAAGACTCACTCTAGCGTCCCTCGGATGTTTGGGGTCGTCATCTTCCGCATCGTCTTTATCGCCCGGCCTGACCAATGTCAAACCACTCATGGCGGCCAACTTCAAGGGTCCAATGTATTCACTTCTGTCTTTGTCCTTCCCCTGGGCGGCAGCTTCCATTTCAGACTCCTGCGATGTGGACGTGCTGTAGCCGCTGGTCGCCTGCGTGGACTGGTCCGGGCTGGCGTTGGGGGACAGCGAGGGCGCCCCGTCGCCGGCCTGCCGCTGCGACAGGCGGCCGTCCGCAAAGGCGGGCAGGGCGCCCGTCAGGGCCGTCTCCACGATGCCCGAGTCCCGCTGGCTGAGGGGCGGCCGGGAGGGCTCCACCAGGTTGGCCCGGTCGATGTGGAGGGCGGCAAACTGGCTGGCGTTCAGCTCCCGCATCTCGGGGCTGAGCGGGGCGGGGCTGTGCTGGAGGCCGCTGTCCCTGTTGGGGGTGAAGTTGGAGCCGAAGGAGGCCGGCCGCCGGCGCTCCACCGGCCCGTACTCCGTGGCCGCGTAGCCCAGCGCCGAGTCCGCGTTGATGTACATCTCCTGGCCGTGGTTGGGCAGCTGGAACTGCCGCGGCGGGCTGCCGATGCTGTTCGGCGAGATGTTGGAGTCCATGTCGCTGGTGTCGGCAAACTCGCTGGGCGGACGCATCAGCGGCATCAGCAAGTGGCTCTGGGGACTTTGCACCGGAGGCTCCGCGTAGGTCCGTCCCTCAGACAGGAAGACGCTGCCCTGGTCCTCGTAGCCGGCCGGGGCCTGCAGGATGGGGACGTCGGTGGGACTGGTGCTGCCAGAGCTGCGGACGACCAGACCGGTGGCGGTGCCGCCGTGCTGAGGAGAGGCCGGGAACACCTGCGGGCCCAGGAACAGGTTCACGTTCTGGCCAAACTCCTGCGGCCGGCCGGGCTCGGCATTGAGGTGCAGGCTCTGGAGGGCCTCGGTGGGCAGGGAGTGCTGAGCGAGGTTGCCGCTGGAGGTGCTCATGTTGGACTCCAGGGAGCTGAGGCCCGGCTGCAGCTCGTGGACCGGGTGGAAGGCCATGTGCTGCAGCCGCCGGCTCACCAGGTCCGGACTGCTGCTGCTCACCTGGTAGTTCTGCCAGTTCCGGGCCAGGTCCGGCGTGCTGGTGCTGCCCCGCGGGTACGGGGGCGGCGGCCGAAACTTGTTCTTGAGCAGCTTGGCGGCGATGTACTCCTCCGTGGTCTGCAGCTGGGAGGTGAGCTCCGGCACGCTGTAGGTGTGGATGATGTGCGCGTGGCCGCCCGGCCCGTACATGCCGTGGTGCAGCGGGGGCGACTCGGCGGAGAAGAGGCCTTGGTGGTGCTGCTGCTGCTGGTGGTGGAGGTGGTGGTGGCTGGGCAGGCCGCTGTAGCTCAGCCGGAACTGGTGCCGGTACTGGTGGCCGTTGTGGCTCTGCGTGTGGCTGCGCTGGCGCAGCTCCGGCTGCTGCGGGTAGACCAGTCCCTCGGGGGCCCCGTAGCCGGCGCTGGCGCCCAGGTTGCCTAGGCTGGCGCTCTGGTCCGGGTTCAGCATCAGGAAGGCACCGCCGGCCGGGCTGTAGTCCGGGCTGGGCCGGTAGGCCGGCAGGCCGGGCTGCGGCGGGGCCGCGAGCTGCAGCTCGCTGCCGGCAGCCAGGCTGAGGCTGGAGGAGGTGGGCGAGACCTGCACGGGCAGGACGGGGCCGGCCGAGTGGACGCTGTAGACGCTGCCGTTGTGGCGGGCCGGCAGCAGGCTGCCGTTGGCGTTGGCGTAGGCGCTGGGCTCGGCCGTGGCCGGCCGCTCCAGGCTGAGCTGGGAGATGGTGTAGGGAGCGCCGCCCTCCGGACCCCACTGGTGGTCCAGGCTGAGTTGGGACTGGTTGAAGGCCGGGCCGTCCGTGCCGACCGTCTGAGGAATGGACTCTGCCACATCAAAAACAACAAAATACTTTGATAAACCATACACTATAATAATAATAATAATAATAATGAGTTTTCTTCTATAGCGCCAAAATCCACCAAAAATTGACGCTCAAGGCGCTTTACATTAAAAACAGTTTTACGTCTCCTAAAAGTAAAAATTAAATTCACTATTATGAATGCAATTACAAAAATAAATATACATGCACGTTAAATTGTGAGAATTACACACGTGCTCAAAAGAGACAGTGGCGACCCGCGGCACGCGAGCCCACACCCCCGCGGGCACCGCACTTTAAAGGAAATATCCCTCGTGAATCATGTGGACTGCCTTGCGAGACACCAAATGAAATGAAAGCATGAAAATGCAGGAGCAATTCCTTGTCTCAATCCGCACATAGCATATACATCTATAGCATATATCGAACCGCTCCACAATAGGGGCCTGGAATTGGGAGCGCAAAGTTTATGCCTGCTGGTCAGGGTGCTGGGAACCAGTCTGAATGCTTGCACTGATGTGACCCCGAATGAACCAATTGCGTACAACACTGCATAGGCACAATGGTACCCAGATCCACGGATGTGAATGGGCAACCCGCCTGGTCCCCCTGCCAGAAGGATAATGGGTCTGGCACGCAGGCATGCCACGCCAAATGGCCAACTGTTGGACGTCAAGGCTGGGCTGAGGGTCTCACCGTCTGAGGAGACGTTCTTGATGTTGGCGTTGGTCTGCTCGTTCAGCTCAGAGTGCCTGAGCAGCGTGGGGCGACGCTCGATGGAGCCGTTGCGGTAGGAGCTGTTGCTGATCAGCTTCCTCTTGTTGTCAAAGCCCGAGATGCCATCCAGGGACACCTCCATGGCAGCGGGCCTGCAGAGAGGGGAAAGAGGGGAGAGGAGAGAGGAGAGAGAGAGGAGAAAGAGAGAGAGGAGAGGGGTGAAAGAGGGAAAAGAAGGGAAAGAAGGGAGAGAAGAGAGAGGGGAGAGGGGGGAAAGAGGGGAAAGAGGGGAAAGAAGGGAAAGAGGAGAGAGAGGAGAAAGGAGAGAGGAGAGAGAAGAGAGAGAAGAGAGAGAGGAGAGAGGAGAGAGGAGAGAGGAGAGAGGAGAGAGGAGAGAGGAGAGAGGAGAGAGGAGAGAGGAGAGAGGAGAGGAGAGAGGAGAGAGGAGAGAGGAGAGAGGAGAGAGGAGAAAGAGTAGAATATAATTTTGTCTGTCTTGTACACATAGTGTACACTTACTGATTTGTCTCATAGGTATTTATTGTTCCAAGTTTTGAAAACGGCACTTTATAAAGAAAAAAAACCAGAAAAATGGTTAGGTGCCAAGTGGTGAAGCAGTTCCGCTTGATCTGAACAAAGCTTCTGCAAGGGGGTGGTGGGGTGGGGCAGGACAGTGGGAGAGAGAAAACAGACGGGTGGTTGTGCGGGCGTGGCCGCCATTACTCACTTGGTGTTGACCAGGCAGAGCTTGTAGAACTGCTGCTGGGTCTTGCACATGCGCCAGACGTACTTGGCCGTCTCCGCGTCCTCCACCTGAAACTGCACCGTCTCCTCGTTGTGCAGCGTCTCGATGCCGAACAGACGCTTGTTGTGGCCCATGTTGGCGATGTCGCTCCACCTGGACGGGTTAGAACGGCAGGAGGAACTTCGTACAAATTTATTCGCTCGGGTAAACCCGCCCCAAAAAATTTAAAAATGATAAGATCTAAGCATCAAGGCATGGGTTGAACCAGGAGAAATTGAGGACAAACTCATACAGGATCTATGCCTATAGAGGTTTTTCAGTCACGTGCTTTTTGACGGTCAGCGTCCAATTCACGCGGGTGTACGCGGAACGCGCACGTCTTCGAGTCATCAATGTCCAATGGAAATACTCAGATTCGATATTTGCATGCGCGTCCGCGTATTTGGACGCTCCTGTGGATATGCTAATTAGCCTTTGGCGGTCAAGTGACGTCATATGAAAAACCTCTATTGGCAGATCTTTCTTGGAGCCAGCGCGTACCCCTATCCTGCTTCCGTCCCCAAAGCCAGAAGCGGCCGCCCGTGTTCCCTGCTACTGGTAAGCCGACCACCTCCCTCCGCAAACTAGCAAAGCGCAGACAGGGGGAGGGGGGGGGTGGTTTTTGTGGAACTTACTTGAAGGTTACGGCAGACTGGCCGTTGAGATGCTTGACAAGGATGCCGATGGACGAGGCACTCAGCAGTAGCTCGTGACCAGTCTCATCCTGCAGGCGGGGAAGCAAGAAGATCAAAACAGAACATGGCTTTGACTTTAGCGTCGTTGATGCCCTGCTCCAAACGGGCTCCTGTGTCATAGAGCTGCTGTGAGCACCCAGACTCCACTCACTCCAGCCGGGCAGAGGGCAGGGGGGAGTGGGCAGAGGGCAAAGAGGAGTGGGCAGAGGGCAGAGGGCAGAGGGCAGGGGGCAGAGGGCAGAGAGGAGTGGGCAGAGGGCAGGGGGCAGAGGGCAGAGAGGAGTGGGCAGAGGGCAGGGGGCAGAGGGGAGTGGGCAAAGGTTAAAGAGGAGTAGGCAGAGGGCAGAGGGCAGAGGGCAGTGGGCAGAGGGCAAGGGGCAGAGGGCAGAGAGGAGTGGGCAGAGGGCAGGGGGCAGAGGGGAGTGGGCAGAGGTTAAAGAGGAGTAGGCAGAGGGCAGAGGGCAAAGGGGAGTGGGCAGAGGGCAGAGAGGAGTGGGCAGAGGGCAGAGAGGAGTGGGCAGAGGGCAAAGAGGAGTGGGCAGAGGGCAGAGGGGAGAGGGGAGAGGCAAGTGGCGAGAGGGCGGAGGGCAAAGGGGAGTCGGCAGAGGGCAGTGGGCAGAGGGCAGAGGGGAGGAGAGGAGGTTGGCTCTCACCTTTGCTGGGTGGCTCTCCTGCCCGTAGCCATCCAGCTGGGCGGCTTCCATGATGTACGCCAGCTCAGCCATGTCCGGCGACATCCCGGTATGGTTCCTGTAGGCGTTGATCACCTCCTGGATCAGATCCGTCAGGAGGTCGGGGTCGGAGGTCAGGTTCTGCAGGTCAGAGAGAGAGAGAGAGAGAGAGAAAGAAAGGTATGAGATGTGGCCTACACACACCAGATGGAAAAACCCTCTTCCACGGATTGCCAGACGAATTTTCACACTACTGTGGATGTTCGTGGATTAAGAAATAGCTGGCAAAATGGATATAGTATTGTGATAGTGATGTGCACTGTACATGTACACATGTACATGTAGTACACGGAATCTCCTGTTTGGCTGGGACTGGTTGCCTGCTGTGTACATCACGCACACCAATACCCAGCAGACTTGGGCCTGTGGCCTCTCTTGAGGGAACTCCATGGACCGATGCCAAGAGCATCGACTAGCATGCCATAAATCTACCGGGAAATCAGGGTTAACAGACTTTGGAGTAAAAACTTAATGATATAATATACTGTACATGCACTGACACATATCTGGCACAGGTCTGTGAGGGGGGAAAAAAGAACCATCTGCAAAGATGACACTTAGGGAAATGGATCTACGGTCCTCACTAACAGGTGGTTATGATGTCATTCCTTTGGGGTGGGCTTCTGTTTGGTATATTTTCAGAATTTCATCCAAACTGATATTTCAAGATAGAGTGCATGGTGCATACTGTGCTACACATATCAAGTAAGTCGTAAATTGGGCTTGTCAAGAAAAAGCCAAAGTTAAAGTGCAGCCTGATCTCCTGGACCATTTTGACAGAAAAAAAAAATCGCAGTGTCCGAGTAGACTGAGGAAATTCTGGGAATTTTCTTCTCAACCTCTGGCTTTATAATGGACATCCAAAAATAAGGAGGGCCTGACGTTTTAACCCTAGCAGTACCTTACTCAAAGGCAGGGTAAGGTCCTGCCAGGACCTAGGTTTGATGCAGTACAAGACAAAAACTCCTTCCTGCTAAATGTACAAATCTGGGGGAAAAAACCCAAAACACTTTTAAATAATAGGGCGGTCTGACATGTCGGACGCGGCATGGGATTGAAACGGCATGGCCACTTTCAGCTCCGTTATTAACCCATATCTGCCGAGTCACATGATTTCCCGTAGGACGCAGGAAAGTAACAAATGCCGAACTACATGTACGTGAAATTCCGTGGTCTATTTTTAGGTTTATGGTGAAAATTATTGTCTTATCCCATTCACTGTTCTGTTGATATGGTTTATGATATTTTAGATTTTCATGTATCATAATAGAATAAATTTCATACTCTTTCCACTGGTAGGCCTACAGGGTTTTTTGTTTTGTTTTTGTTTTGTTGACAAGCTGTCTCGTTCTCTCTTGTAATGCACGTTTGTTTGTTTTTCTAGTGTGATAGGGGCTTAGGCATGAACACTGTGCAGTGACCAGTCAAGCGGATATGGGTTAACTGATAGCTAGCTTCTGCTGTGTGTGATCACCAACATCTGCACGCATCTACATGTACATGTACAGTGTGTGTACATACATACAAGTGCATGCATGAACTATACGTAGATGTGCGTGTACAAGGCCTGCGGGTGCAACATCTGGCAGTGTGGTGTCACTAGTCACTAGTACCATGGAGGAATACCTCCATGCTAGTACAAGGCCCGAAGCAGGGCAAGTCAGTCAGGAAGGCAGGGCCACATTGCTGTCCTTGCCTGCTCTGGCCCATTTCCAACTGGGATGAACAATTCCCGGGGGAAGGACAGCCGACAGACAGCTGGACAAATCCGGGACGGGACGGCCGTTTAAGCCCACTGAAGGCCCCCACCGAATTAACTTGTTGGGTGGATTCCAGCTCAGGTCGTACAAGGAACACGCACAATTTCTGCCAACGGTGATCCTAACGAGTCTGTACAGTGCACATGGAACAGTGTTCATTCCAGGCACTCCCTGCTCCTCCTCCTCCCCCCCCCCCCACAACCCACAACCTCACATCAGGGATGTTAGTGACCGACAAAGTCATTTCCTGAAAATCAAGGACAAGTAATTGTGCAACTGCGATGGAGCGCTTACGCGACTGAGAGATGCGACCGCGGGTGAGCGCTTATGTGGTAGGGGTGCAGGCGCCCTTCAGTTTTTAGGGTTTTAACAGATTAAAATGAGCAGTTTGAGATACCTGTTTGACATACAACAAAATAATAATAATAATAATAATAACAATACCAAAAAAATATAAAAAAAATAATGTAAAAAATATAAAAATCACACCATTTCCGGAAATCCGGAAATTCTTGCATCCCTGTCCCATGGAAGCCCAAGACTGACCCATGGATAATGAAGGAATTGCAACCTGTGATCGCTCAACTGTGATACCCATAGATCAATTTGATCAACAGGTGGTTTTGTACTGGAAATTAAATCAGTGTAAGTACAGTACACGCAGTTCGGTGAGCACCTCCCTGTCCCTCCTCCTTCACTCCAAAAATAGAAGAACAAACATTCCGGACGTTGGTATCAGAATAGTACATCCATTTTTTTTATTTTTTTTATTTTTTTTTTTGGGGGGGGGGTAAGATAACAACACAAAATGTCAATGGCATATTTGTATTTTTTTTATATGGTTTTGGGTTTGTTTTGATTTTTTTTTTTTGGGGGGGGGGGGGGGGAATGTCCTTAGTCTCTGTGCCAGTTTCAAAGGTTAATTTCTCAGGCATTCTTGTGCAGTGTGTGTATCGAGCACCGCAGGGCATGGTTGGTAGATACAAACTAGACATGACAACCCATCTACATGTATGACTCACCACCTCCTGATTCGGCGGAAATAAGAAAAGAAGTAAACCCCACTTGCTGACAAGAGCACTTCATTTTTCTTCAATGCCAACAAAAACAAAAAAACAAATCCAAAACCCCCCAAAAAGTTAAAAGTGATATACAAAAATGTTGCAAACTGCTTACAGACTAAAACTACCAAAATGCAAATCTAAAAATTCAGTGGGCCTGACGTTTCGATCCTAGCAGGACCTTTCTCAAAGGCAGAGAAAGAAGAGAAAGGTCCTGCTAGGATCAAAATGTCAGGCCCACTTAATTTTTAGACAAAAAGTGGTGGGCCACTTCAGGTATTTGGTCTCCAAAACTTGCCACCTCACTCTCAGGGGTCATAATCATACTTGAAAAACATGCGCACAAATACAATAGCACCTTAGCAGGTGTGGAGGGCAATGTTGAGACTAAGTGGGAGGTTAGCAACTACACCATGTAACTAACACTTCTCTTTCGCGACACCGTGTAACTAACACTTCTCTTTCGCCACACCATGTAACTAACACTTCTCTTTTGCGACACCATGTAACTAACACTTCTCTTTTGCGACACCATGTAACTAACACTTCTCTTTTGTGACACCATGTAACTAACACTTCTCTTTCGCGACACCATGTAACTAACACTTCTCTTTTGTGACACCATGTAACTAACACTTCTCTTTCGTGACACCATGTAACTAACACTTCTCTTTCGCGACACCATGTAACTAACACTTCTCTTTCCCGACACCATGTAACTAACCCCATTTTTCTTTCGCGGCACCATGTAACTAACACTTCTCTTTCGCCACACCATGTAACTAACACTTCTCTTTTGCGACACCATGTAACTAACACTTCTCTTTTGTGACACCATGTAACTAACACTTCTCTTTCGCGACACCATGTAACTAACACTTCTCTTTTGTGACACCATGTAACTAACACTTCTCTTTCGTGACACCATGTAACTAACACTTCTCTTTCGCGACACCATGTAACTAACACTTCTCTTTCCCGACACCATGTAACTAACCCCATTTTTCTTTCGCGGCACCATGTAACTAACACTTCTCTTTCGCGACACCATGTAACTAACACTTCTCTTTCCAGTGTGGGTGTGTGTGTGTGTTAAGTACGTGAAAATGTGCGGGAATTCAGTTCCGGCATGCCATGAGGCACTTGTCAGTGGATTCTTCCCTGACGCGAGTAACAGTCATTCAGGCTCAAGTTGATACTTAAATGGGCAGGGCAGGCACCTCAAAGAGACAGCCAGCACATGCAATTGCCCTTCATGTTTCCAGATGCCTCTCCAAAAAATGCTTCAGTACAATTGGTTTCAATTTTTGTTTTTTTTTTTTTTCCATTTTTTCTTCTTCTTCCATTAGAAATACTCTTTGCTGGGGAATGGGGCTGGAGGGCAGTAGGGATTTCATTTTCCAAAATAAAAAGCGAGAAAAAAACAGACGAAAAGGTTCCTCTTTTCCTGGGGGGATTTGGTAGCAATAAGAAATGGGGTCAGACTCACCTTGGGGAGGAGGACAAATTCTTGCAGGCGCTCCACCGTGTGCTGCTGCGGGTCACAGTCACCGAACTCGGCTGGCAGAGGGAGGGAGGGAAGGAGGGAGGGGGAGAGAAAAAAGGAAAAATAAATCAAAGAAAGAAAAAAAATTGCCGAGCCAAGAGTGCCGATCAAAACCAATCGCATCAGCAGCAAAGACAAGGGGTGGGGATTGGGGGGGTTCTCACTGACAGGAACGAGACCAATGTATGTGTGTACATGTATGTGTGTGTGTGTGACTGTGTGGTAACTGTAACCGTCAATGCATGCTGTGGGGGAGAGGGCATACTGTACTAATACCGCACCCAGCCAATTTCAACTGCAGCCTGCCCTTGGCCTAAAAGCCTTAGCAACCGGTTCACCGGTATCTTTCCTCTCAGGCAGGCCTGTGAACAAGATTTGGTTTTCTCAGGTTTTTTTTTACTCCACGCTAACCCGGGAGAACAACGTGTGCGGCAGGTAGGCGGGCCTTTTAGAGTGGATCGGACCAGTTCACCGCAGGACCTACAAATGCATGTATACATGTATTAGTACCACTTTATCTGTCTTTGCAGACAGACGTTCAGCATATAATGTTCCTGTGTACCGGTACATTCCAACAGCTCAAGGATGCAGTGAACTACATACGCATCTTCAATTTGAAAGATTAGTTGGCTGTTTGGGAAGGCCACCATCTAAGGGCTGGATAGCTCTAATGGTACAGCAAGAGCTCCGGTACGCAAAACCAGAGGTCTCGGGTTCAAGCCAATGTTCCAGTCAAAGTTTTCCCAAGTCATTATTCAAAAACTCCCATGTGAATTTGAATCCCGGAACAGAGAAGATGGCTCAGTAACTCGGTTAACCAACAGAGCAAAACACTGAGCACTCGGTGAGCACTTATATTTACCAGAGCACTCGGTGCTTATATTTACCTGAGCACTCAGTACTCAGTGCTTATATTTACCTGAGCACTCAGTACTCAGTGCTTATATTTACCTGAGCACTCAGTACTCAGTGCTTATATTTACCTGAGCACTCAGCACTCAGTGATTATATTTGCATCGAGCAGAGCAAACCCTCATTGAATTACATATATATACATTCTCCTTACAGTATATAGCCGTGTTTCCACTGGACTTACTTTTGTTAAAGCAACCGAGACGATGGTTACTTTGACCAAAATAGGTCCAGTGGAAACGGCCCAGTCAAATTTCTCTCGGTTACTTTAACCGAGTCCAATGGTTACTTTTACCGAGCAACCTCTGCCCAGTAAAAGTGACCAGGTAAGTTTAACCAAGCCGATTAGTCCAGTGGAAACGCACCACTCGGTTAAATGCGACTCGGTAAAAAACCACATCCGGCCTATGACGTAACACGTACATACACTGTGCACAGCGTCTGCTTCATGTTGCGCGCCTATATGTACACACGTACATGTACATTGTGTATCCGGCTGACACTTGACCTTCATGAGCCGTTATATTGCCAGCTCGGTTACTTTAAACCATCGTCTCGGTTAAATTTGACTGACTCAAAAGTGGGAACGACGGTCAAATTTGACCACAGAATTTTAACCATCGTCTCGGTTAAATTTTAGTCCGGTGGAAACATGGCTTATGCAAACATCACAATATATGACACAACAGATACAGTTGTATGTATGTCAACGACCACGGAAGATTAAAAAATGACACGTTGTTACTTACTACTGATACGCTGTAGGAATCCATATGTGTGAGACAAAGTACATGCAGTTGGTAGAACTACTCTTTCCAAATACATCAGAAACAAGGTTTTAAATGTAAAAAGTGAATTGTTTAAAAGAAAAAGAAGAAAGTGAAGACTACCTTGGACAGCATAGCTGGCAAGAAGTACAGCTTGCTCCGGGCTACAGGGCAATATCCCTTCGATAATGTCGGTTTTGAGTTGCAGAAAATACAGATATCTGTGGGGGAGGAAGAGGGAAAGATGAAAAATGCCATCTGATTCAATTTCAAAGCAATGTTTCAACACAATAATTCAATCAGCACGGAAACTGGCTGGCGAAATCCAAATTGACATCAGTCATGGATTCACTAATGCATTCACTGTAGGTACGTGTACATGAATGTACATGTACATGTGTCATGATGTGTGTACAGTGTGTACATGTACATACATGTACAATGTACATGTACATGTACATGTATGTATGTACTGTACAGTACAGGTGGGGGCCTAACCAAAATAGTCAACTGTTGTACCCTCGTGTCTTGGCTTGGGTTGGAAACTTGGAACCACATGTAGGCAGGTGGTGGCAATAACTTATACATGTACATGTACAAAGTACATATACAATGTACCTGTACAGTGTACATCTGCTGTGCTACAGAATGTACTGGTATACACTGTCTGTACTGGTAATACATGTATTGTACATGTACAGTGATGTACAGTATGTACACGTACAATACATGTATACATTTTCATGCTACATGTACACATGTACATGTACATGTACTTTGCTGCACTCGAACGCATGAAAAACAGTTTAGTATTAATGGGACGCAATAACTTAGAAGGACATTTGGCACTGGTTTGAGTTTTAAGACTATTTATTACAGCATGGGATAATGATGGGTAGGGGTTGTGACTTGTATAGAACCAAATGCAGAAACAAATTCGAGGTTGGAATTTCGTGAAAGAGCAAAGGTATGGACTCGGTGTGTGTGAGTTCACCTGAATGAGGATAGGTCAGGACGTATGCAATTTATATGGGAAAGCATGGATAGCTATAAGAATTAGTAATTACGTAATATGGGTGGGGTTACTAAGAAATGCTTAGTATGCGATCGGACTTTGCTTATGGCGAGCCAAACACACAAAACTAAATGTATATTGTAATCTCTAACTGGATCACATCCCAAGTTTTGTGCAAAATCATTGATACATGTACATGTCCATACGTACATGTAAATAATTGATACATGTACATGTACATGTACATGTACATGTACATGTACATGTACATGTACATACAGGTACAATTGTCAGAGCAATACCATACTATCACTGTTTTTCATCATGGATACGAATGTACATGTACATGTACGTACAGTAAACATGTATTGTACATGTATGTACTGAATATCCAACATGGTGTTCTTGCACAAATGTACATGTAGTTGTACAGTGTTGTAGGTTGGCATTTTGCCTTGATGGTATGGCACTGGTGTATGTGCATACCATACATGTACATGTACGTGCACATTACTACATGTAAGTACATGCATCAATGGTCCACCATGCAGACATCATGATTGAGATTCCTGACAGGGCAGGAATTCCCGATGGTAATGGGCTACACATGTACAACCTGTGAGAAAATGCCAAAGCTGTGGCAGTGGGATGAGACCATCCTGCCAACCACCACCGACCTCCCCCCCCCCACCCGAGATTTGTTTTGACGACCCAACAAACGGTGTCACTATAACGACCTTTGATTTAATTGCCTTGAAAGAGGCACTAGTGCTGATGCCGCAAGGCCAACTCTTTTTTTTTTTCAATTATTCCTTGTCCAAGTGACAAAATGAAATTGGCTGTTGGCCAGTTCCAGGGAATGTTTGCGGTATGGTACATGTACAATGTACTTGGGCTGCTTTCCATAAGAGGGATGGAGAATCCCCAAGAACACCAAGGAACACCAAGCCCGGTTTCCTGGAAACACTGTCAATGAGCAGTATGCACACAAAAGCAAGGCAAAATTCAAAAGCAGCTACAGTAATTACATGTACATGTACATTACTGTATGTCAATACCCAATCTCAGGAACTGTCAGTGTCACTGTGATGTGTACATGTACTGTACATGTACATGTACAGTACATGTACAAGTAGTAAAGTACTGTACAAGTACACATTACTGCATTGTACAGCGGTACAGTACATAAAAATTATGTAAACATAGTACATGTGGCTGTAGAACCAGTGGGCCTAGTAGTACAGTCAAGCGAGCCTAATACCTCCTTGGTACAGTAAACTCTTTATACATGTACTGTACATGTAGGTGATATACAAAAATGTTGCAAACTGCTTACTGACTAAAATTACCAAAATGTAAATCTTAAAATTTAGTGGGCCTGACGTTAACTCTTTATAGTTAATTGTGTAAATTTTTGTGTGCAAATTTTACATACTGTCCATGTATCTTTATTATTCAATTGACATGCACTGTACAAATGTACAAACTTACATGTACAAAATGTACATTGTAAATTGTAAGCATTACATACAATAAACATGTACACGTAGGCCTATACATACATGTACATGTACATGTTGTACACGTGTATAATGTAAATACCGGTACATACATGTATACAGGTACATGTACATGTAGATGGGATGCTATAAAACATCACACCAGTTTATGAACTGTATAAATACGATTTGATTTATATGTAAGCATCCAAATCCTGACCCTCATAAGGCACAGTGAGAACCCAGGTGACCTTGTCTACCCCAGAAATATCCCTAAGTACTTGTACACTGTACATGTACACGCTCAAACTACATGTAACACATGGTGAGGCTTGCACAATGAGACGGCAGTTTAAATATAACAACTGCAATGAGGGAATTTCATGGTGTCGACCACAGAGCAATAGAAGCTGGATACTCCTTTCAGTATGGCCAGTGGTGCCCATATTCTGGAATGCAATGCACATTGTGCCGGAGACCACTTCCTGGTCAACGACGCCGTGCCTGTGCGCGTTAACATTGTCAAGTCATTGTGTCTGCTTGTTTGTGTCTGTGCTGGCAAGCTGGTGTGAGAAATGGGAATTGTCGAGGTCTATCCAAAACCCTTTTTCGATCAAATTGGCTCCCAAATGGGCGGCCATCTCAACCTCAGAATCAAGCAGACCCATGCATACAGTGTGCAAGGGAAGCCTTATGGAATATGTTCAATAGTAAACCAATACAACTCTGGATACTGACGCCTTGTTCCACAGATATTTGCGTTGATTTTTTGAGAAAAGAATGCTCCCATCACAAACTCTGCACACGCGACTGTCCTGCACAATAATGGCATGTACATGTACATGTACCGGTAGACTGTGTAAGGCCATCTAAGCCCAAAGTTGTCATTGGCTGTAACCTTCACCCTTCTGAATATAAAGGATTAAATAGCTGTGCAATGGTATGCAGGGCCTCTGCAAAATACATGTACATGTACAGACCATGCACATGAACATTCCTGCATGTACAGTGTACATGCATCTGGCGAACAATAGCCATCAGAAATCCTCTGAACAAATAGTGCTGCAAACAATGCTCTCACCTAGCCTATGCAAACATGGGGACAGAGTATAAGAGTGCATTCGGTACATTGACATCGTACGTGTATATTATTGACCATTCATGTACTGTACATGTGCATGTACAGAATATGTGTGCATGTCCCGGTACTGTAAATAGAGTGTAATGTAGATGTGTCCATGAACGATTTATCACAGGATCTACTGGTACAAGCTCAATGGCAGTCATGTACAGTACATGTGCATGTATGTACATGTACAGTGTACATGTACATGTACTGTGTGGTGAATAGGTACACACTAAGCATGATTGTACTCAGTACATGTACCGGTACATGCACATGTACATGTACATGTACATTCATGAGCATAGCACATTGTACAGTGTAGCGCACATAGTACATGTACAGAGTACATGTAATTACTGCTTCCAGTCACGGCTTTTATGAAGGATACCGACAGCAAAGTCAAAGAGCAAAACTTGGTGCTGACATCAACTGCTGCATTACAAGCGACCAGCATGACTTCCTGCCTGGCTTCAGCCACCTACATGTACAAGTGCACAGGCTCACTGATGCACAGTTTGTATTTATTCTGAAGTCATCGGAACCAGCCTACCCCGCTGGGATTTTCCCCATTAATCCAGTGGTTTTCCCCATTAATCCAGTGGTTTTCACATGAATCAAGAGGCCTAATTTTGATGGTACAAAATTTGCCCTGCAGCCATGAACCATGGAGAGAGGAATATACCACTGGTCTAAATTGACTAGGACCCACAGACAGCCCTATTCAGGGAGTATTTCTTGAGTAACCACACCCACGTACATGTACCCCCCACCCCCCCAAAAAAAAAAAAACCCACCTACATTGTAGGTTGGGCCATTCTTAGGTCACACCACAAAAATGCAAGTAATGTGGACTACTGGTACTAACACAGAGTAACAGCATGCTGGCTCTTCCTGGAAAAGGGAAATAAAGCCTTTTGTTCATAATTACCCAAAACATGTACATGTCCCTAGTACAGTATATGAGTACTTTACAAAAGTAAATGTACATGTACAATGCGCATGTACATGTACATGTACATGTACATGTATTGTACACTACAATACATGTATACATGTACATGTACCTTATGCAGATTACATGTACAGTACATGTGCACATGTACAGTTCATGTGCATTCTGTTACTCTACTAATTATATTTACAGTATGTACATGTACCCCAGTATTAATCACATAAACATGTAGACAAGATTGATCATTGATTTTACATGTCCTCATAAATTCACACTGCGTGATCGCAAATGTGACACGTTCTGCCCCAAAAAAACAAGCCTCTGCTTGCACAGCCCTTCTCCACACACACTGACAGTGACAGGGTGACTGAAGAAAGCTGTGTGGGTGAAACCATGGTGAAACAAATCTATTGAAAATCAATTCCAATTTGGGTTTATATTGCTTTGTTTGTATCCATGATATTTTCATAGTTGCTGATTTGAAACTTGATTTTTCATCTAAAACACGAAATAGAAGGGAGTTTTTCGTATAAATCCCTGACTGTACATCAATGTGACTTACACAAACTCATACAATGTACTGTACATGTACTGTAGAGGGCCTGCTGTTTCGGGCAGGACCTTTCTCAGACAGTCAAAGGCAGATGCTTTTGAGAAAGATATTGTCAAGTCAAGGTCAAAACCTCAGGCCATTTACGTGTACATGTTTGCATTTTGCAATACTGAATAAATTAAAAAGATAACTACATGTACATGTACATGTAGATTTTTTTTGGGGGGGGGGGTTCGTGCATGTGTACAGTTTTGTCATTTTTTAGAGTGCAATTGAAAATTTCTTTCTCATTTGTTGTCTGGGCTTTTAACCCTAACTACCCACAACTTGTTTCTAGCACATGACCTGAATCCTGCACAATCCTACAATCCTTCAGTGTTAAAAGCCCCATATGACCTGAATCCTACACAATCCTGCAATACTGTTGAATGAGCGCCACTGCCTGAATCCTGCAAAATCCTGCACTGAAATTTTGGGCAGTGTTATGTGAAATTTTGGAAAGGACAAAACTGCGATTTTTGTTGTGGCTAATAAAGTTTACAATTGCGACTTTATGCTTACTGTAGTCTTTATCTTTGCCTGTTATGTTTTTTGTTTTATTTTTTGTTTATTTTTGTACATTTTAGATCCTGCACTGAATTATGGGCAGTGTTATATGGAATTTTAGAAAGGACTAAAATTGTTTGTTTTTTGTGGCTCAGAAACTTTACAATTGCAACTTCTCGTTGCTGTATTCTTCATCATTGCCTTTTATGTTTTTTGTTTTTGTTTTGGGGTTTACTTTTGAACCTTTTAATTTTTTTTTGTAATTTTTTTTTGCAGGGGTTTCTTTGGTCTTTGTGGGAGTGTTTCTTTGGTCTTTGTGGGAGTGTTTCTTTGGACTTTGTGGGAGGGTTTCTTTGGTCTTTGTGGGAGTGTTTCTTTGGTCTTTGTGGGAGGGTTTCTTTGGTCTTTGTGGGAGTGTTTCTTTGGACTTTGTGGGAGGGTTTCTTTGGTCTTTGTGGGAGTGTTTCTTTGGTCTTTGTGGGAGGGTTTCTTTGGTCTTTGTGGGAGTGTTTCTTTGGTCTTTGTGGGAGTGTTTCTTTGGTCTTTGTGGGAGTGTTTCTTTGGTCTTTGTGGGAGTGTTTCTTTGGTCTTTGTGGGAGTGTTTCTTTGGTCTTTGTGGGAGTGTTTCTTTGGTCTTTGTGGGAGTGTTTCTTTGGTCTTTGTGGGAGGGTTTCTTTGGTCTTTGTGTGAGGGTTTCTTTGGTCTTTGTGGGAGGGTTTCTTTGGTCTTTGTGGGAGGGTTTCTTTGGTCTTTGTGGGAGGGTTTCTTTGGTCTTTGTGGGAGGGTTTCTTTTCCTACTTCCTTTCCTTCTTTTTCTTCTCCTTTTATCGGGAGGTGGTTCTAAGGTTTTCTTCTTTGGTGTTTATTTCTTTGTCTTCTTTGTCTTCTTTGTCTTCTTTGTCTTCTTTGTCTTCTTTGTCTTCTTCTTGTTTGATGGGTCAGGCGACTGGTATGGGGCAGATGACTCGTCAGTTGTTGTAAAGAGGGTCTCTTGACGGGCTGCTGCTTTATGGAACATTATAAAACATATTCCTGGGCATAGGTTTACTTTGCACACAGCACACCCGTCTCTTGTCGTTTTGGTGTAACCGGACTTGGTCACACCGTTGTGGTGAAGACACCAATGACATCTTTTCGGGTAGAGGCCCGGCATCCTACAACTGTAGTGCCCCATGATGTTGTGGGTGGGCACAGCTTTGGGGGACTTGGCTTGGGGATTGGTAGAGCCCTTAGCGTAGCCGTCGATCAGCTCCATGCCTAAGTGGAGAAGGAATTGGCTGTGGCTGAGGAGCTTGGTGGTGGATGGAGTGGCGTCATCATCCAAGCTAGATGGCTCATCCGTTACTTCCTGATGTCGGTGTTTGATGTAGGAGATGTAGCCGTTGACTCGGCATACATCCATCAGGAAGTACAGGATCTTTTTCCACCAGTACTGAGCCTTCCGGGAGCAGGTGTAATAGGCACGGAGCTGATCACCACGGTCAACCCCACCCATGTGAGCAATATAATCAATGACCTGTGGGGGGGCTGGGACGATGGTTGGCTTCCGGCGGCCGTCTTCACCAGGGACCTTCCTGCTCACACTGTGGACAGGATCACGCCATCCTTGATGGGCAGTGGAGAGGACCATCATGGCCTTGCTGTCCTTCCACAGGGTGGCAACCATCTGGCCATTCTGCCGGGCGTAGAAGGACCCCCGCCTGACACGCTTCATGGCTCGCATCCTTCCTGTCAGCTCCTTAGGCAGACCTCGGCTGTTCGACTTGATTGCTCCTGTCAGGTATATCTTCCAGTCGAGAAGAGCCTTTGCCAAAGGGATGGAGGTGTAGAGACGGTCGGTAAAGATGTGGTGGTAGCGGCCACGGTGGTGCTTGGCCAACTTCCTCGAAATGCCGGTCATGGTCGCCTTCTTCCACGGGTGTGCCAGGAAGTTGAGGATTGCTCCTGATGAAGACTCGGCCAAGACGTACATCTTAAAGCCCACCCGGATGGGCTTGAAGGGCATAAAGAATTTCTTGACGGCGGCCTTGTACCCTCTATACCGCACCATGGCCTCATCGATGGCTAACTCACGGGCAGCATGGTATCGTGTGAGGCACCGATGACGCACTTTATCCCAAAGTGGCTGAAGAGGATAGAGGGGGTTCTTTCTTTTGAAATTGTACCGATGCTGGGCACTCTTCAGCAGTGCCGGGTCCTTGTCGGGGTCAGAACAGGCGATGAAGGTGTTTATAACATCAAACCTGTTCCGCGGCATGGTCTGGGAGATAACGGCATTTCTGAGGGCGGGATGCGAGCTCCAGTAACTCCTGTAGTTGGGCAGCTTGATCAAGCCCATGAGGAGATGGATGCCGAACCAGGCTCTTAGCTCGGGGACTGTGGTGGCCGTCTTCCTAACTTCCCGCAGTTTCATGTTTGTCCATTTGACAATGGAAACAAACAAAGATATCGGGAAGAACTGCAGGAAGTAGTGCAGAGGGGACTCACTGCGGCGGAACTTGGGGCCAGGTGGTCTCTTCCCCTTGAAGGGTCTCACCAAGACGTCGTCCAGACTTCTCGTCCACCCCTCCTCGTCTGACGGATAATCTGGCTGGAATGCCGAAGGTGGATCCGGATCGTCGTCAGAATCGGGTTCTACCAGCTTGCCTCGTGTCTTCTTTCCAGTCGGGCGGCGACGTCTGGCTGGTCTCTGGGTTCTGGGTGGGCTGGGGACATCACTCCCAGTTTCCTCTTCCTCCTCCTCCTCTTCTTCCCCCTCTTCACTCTCCTCAACCTCCTCTCCAAATCCTGACCCATCCTCCTCTTCTTCCTCCCCCTCCTTTTCCTCCTCTTCTTCCTCCCCCTCCTCTTCCTCCTCTTCTTCTCCCTCTTCACTCTCCTCAACCTCCTCTCCACATCCTGACTCATCTTCTTCCCAACTCTCCTCAGACATGTCAGAGAGGCTGCTCTGGCAGGCAATATTCAGAAACTCCTCTTCTGAACTATCGGATGTTTCCACCACGGCCCGGTACTTCTTTCCCATGTGGACACCTGCTTCCATGGCACTTAGGCGTATGGCCTGACGGAGATCAGCCTTTCTGGCTGCTTTTCTTCTCTGAGCTTTCTTCCCATCACTTGTCTTTGGGAACTTCTTTCCCCCGCTCTTGACCGGTGGCTCTTTTCCTCTCTTCTTCTTCTCCGGCTGCCCTCCCTGGCTCGGTCCCTCTCGTTTCTTCCTCATCTTCCCCTTCCTGCTCTCACTATCACCCATGAGGGAACGATAGAAGTAGCTTGACTCGTCTTGAGTCAGTGAATGCTGCAAGCGTCTTAACTCATGAGACGTCATGGTTGTCTGGTGGAGATCTGGAGTTTTCAGCCTTATTTATAGCTAAAAATTGTAGCATTTTTGCATAGATTATATAATATTGCATAATGAGAGCTTACTCTTCATTGTCATGCTCCTTTTGAAGTTCACTGACATGTGTAATTATACAACAAAACAATGACCAACTGAAAAAATACCTTCTAATAATGGATTTGCCCAAGACTTGACCCCCTGACCATTCTACAATACATTGCATGAAGAGTGCTATGAATTCAGACACCAGACCACTAATCCCCTGATCTTGGGGTCTATACATTGTATGCTGAGTGACCCTGCCCATTGACCACTTTACCATACTTTGTATGCAGAGTGCTATGTACCGGTAATCAGACACCAGACCACTGACTGTCCCCCAGTGACCACCTTTACCATACCCCCTTTACCATACCCCCTTTACCATACCCCCCCCACTTGTATGCAGAGTGCTATGTAATCAGACACCAGACCACTGACTGTCCCCATAGTGACCACCTTTACCATACCCCCCCCCCTTACATACAACCCATTACCCAATCACCACATGACCTTCAATATGACCACCTGCCTTTCATGTACATGTTGTCCACAGCATGCAATGTACACTCTGAAAGTGAAATGCTAATGAGTGATCGAAATAAACAAAACCTGCCAATAGACACACCCTGAGTGATCTAAATAAACAAGTCCCAGTGTGGTCACACCAGTACTGATTACCCAGTAACCCCCCCCCCATTCATGCCTCCACTTGACATTGGGTGAACTCAACCATGAACCTCAGCACACTGCCATTCACCCCAACAATTGACCAGAACATGACCAAAAGCTCATGGGTGAATGCACCCACGAAAACAATGTCAGTGCACTGCAACACTCCAACAACTGACCAGAAAATGACCAACCGCCCGTGGGTAAACTTGACCAGAACATACCCAAGAGCTCGTGGGTAAGCTCACCCACGAAAGCTGTCTGAGTGCACTGCCCGAGACACTCCAACAAGTCACCAGAACATGACCAAAAGCTCATGGGTGAATGCACCCACGATAACACTGTCAGTGCACTGCAACACTTCAACAACTGACCAGAAAATGACCAACCGCTCGTGGGTAAACTTGACCAGAACATACCCAAGAGCTCGTGGTAAACTCGCCCACGAAAGCAGTCTCATTGCACTGCCCGAGACACTCCAACACATCACCAGAAAATGACTAAGAGCTCGTGGGTAAACTCACCCACGAATGCAGGCCAGTGCAATCCCAAACCTGACAGACCAACAGCATTTCCCTGGACCATTGGTACCTACTCCTATTTTTGATAGGCCATGTAACCTGGATCCTACATTTTCCTCAAGTGACAAAAACTCCACATGCCCTCAATCCTACAGAATCATCCTCCATCACATTGGGCCTTATAACCTGAATCCTGCATTTTCCTACAGTGACAAAAACTCCACATGCCCTCAATCCTGCAAATTCCTACAATGCATCAACTACCACATGCCCTCAATCCTGCAAATTCCTACACTAGGACAATAGGATTCTGTAGGATTTGGGATGGTTAGGGTTAATTATGATAAAGGGCTTTCACAGTTTCAGGGCTAAGCCTCTTGGAACAATGTACAGTACATGCCTGTACATGTACTATACATGTACTGGTAATCTGATGGACACAACTACATCATAAAAACATATTTGATTTCATTTCATTCATGTACATGTACAATGGATGTGAATGAAGGACATATACATGTACATGTATGCATAGGTATGTAGCACCTGTGTAAATGATACATGTACATGTACATGTATAAAGTTGGCACCTTTGGGGCCGGCCTTTTTTGAGCCAACATGTACTGAAGTCTGTGTACAGTAAGTTGTCATTTTGCCAACTTACATTTACATGTACATGTGTACATGTACCTACATGTACATGTACAGTACACGTACATTGTCACTGTACCTGTAGATTTATACAGTTAGTCTAACCATGGTCTAACTGAAGAAAAATACCGGTACATGAACATGGACGTGTAACAGCTTAGCATTTTGAGACCAACCACTACACTGTACATACATGTACTATGTACTAGTGGTGTACTGTTCATGTGTACTTCATCAAATGTGGTTGTACATTGTACATGTACAAAAAAATGTACGTACAGTATACATGTGTACATTACATTACATGTACATGTATACGTACATGTACACTGTACATGTACACATGTGTAGATACTGTACATGTACATTGTGTCAAAACACAAGTTTATTGTATGTTGGCTGTGAAAGACATGTGTACATACATGTACATGTATATGTTCATGTACACCTGTACACTGTATACAGTACAGTATGATGGGGTAGACATGTACATGTAGATGTAACGGTACACATACATGTAATGTACTTGCAACATACATGTACATGTACACGTTCATACATTCCTCGTGCCTCATAATAATGGGAAAAGGTGTAAATTATGTGTAATGTACATGTGTACATGTACATGTACACTGTACACATGTACAAATTTACTACTTAGTACTGTATGTACATGTATGTATACATACACACACTGTACACATATTAATGTACATGAATATGTACATGTATGTATACATGTATACACATGTTAATGTACATGAATATGTAAATGTACATGTACGGTATACATGTACAATGTACACCTGTACCACACATTATTCAAAGTTTCTGTGGTAAACACATACATGTACATGTAAATTGTGCATACTGGTACATGTACATGTGTATTGTGTACATGTATTTATCCGGAAAATGACGTGAAGTTCACTCTACTACAACTTAAAATGTACTGTACAAGGGCATGCACATTGATTGTACAGGTACTGTACCCGCACTTGTTGTTTCCAGTCCTGCGTAATGGACAAAGTACGGGTATGCTGTCTAGTCTGCTAGACTAGAGCATGGTTAGAGCACGCTCGCCTAATACCTCCTTGGTTAGAGTAGACATGGTTGGACCATTGATGTAGAAAGGGGCCTCCATTAGGTGAGCCAGACCATGCTTTTTCCTTCCTCCATGGACTAACAGAACCAGTAAAGGGATCTCTTGGGAGAAACTGAATGGTTTTAGCCACTTAATTATACAGCATCATGTCTGCAGTGTCCACAAATTGCATTGTTCCTTGCACAGATCATCGGGCAAGGAATTCTCCTTCAGTCCTTGCTCTACCGGCCAGCTCACCTAACCCCCAAACCACAGTCTACTTCTACTTGATCTCAGGGTTGCCCAGTGATCCAGATCTGACCACAATACCCACCCCCCCCCTCTCTTTCTCTCTCTGCCCCATGCTCCCTCCACACATAAAACATTGAACACCACCACCCACCAGTGCCACTAACACCACCACCCCCTACACACATCCCATGCCACACTGCTTTTGTCACTTGCACCCCTGGAACTCCTGGAATGTCTGCATTACAAAAGACCAGTGTGCCTGGCTTTCAGCTGGATTGGCTGAAGGGGGGAGGGAGGAAAATATCCAGGGGAATTAACTACAGCAAAACCACCTTGCTGGAATGCACACATTTTATGTCCACATCACTGAGTAAGGGGGGGGGGATAGCAAATTACTGACCATGAGAATGGACAGTACCAACCACACTGATAAACTGATCTATCATTTCTTAAGCCGCGTCCCCACTGGACTTAAAATGGGTAAACTAACCGAGCAAATGGATAAATTGACCATTTTAAGTCCAGTGCAGACAGCCCAGGAAGTTTTCCTCCCTGGTAACTTACCCGACTCGAATGGGTAGTTTAACTGACCAACTTCTGCCCGGTTATTTAACCGAGCCGAAAAGTCCAATCCGGACACGACGTCTCGGTACACGACTCGGTAAAAAACCACATCCGGTCCGGCGCCGGCGCCGGCGCCCCGAAATTGCCTCGATATACCACGTGACGTGTACGTCCCTGTACACAAGACTCGTGCGGGCATGGGGTAGCAACGTGACTACAGTACATGCACATGTACTGTACATAATGTACACACACGGCCGGTAGATTGTGTACAGACATCTGGTGAAAGGTCACCACGAAAGTGCCCTCATGCGTCTGTTTGTACCAGTCGGTTAGTTTTACCGATCGTCTCAGTTACTGTAGTTTACCCGAGTCGAATAGTCCAAGTGCGGACGCCTGGAAGATTTACCCATTGGAATGTTACCCACGGGCTCGGTAAAAAATAAGCCCAGTGCGGACACAGCTTTACATGAAGTGGTATAGATCTTCTTCTTTTGTTGTGTTTTGGAGGGCTTGGTACAATGTATGCATTATAAGGAGTTCACAGGGATTTCTCGAAAATCCCAAGGGGAATGTGGTCGGGCTGTTCACACTACCAAATTCCGGGGGGGGGGGGGGGGGGGGGGGTCGGAGATATTTATATTTACCCCCTACTCTGGAGTAGGGTAGAAATGGGTAGAAGGAGAAAACCCCGGGGTTTAACATTTCCGCCAGGTTTTTACTGACCCCATCTTTTTGCGTCCATTTGGGAACTTCAGAAAATGTGCCCTCCATTTACATGTAAATGTACACATTCCCTGGAATTGATTGCCAGTGTGAAATGACATATTCCCCACAATAGTGTCCCTGGGAGTTTCCCAATGGGTCCAGTGTGAATGGTTGCGGGGGTGTTGGTGGGTTAAAAAAAATCCCCAGGATTTTCCCAGGTACTTATTCCCCAGGGATCGGCTCTGTAGTGTGAAAAGGGCTATCCTTTGAGAAATTGTGCGTGGCTCTGAAAAGTGAAATGAGCAGGTACATGTAACTCAACATTTTGGGC
Source organism: Luidia sarsii (assembly GCA_949987565.1). NCBI lineage: Eukaryota > Metazoa > Echinodermata > Asteroidea > Paxillosida > Luidiidae > Luidia > Luidia sarsii. The sequence continues at coordinate 26,148,023 of OX465101.1, read as the reverse complement.
AGTGTGTACTCTGCCCATCGTCGGGAGATGAATGAAACAGTTCCAGTTGTACACCCCTATACATGTACATGTATGATGTAGGCTACATGTACATGTACAGTACCATTAACCACTTTGAATTGCCATAATAGTACACAAATGTTGTAAAATGACTTGGCAAATCTCAACTAATGTTTTGATCCTACATGTACATGTTCATGTACATGTACATGTATCTAGACCAATTTTGCCTTTGAGAAAGATCCTACCAGGTTCAAAATGTCAGCCCCCTGAATTTTTGATATTATATAATTTGTTTAAAATTTTTCAACTTTTGGGGGTTGGAAAAGTTCCCCTGAGACCATATAATTATTCACTCATCGGGGGAACATTTTTACAGCTTCACTCTACATGTTAATTCACGTGCACATGTAGCAATGTTGATTGCAATCACAGGAAAATGAAAACCGATAAAATGGTGTGGAGCTTTTTAAGACATTATTTATAGTACATTGGGAAACAGCCGCTTATCTCCAATCCAGTGCCTGTACAGCGTAAATTGTCACGTCTATACTGTGCGAATGATGGCAGACAGGCAGAGTGTACTTTTTACATTTTAGTGCGCCCTCAAGAGTTTGAAACTCGTTGGCCAATCACAATCTGTCGACCCAATGCATATCTGAAAAGGGTCGCCTGATGAGGGAGCACTTTTGTGAATCACCCGTATGTAAGGCATATTCCCCAGAGCTTAAACTATCTCTTGCACAGTACAGACTGTAACTTATACACGCACGATTGCTGTTTCTGAGACCAAAGTCAATCATCCCCCCCCCCACACACACACACACACAAGACCCCTGGATTCTGACCTGGTGATCTCCTGTCGGAGTTGCTGGATGTTGGAGGCAAAGAGCATGACGCAGAAGCGGAGGTTGGAGTCCTGCGAGTTCTTCTCCAGCTGCTTCTTGAGCGGCTTCTCCAGGTCCACCCAGCGCAGCTTGTAGCTCTTGTTGATGTACTGGAGCCCAAAGTACATGGTCTGAGCGACAGAAAAGTGGGAGAGAGAGAGAGAGAGTTCCCAGTCAAAATAAAAACATGCAGTGGTTGCAGGCACTGACAAGAGGCCCTGGGTGAAGTGGTAAAGGTTGGATTCTTGGAGATTCTATCTTTTAAAGGCTTTTGACCTCAGCCCCTTTTCAAAATGGTCACTAATTTAGCCCTAAACCCCTACCAATTGTTTGTAAGATATAACCTGAATCCTGCAAATCCTGCAATCCTACATGTACATGTACAGTGTACCTTGTTCAAAGCTCCATGTGACCTGAATCCTGCAAAATCCTGCAGTACTGGCTACTGTGGACCATTGCCTGAATCCTGCAAAATCTTGCACTGAGCTTATGGAGTTTTAGTCCACATTCTAAACAAAGACACATTCAGCTTAGAACAATGGGCCCTTTTTCGAACGGGTAATATCTTGACAAAATCCACAACGACGTCCGAATCGTTACCAGCACCCTACATTTTCCTAAGTCCTGACAAAATTGCCTTATGCCCTCAATCCTGCACATTCCTACAGTGTGTTAACTGTCAAGTGCCCTCGATCCTGCAAAATCCTTCTCCAGCACTTTGATAGTAGTAGCCTGTATCCTGCATTTTCCTACTGTGACATAAATTATCCCTTTAATTTAATGCCCTGAATCCTGCACAATCCTGCAAATCCTGCAATGTGTCAACTCTTGTGTGCCCTGAATCCTGCAGAATCCTGCAAAAGGCAAATAGGATTCTGCAGGATTTGCAGATACCGGTACATCTTGCATTGGTCTGACTGGTGTTCTTCTCATCTGTTCTCTGCAGTGTGTGCTTCCCCCTAATTCCCCTTTTCCCACTACAACCTGCTTAACCCTGAGATTTGCCATCGCCGTTAATCCTGGTCATGAATGAGCAAGGTTAACGAGCCCCGGTTAACTGCCAATTTCTTTTTTCTTAACCCGGTGTGGGAAAAGTGTAGTGGGAAATCTCCTGGCAAACATTTCAAACCTGTGGTACATGTATCTCGGAGTTGATGCTTGCCGTTACCTCACAAGATAACCCGGAGATTTCATAGTGGGAAAGGGGTATATGCCTTTGCAGGTTGAGGGCTTGAGGCAGCCTCTGGATTTTCCAATTAAGAGTGCAAATTGATTAAATTCTCTGAGTGGCTAAATTGCCATTCCAATTAAGCTGGTGATCACTGTTCGTTCAGAAGGTAATTAATAGGCTTTTTGGGCTATGCATACTGTACATACAGATTGCCCTCATGTACATGTACACGTGCACGTGTATATCCATGTATGTTTCTTGCAAAAGGCCCAGGTATGCTACATGTACTATGATAATCTGTACACTGTACACGTACCGTACAAATGTATTGTACAGTACATGTAACTAGCATTTTGTTTGCTGTTGGATGAGATTAATAAATAAGAAATAATAAGAAACCGGTATGTATGCCAGTACATGTACGCGTAGGCGTTATGACTTGCATGAGTGAAAACCGAGTATGTATGTATAATGTACAGTACATGTACACGAGTACATTACAACTCAAGAAATCATACATACATGTACTGTACATGTAATACCGGTATGTAAGAATAAAAAAATTATGGTATTCAGAGCATGCCATAACAATGTGCACCGCATTCGCAATTGTATTTTAGAAAGGGCATTCACATGCATGTACAGGTACATGTACATGTAAACTGTAGAATCAGTCTCACAGGTGCTGTACATGTACATGTACATGTACCGGTACACATCAATGTATTGTATTTGTATGTGAAATTAAATGAACACAAAACTCCTTCCTGTATAGGACTACTGTACCATTGCAATGCATGGTGTCACGATAACCAAATATCAGAAGTAAATATTGACAAATTCTTAAAAATCTGAGATACATGTACATGGAAACACTGGTGCCATGCTAAAAAAGTGCACTACCTACAAGTATTACATTGTACATGTACATTGTACTGAACGCAACAGGGAACTACAGTACATGTACATGTACATGTACATGTACATGTACATGTAGGCCTACACTCCGATTATATACTGTATCAGTGTATACAGCCTTCGAGGGGAGAGAAAACAAAATGTGTTCACCCCATGACGTAAAGAACAGCGCCCTCAATAACCCAAGCATAACTAGTTTTTAAAAAGCTTCAAATAAGCCCGAAACACAAAAGTTTGCTTGATCTGGAATTATAACGTACAAATTAACATATTTAATGCCAAATCGTGATTTTCAAATTTTTTGACTTGATTTGACCTTTAACTTTACACTATAAATCATTAGGGCATTTAGCACTCATAAATCATTAACACATGTACTGTACATGTACATGTACATGTACACGTGTACATACAGTGTACATGTAGGCCTACATGTACATGTACATACATGTACATGTACATGTATGCATGCGAGCCAAAAGCTCACCTGAGGGTCCGAAATACTTAAGCAGTAAAACCACACCTGAGAATATATTTCGGTTCAAAGAGCAAGAACTGATTACAGGTAGACAACAAAAATTAATACTTGATGAGGTGCCAACATTTTTCAGAGTTTTTCAGAGGGCTTGACAGGGGTCAACCTGTGGAGTGTCTGGCCCATAAATTCACGCAGTCTGGAATTCCTAAACAATCGGCACATCCAGAGCAAAGTGCACAAGCACTGATTGGGCCCACGGAATGCCAGCCCTGACTGGGCTACATTGTACATGGCGCTTGGAACAGCACAAGTGCAGCCTGAATGCATGGAGGTACATGTACATGTACTGTACATGTTCATGTACATGTACATGTAGAGGAGGGCTACATGTACCTCCATGCTGAACACAACCGCTCCTCGGGTCAGGGAGGTCAACCTGTAGAGTTATGCCAGATATGTTGTTCAGATAGAGAGTCTGCCCTGTGCTCATGACTCGTAAGGTCAATGTCAAGCTGCCTGGAATTTGGTCCAACTGGGGAGGGGGGTGGGACTGGTGCAGCAATAGATGCTTTTGTTTTTCAAGGAAACATCTACAAGGAAAAGCCTAGTTAACCCCCCCCCCCAAAAAAAAAAAAAATAGGAGAAAATGACAAACAAGTGCAGCTGGAATGTGGCATACATATAAATCTGTCATGTGACTTTGGGTCACTGACACTGACTGGCCAAAGTCCTTCTTACTGTCAGATGTCCAGAGGGATAACATTTAATGTAAGCCCTGTCCGCAATGGACTTTTTTGGGGGTAAACTAACCGAGAAAATGGGCAACTTGATCATTTTAAGTCTAGTGCGGACAGCCCAGGAGGTTTTCCTCCCAGGTAACTTACCCAGCACGAATGGGTACACGTATGTAAGTTAACAGACTGACTGCTGCCCGGTTAAATTGACCTGGTCAATTCAACTGAGTCGAAAGTCCAGTTGGTTAAGATTTACACGTCGTTGCAGTTATCTATCCACGTCGATAATCCAAGTGCAGATTCCGGTTTTACCCTTTGATTTACCCATTGGAATGTTACCCACGGTTTGGGAAAAAAAAGTCCAGTGCGAAGACTGCAAACGCGGCTTTAGTGAATCAATGGATCACATGTAGCCTATGTAAGTCACAGTTGCACCTGCCCTGCATCTGTACAGGAGAGGCAAAGGAATGGCTTGGCAGCAGGTGCGCATTGATTGTGCTCACTACACTCTGCACTCACTACTTTTGCACTTCACAAAAAAATCCTGTATTGTACATGTACATTACATGAACAATTTACATACATGTACAATTTCTAGCTAAATCATTCACTAAACAACTACGGTACATGTACATTCATGTACACTGTAAATGTACAGTACATGTACAACATGTACATTGTAGTGCATCTACATGTACATGTACGTACCATATGTACATACAGCTTTAATCAACATTGTAATTTTCTTTAATCAAGCAGTGGCAACAAATAAACAATAGCCACTGCGTCGCGAAAATAAGCGAGGCGCTGGCGGCTGCTGGATTCGAGAAGTCAGCAATACAGTGCCGTGCCGCGCCGCAATGCATTATGGGGGTTTTCAGATTGGACCCGTGTTGAAAGTTTGATGCCGTGTGTAGTGTGAAACGGTCACGCATTACACGGGTCGAAACATTACACGGGTTGAGAAAATGCCGGTGTGGCATTGCATAGTGTGAAACCGCGGCGAGAGTGACCCATGTAGAATTCAACACGGGTCGGACCCATGTCGGACCCGTGTACATGTAAGTTTCAACACGTGTTGAACGTTCATAGTGTGAAAAGGCTGTATTCTGTGGACGAACACCGACTACGTACATGTACATGAACATATACACCGTAGTCCGTACCATAAAATAAATAATTATAAACAAATCAATACTGGGGCTATCCTGCACTTGTACTGACTGCCCAGCATGTTGTCATCGACATGCACAGTGTACACGTACATGTACATGTAGGCCTGTATACATGTACAGTACATGTACAATACATGTAATCAGAAATGGCAAAATTCATCCAAATATAGTTTGTATGTGTACATGTCTACATGAACAGTGTGTACACTTTTATGTACATGTACATGTACATGTAATGTACAATGTAACTGTAAGTATTCCTAATGTGATGTCCATGAGTGTTTGGGTGAAGCTGCTGCAGCTAGAAGGTTCTGATGATTAATCTAATGACCAGCAATGCTTCGATCGGACTTGTCGGTGTACATGTACAGTGCAGTACACCGCCTGTATACATGTTATTACATTACAAACACATGTATCTGCTGAATCTCCACGCCAGACAACCTGTCCATTACAGTGTATTGATTTGAGGCTCAATTGCTCATACTCATAGTGATTTAATGCCAAGCAGGCAAGACTACTGGTAATCTGATGAACAACGGAGGCAGTTAGTTACATGTACCTCCACGGTTTTACTGAGTAGATTTGTGTGTGTGTGTCTGACGGTCTGACTCTGACTGTCCTTTGTGTGGCTTTTTTAGTGGTTGTGTGTCAAATCTGTCCAAAAGGAAAGTTGCTTTTCAAGACCCGGACATACATGTACAGTACACAGTTCACATACAACTGTGAAGAGAGAGGAGATAAAGGCATGGTTGGCACAAATTTGATAGGTAATCTATCACCCATTAGAGAGCCTTTCCAAAACATTTGCTGACATGAAAAGGTGAAAACGTCAAAATTTCCTGTGGAATTCTGCAATTGTTGAGGACCCATGGACAGTGTGATGCATTCATAGTGCGGCCTAGAAATCTGTTTGTACGGTTTGGTTGTAACTTACGACATCCCCCCCCTCTCACCGACCCACCCACCCAACCTTCCCTACACTCCCAGCCAAGTTCTTACAAACATCCTGTTCAAGGTGACAGGCCCCCATTTCACAGTCGCAGGCTGTAATTTATGGGAACATTCTGCGGTCGGTCGCTAACTCATTCTTTGTCCCTGATTCAGTGTCTGGCGACTACAAATGTCCTGGCAAGTCGGCAACCTGTTAGTAACAGACAGACAGTTTACTATTGAGATGTTGGGGTCATTTCATATCATTATCAAAGACAGTTTACAATAAATAAATTCTGGGACATTTACACATGTACAGTGTACATGTATGTATGTCGGACACTATGTCCTACTAGAAATCTAGAATGTCTTTATACCACACTTCATGAATATGTACAACTAGTGTCTCAGTCCTTAACACTTCCAGTATTTAGGGCACAGATGAAAAAATAATGGTCCAGCATGTACTGTACATACATGTACATGTACATATGCACATGTACTGTACATGTATGTGTGCACTACACTGTAAAATATACAGTGTATGCCACAGCAGCCACACTGAAAATGATTAATGTGAAATTTTCACTTTACCCCCGGGTATCTTACATTGTATTTGAAGCTAACCTACAAAGTCTGATAAAGACACAGACTCACACTGTAACAAGATTAAAAATAATGTGTATAATATTCCAAACTTACGGTACATTTGTATACCCACATGATGTATACAGTATAGGGGTCTTAGTACATGTACTACAGTGTGTGTACCAGTACTACATGTAGTACTACCCTAAGAATGTCATAACACTGGATAAAGAGGCCTTGGGTGCCACTGCAGCCAATTTCTCACAGCAAAATTGACATTCCTGAGGAAATTATGTGAAGATTGAAAGAGGAAATGTTTCCCCATGGAAGGTTTTGGGAAGTGGATGCCTTGTGTGACTTTGCCCTCAGAAATATGGATGAGAAGGCCTTCAACAACATTATAAACCTTTATTTGAAGAAAACTTCTTTTCTTTCATATGATAAAAAACAAAACATTTTTGTGACAGACATTTTTTTTTCAACCTCTGAAATTCTTAATGAGGACATACAGTTTTGCTGTTTAACTGCCGGTCAGAACATAAATATAGGTAATCAAATTCCCATAAATGTGGCAGAAAAAAAGGCAGGTGCAGGTCCGTGTCTGGAAATGGAATTTAAAAAGACACTCCTTCATAAAAAAACTACAACCAGTTAAGACTCAAGAAATTCACCCCTGGCAACAAACAAACAAAATAATAAGAAAAAAAAACTGAGTTAGACCCCCTACTGTCTGGCCTGAAAATTCTTTCAGATACAAGGGCCAAATCTACAGTGTGTACCGGTATCTAAATATCAGTGGCATAGGAGACATCCTATCATCCGACTCAAATCTAAGGAATGATGGGCCTGCTGGGAGGAAAAATGTGAATTACATGTACTCTTCTCGACGATGGTAAAAAAAGAACTGAGCAAGATGCCCTGGTGGGAAAGAGTGCCTGGCTCTTGAGATGGAGCTGTGGCCGTCAAGAGCTCAGTCCAATTTCTGGAAGGTGACGATCGATGTACATGTACATGTATGTGTACATGTACATGTACAGTACATGTACATGTAGTGAGATGTACACGTACATGTACATGTACATATGGGTCCCAGTCTCCCAGAGCAATGACTTCATACAGAAACATACATGTACATGCTGTGCATTACATGTTTATGAAAATACTAGGATTTCAATTTCAGATATAAGGGCCGTTTCCACTACAGCAAAAAAAAAAAACGTGATTATTTGGATCGCGATTTGAATCGCGATCCAAACTCGTTTTTTTGCGTGTGTGGACACAATTAACGCGATTTTTAGTGGGATTTGAATCGCGATTCGGACTCCACTAAGAGTGAGACTTTTTCAAAAAATCGTTTATTTGCGACGCAATGTGTGTGGGAACGCTCCGCGCAAATCGCACCGTTTTTTTGTGTGTGAGACCACACAGCTAACCGCAATCGGCTCGCAATTATTTGCGACGCGATTTTTTGGCCTGTGTGGACACGACAAAAAAAACCTGGGTTTTAAATCGCGATTCAAATCGCGATTATTTTCGTAGTGGAAACGTGCCTATTGAATCAAAATCTTAAGTACATGTACATATATTCGAGACCACATCTGACAAACACTAGGCCTATCATCTAGTTTTAAAAAAGAGAGAAAAAAAGTGAACTGCACATGGGGGTAGAAAACAGCATGGAAAACACACAGAAAGCACTGTAACATTATAGCAGTGTATCAGCTGAGCAGATGCTTGATTCACACATGTATGTAAATAATGCGTTCTAAACTGAAAGTAAGACACGGGTTGATGCAAATTGGTTATGACCATGCTGTACACAATACATTTATGTGCATACAGTTTGGCACTGCACAAACCTGTGCAGAATGGAGAAGAGATACACATGTAGTCATGTAATGTACACATGTACATGTACATGTACATGTACATGTGTGTAGCACAATTCTGCACCTGTTTTAAATTGTAATGTGTAAAATTTGCATTCAACATACAACACATGTAATGTACATTGTACGGTACAAGCACACAATTTAAATGAAACTGAATTTGACTGAAGTCAATAACAGGCATTCACGATGAAATCTAAACCAATAATGGTGTGTACAGCAGCGACGACAAAACGGGAAAGCGTAGTTGGCCCACAAACTTGATGGAGCTTAGCGCGTGGTGGGCCTGCCAGGGGTTTGTGGTTAAGCCTAGCAGGCCTGACCTGCGTTGAACTGCACCCCCTGCTTGGCTAGCCAGACATGACATATCACACTGAAAAATTCCACTGACTGGGTGTCCTTCCCATATATCCTATCCATTTCTATCAGCAGATTGAAATTTGTAAGTCAACTGTACGTGCTGTCTATGTATAGTACAGTACATGGAACTATGTAAGTACTGGTAAATATACAGGTACACATACTACATGTACATATGTACATGTACATTGTAAGTACATGTACAGTACATGTACATGTACATTGTAGTTACATGTAAACTACATTGTACAAGTACATGTACTTGTATTACAAACGCCCCCCTCCAAGATCCCCTATACCTGTACATACGGTACATGTACAGGTACATATGTACATGTACATGTAATGTGCAAATCCTCTGTTGGACACAAATATCACACATGCATGGGATGGGACTTGCTGATCAAATGTACATTACACTGCAAAACAACTTTGTGCAAACACACTCCAGTCCTGTACAATGTACATGTACATGTACCAGGTTAACAAAATAATGTTCACGTACCCCTATTGAATTACACTGTGTACACACCACGAGGAGTCAAAAGTACAATAACAATACCAGTGGAATGTTATAAATAAAACCTAGAACTATACTCAGCCAAGAACTGCAACATAGTGCTTAGTGGGAAAAAAAGGTTTAATAAATCAAAATAGTAATAATAATAATGATAATTTGAATTTGTTTTTAAAAACAAATAGAAAAGGTGGTGCATTCTCAATCTCTCTGATCTTCCGAATTATGACTTATAAAAATGTCAAGGACTCTGTCTGGGGGAAGGTCACACCCACTGAGATAATTTCTGGCAGCCACTAACAAGGGCACCACTAACAATGACGAAGTTGACACTGTTCAGCCAAGGGGGTATTGCAAGGAGTTTTTGTAAACAAAGTGCTCGTGCTTCAACATTAGGTGTGTTCCCACTAGGAAAATTATCAAAAAGTGGATCTCGATTAAAAACTTGGTTGGTTTTTGCGGGCCGAACTGCAAATCATGCCTGCAATGAGACCCAGGCAGAGGCACTTTCCAGACTGCATACGTGCTTTGTTCACTCGTACCATGCTCGTACAATATACGTTTTTGTACGGTTCGCGCGCAGCCATGTCGAGATAAACAGATGGTTGTGGGGCTGTCGGATATTTATCTGTGCACTGAATTGTGAGATGTAACTTTGTAAGATGTAATTGTCTCTTTTCGACAGCGTTCACACAGCCCCCGGTAAACACGTGCGATATTTCTGAAAAATTGCAAGAGGAACTGTGTTTTGAATGGGATTCAAAAATCAAAATGGATCACAATTTTTTCGTGCTAGTGGGAATGCAGGTCTACATGTACTGTTATTAGCAGTTACACTGTAGCACCAATTTAGGAAGAGAAAATGTGTCATATCTAGGGTAATGTTTACTTCACCAGAGGGTCAACTGGCTAGCCTTGTCCCAAGGAGGACTACATGTGTGTACATTTTCAACTGTTGACAGACAAGACATTCACTAATTTCACTGGGCCTAAATAAAGGGCAAGAATTTGTTATGACCTTGCATTTCTTATGAAATCAACATTTTGACCCATTTTACATTCTGACTGAAGATGAACACACACAAAAACTCATTTGCTTGATTGGCAACGTACATGTACACATACACACATATCTGATACAGTACATCATTTTTTTTATCGAATTTTAGTGCATATATTTAAGTTTACTGCATAACTTATTACCCGAAGCCAAACATTTTTTTTTAGAGGTCAGCTGATCTGTAGACTGTAGTTCCTTACACTGGTACATGTATACATGTACTACAGTAAATACACACTAAATTTAAGAAAAGTCATCAGCAATTCACATCAGGTCATTTCACGTCACTACTCTTGTTCATACACTGCCTGTTGCAGAAATATTTAAGTGTCTAAGAGGTTCCCAACAGACCAAGCGACAAGACATGCCTTTCTGGTCACGGAAAAAACTAGTTTTCCACAAGTGGTTCTGGTAGACAAACGCTATTGTCTACGTGGTCTATTGCGGATTTGGTTTTGTTTCACCCTTTATGGTGTACAGTAGGTATCATTAAACTAAAAAGTAAATACTGTCCATATTTTGAGCATATTTTTACATCCTCCACTAGTAAGCGAGAGTTGCAGGTTATGCACTAGAAAGCGTGAGTCGCGGGCTCGAATCCCGCCCAAGCTGCCTGAAATTTCTTCATCAGGCACTTGTCAAAGCACTGAGCACTCGTTGCTTATCACTGTACATTTGTGTACGTCGAGCAGGGTAAACCCTCATTGAATTACATTCTTCTTGACGCAAACATCATAATTATTACATTAGTCCCACTTACTGGGACGCTAGGAGCTCCTCTGAAACGATTTGTGTGTTCTGTCGCACTAGCGTCCCACCGCGTCTAACTAGTAATATAGTAAAACGTAGATTCTCAATCGATGGCCTTAAATTTTAAAAGTGCCCAAAATCGTCAAGACGAACAAGTGGTATTTCAGCGGTACTTACGATTAATTTTTGGATTGCAATGCCGACAAGATGTCTCCTATATCGGCATTGGACATGTCAAGTTGTACACCGTGCACACGATGTAAAATCTCATCATGCGCTTTAGCAATGAGCCCACATACAAACCATATTACACGAAGACTGGGCACTAGACGTTGACGGTTGAGAATGTCTGTTTTACTATATTAGACGCGGTGGGACGCTAGTGCGACAGATTAACACACAAATCGTTTCAGAGGAACTCCTAGCGGCCCAGTAAGTAAGTGGGACTAATAATTACATCTATGATTACTGTACCTCCTCGAGCTGCAGTCGCTGGGCGATGGTGTCCAGACAGTCCTGCCCCAGGCTCTCTGCCGTCAGCGTCAGCTCCAGCAGGGTATTATCCAAGAGCTGGATGCGCACCACGAACGAGTTCTTGCCGGTCACATTGTAGCGCCGCGTTTTCTTCAGGCGCAGTCCAAACGGCATCTTGGCGGACCGCTCACTGCCTGGCCGAGGGGGGTCAGTGGGTGAGTGAGGGCGTATTCGGACGAGGCTCAGTCAAACGCACTCCTCACCGAGACCGGACTGCCGACAGTTTTTTGGTGGAGGGGAGGGGGGATGTTTGTTCTGAAACGAGCATGTTGCTGGCGCCGGTGGTCAAAAGGCATGCCCACCTCCATACATGTAGAGATGTGTGCGCACATCAACTCTGAAGCATCTCTGCTATCGTTCCATTCCTGAAGGGGATACAAACACACTGCAAACTGTTTATCAACTGAGATGACCCAGACTGTAACTCTGAAAAATGCAAATGGCCTGAAGATTCGGATCTAGCAAAAGCAAGTCCCTTTCTCAAAGGCAGAGAGTTTGAGAGAAAAATCCTAAACTTTTGACATTCCTAAATGTTACTTAAGTAGCTGTACAGTAAATGTACATGGCCCTTATAAAGTTATATTCCCCAATTGTGATATCTGGATTGATGTACGATGGTCGTACAATCAAAATAAACCAAATTCACAAATTAAAATGGAGAATTATTACTATTGTATTGTATTATTGGGGCTACAGTTGCTGTAGCTAGTAATAATTACTAATTAGAAGCCTATTAAAATTTAAAAAAGGGGGATTCCTTGACCTTACATGGGGCATATTAAGACAGCAATGCTGACTTCTTACGTATAAATGCAAGCCTTTACCTCCGTTCAAGGTTAAATAATTCCGGTCGATAGGTTTAAGAAGGGGATTGGCATCGGCATATTTATTTAGGGAGATCTAACCAGCGGCGTTATACCGGTGTTTAGGCCACGGGAAGATGGGTTTTCCAACTTACTGACTGCTCGATTTTGTTTCTAAATTACAGGGTTGATCGTAGACTGGTGTAAATTAGACTAGCACCGTGGAAGCACCAGTGGTACCGCAGCAGGGTTTCAAACAATAGGCGCACACTCGACACCAACACCTACGGGACAACCTGTCACCGCGATGTGTTCTGTGTACATCGGACGGCTGCATCTCAACCCCGTCCGTCTGTGCACAAAACCAATGGGAAAAACCTCATCGTCTTACCGTCTCACGCTGCTAATGAACGTTGTTACTCGCAAGCAAGGCGGGATTGATCAAGGGACAAAACCAAGCAGAACGGCGAACGGCGTGGCTGGATCGTCAGCTAGTACAGATCTCCGGGGCCGAGTCGAATTCCCAAGGTAACGGCAAAGAATCACGGGGGTTATCCGAGGGGTTAACTCCCGATCCTGCACTGCAGCATCGGCGTTGGGCAGAGTGATGATGATGTACCCGCATTGAGTCAACATGTAACGATGTACACAACAACCGTGGGACGGGGGACGCACAGTGTCTGTGCCGTGAGAAATCAGACATGCGTACCACGCTCGGTATACACACACGCACACAAGCAACCCCGGGCCGCCTCACGCCAATATAGTCTACTTCCGCCGGAACTAATTCATTTGTCTCAATGGGCAATCAAAGCCAAGCGCTTCCCCGAAATGAGACCTCCAAGTCACTTTGCTCTCATTACGAGCCTGCGATGGGGACATGCAACAACATAGCATGCGTTTTTGGATACTTCCCTATGTCAAAACATCTTGGTTTAAGCTCGTCGATCTACAGGTGTATCGTTCCGCACACGATAAATAACCGAGGAATGTGTGCTATGCATATTGGTCGAGAACACCCAGTCTGGCGCCCACTTTCTCGGGGCGTCTGGGCCATGGCCCGCCAGAGTAGTCTGGTTGCGTGCGGTCGCGGGTCAAAAGTTTGTCGTCTGATTCACACAGCCAAAAGAATTTCGCGGATGGGTGGTTTTCTCAAGAGTTTTTTTTTTCTTAAATCGAAAGTGTTGACGCGGGTCTACAAATAGTCACGGGATCGGCGGGGAAATTCCGCTGACTTACCGAATTGTCTCTCACAGTGTCATCACGATTTTGAGAATGTGATATTCCAGGAATCAATTTTCATCCTTTGCGAATGAACTAGTATATAATGATGTTGATCAGATAAGGTGTACAACTGTATGACCACGCACAGCAAAATTCCTGAATGGCTTATTGCTTACCACAACCATGCCACAACCGTCTTATTTACAAAGGAGTTATATAGGCTATGCCATGGTGATCCTTAAACATGATTAAAATGTCGCCTGCATGTATGAAAATCCGTTCTGTATTTCTATACAAACCTGGCCGTTTTGAGAAATACAATTATGGAAATACCGATCGCGACATACTATATTCAGACTTTTTGACCTTAATTTTAACATGATTTTAACTTAAAACCGCCATTTCCCTATTACTCAAGTTGTGGTCACCATGACCACGAGCCAACATCTATTTGATCCCTTTCCTGGTTTCCAAGAATATTTCAGAAAATGGTAAGCGAAAACAAAATTACATATATAGTTATTCTGACCGGTGCTCTAGATCTAACTAAGCTTCCTCCATGATCTAACCCTCCTCTACCTCCATGATCTAAGTTCTAACCATGGAGGAATAAGAAATTCCTCCATGATCTAACTGACTCTTCGAGTCACGATCACCTATACCGGAGGCCTGGCTTCAAGTCCCGGTACGCGGGTGTTGTGAATTTGTCCGTGCTATTTTCAGCAATATCTAATAGTTTCATTTAATATAATAGGCATCGAATCGGGATTTTTCTTCCTTTGTTTAAAAAATGACAATGAAATTATGATTCTCCCGCGGTGCATTTCCATTTAGTAGGCCTAGGAGCATGGAGGAATATTCCTCCATGGTAGGAGGCACTCCGCAGTCGACTGCATGTCGGTCACTCATCACATCATCCGGATCGTGTACTGGCTGACCCCGGCTCGACTGAGGTCGGCGGTGGTCTGCCTGCTGAGCAAGGATCTGGCCTGAGCATGGAGGAATGAGGCCTAAATTATGCATAGCTAATTCGCAGTGAGGAGGGGCGTGGTGGTGCGCTTACGTTACGCTGCCACTTGAAATAATGCGGATAAATCTAAACCCTGGCATGCAAAAGACAACATGGTCACCTTTGAGAATGAGCCCCCCCCCCCATGTTCGGAATCCAAGGAGCGCCTGTTGGTTTTGGCAAGCCATGGCGAGGATGGCGGTATTTTACAGCCACTTCCCAGCTTCGCACAGACAAGCATGTACAGTACTACATGTACATGTACATGTATTGTACATGTACATGTACAGTTGTACATGTACATGTACATGTACAGTACACTGTTTGCACACTGGCTAGCGCATTCAGTTTGAAACTCCAAGGTGATATTTAGTGTGTCCATGGTGTGTCCATGGTGTGTCATACCGTGGTCGTAATGTACACGAAGGGGTAAAATACTTCCAACGACTGGTCCCCGACTCGTTCAACTAGCTGAATTCATTGGCTGCGGCTTCAATTTGCACGCAATTCATTGGCATCCGCATGCTAGCGGCCGCAGCCCATTCCCATTGATTTGTGTGGAACCCGTGAAGCCCCCCCCCCTTACAAACCTGAAATCCGAACCGGACACGCCTCTTGTCGAATTGAACGTTGAGGGCGGTATACCCTCCCTTTCGAGGCGTTTCTCAGTTCTCGAAGCTATACAGTACTTAAAAAAATAAAAATCTTCCTCCATGCTTCCGTCAGAAAGTCCATTTCTATTCTATTTCTACCTCAGTCAGGGTCTCCAATTATTAATTGCGTGAAAAGAATAACGGACAATGGAAACGAAAAAATCTGTGTGAACTGGTGGTCAGGTCGGTAGTCAACCTGCTGAGAGAGTTTGGATCTTCATCTCTCAGATTATTTTCAATGTTTATTTTCTTAGCCAATTATATATTTTTGCTAATTACATCCCGAAAATAATGTGTAGTCATCCAAGCTGTATTTCCGCAAGGATTTTGGGAAGCACCTCTCCACTTCTACAGCCAAATCGGGCCATATAATGATCCGAATTACGCACAAAATTGAACATTGAATTCCTGGGCCGTTTTTCACCTTCTCTACAATATATTAGTTAATTAGACTCCAAAGACCCTTTATTAAAACAGCTCGGCGGAGCCATCTTGGATCAAATTAGTGTGTTGCAAGCTATGGTTCCAAAACGTGTACATACAGACAATATTATTATAGATGCACATTAACTTTCCTATTTTGCATACTTTAGTTGGTGAGCATTGTAACATTTTTGGATTGCTATAAAATAGGAAAATTGCGACTCTATTGTGATTGTCTGTGGTAGTAATGTAATGGGTTACAGACTTTTGAAATTAAACAATGATATTCAGGAGAGGTACATCAAAACAAACACCATCTGACCTTCCCAGGTAATCAAAACAATTAATGACACCGACATCACAATGACACCATTCTTTGTAATAACCAAGATCTTTGTATTTATTCTAAAAAAGTAGTCTTCCTTAAAAATGCTAGAAGTGGTTTTGAAGCACATCACCAAACAAAATACACTGACTAAACTAATGCCAGTAATGGTTAACAAAAAAAATCAAAAACGCAAACCTCTCAAAGTCGGAATCAGGTTTTACTGCTATAGGACACCGGCATATCTTGACAGGCCTTGAGGAAAACTCAATACTTTTAAAAGTTGCCAAATTAGAGGCTTAAATGAAAGTTTAATCGCTCAAAACATTACGCAGTGGCTGTTGTTACGGCAGTCGTCGACTAAATTGTATTTCGTCAGCATTGCAGGCTGGTTGAACCAGTCTATTAGCTGATAGTCTGGTTCCAAGAGCTAAACATCCTGACAAATACTGTGAAGTCAGGGAACCACACGGACGACTGCCGTAACAACAGCCACTGCGAAAACATTAAGACGCTCATCTTCACATAAGAAAAAGAGGGATTTTTTTTTATAAAAAACTTGAAAATATAAACTGTGAATAATTAACTGTGAAGCCTTGGTCGGGTTAATTCTTTGTTCAGCCGCTCCAATGCTGCAATTACCAGTAGCTAAATGCAGGCATGCATGCAGCACCAATAGGCAAACGTACAGCCATCACGAATACTATGCAAATATGCATGCATTAGCTGCCATACTGACCAAAGCTTACAATTAGTGTTACATACACACATACCAGTACATATATACAGTTACAGTGTGCTAATAAAGTTGTTTGTGTTAAGTTAATAATAAAGGAATACAGTACTCTTGAAACCATGATTAACTTTAAAATAATAATAGACTAATAAACCGTTAAATCTAATCTCAAGATCTAATCATATACTTATTAATCAATAATTAATATAATCTGATAAGATAAACTTATATGCCTTGCATGAAGCTTCTACAGATCTCTCTGGTTTTTCTGTTATATTTCAACTTCTATTTCTATCGCTACTGGATTGCCGAGTCAGATCTTGTCCTCGTCATTTCTCTGATATGCGAGATGTTGAGTCTTGCCTTTCCACTGCTGATTAAAAGGATTGACTTTTTTTCCTGTCTTCCTAAGTCAGTCTTACCAACATTTCTTCAATTTAGCTTATCAATATACCTCATTCTTACGCAACCATGCGTGTGCTGCTTACTTGTTGAAGGTAATTCCTGCGTCCAATTTCATGGAATCCGTTATGGCATAGTTCTGTGCTTACGGGCCGCGTTTAGCGTATATCTATTTCATGGTTAATCCGTTAGCAAGACAGTCGGCGCTTGAAATACGCGAACCAAATAAAGCAAAGAATATCTGCTACAGTAAGCAATGATTTTTTGTTTGCTAGCGGTAACGGATTTCATGAAATTGGACCCTGGTCAAGTGTTTTGTCCAAATTGGGGGTTGCACTGACCTGGAATGACCTCGCAGGCCTATCAAAGCCATTCATTCCTTGAGATTTTGAATGTCAACTATGAAATTGCAAAAGCAAAAACAATATAAACAGTCCCACAGGTTAGAAATAAGCTAATGTTAACAGATATGGTTTACTGTTTGGAGAGAACACTGGATAGGGCTTGACAGCTGATGTAGTATAGCATTGGTGGATTAAACTAGAGGTCCCCCTTGCTATCAAATCATTTTCTCAGCTTTTTTTCAGAATGTCATTCAATGAGGGTTTGCCCGGCTTGATGTAATAAGCACTAAATGCCCAGTGCTTTGCCTGATGCCTGATGAAAACATTTCAGGCAGCTTGGGCAGGATTCGAACCCGTGACTCCCGCTTTCAAGTGCAGAGGTCTTATTCAAATCCGCCACATGACCTCGACCAGCTCGGTGGTCAAGTGGTTAAGACAACTGCACTAGAAAGCAGGAGTCGCGGGTTTGAATCCCGCCTGAGCTGCCTGAAAAAAAAAAGTTCTTCAGGCATCGGGCAAAGCACTGGGCATTCAGTGCTTATCACATCGAGCAGGGCAAACCCTCATTGAATTACATTCTCCTTCAACGCAAACATGTTATATCTACATTTTTCAGAATCTTTAAGATTCCCCAGTCAGGTTTCCATTCCTTTCTTTGATTGGAGCTAATAACACACCATGAAACAATAACAAATCTGTCAAATGCAATCGAAGAATGAGCAAGACTCAAACTAGTATCAAAGTATCGCAAGGAAATTGTAACAGAAGCAAAGAAATGAATAAGTGCAAAAAAAGAGCAATACAAACTTTGCGTAAACACATTTTTTCCATTCGTATCGGAAATGCATTGCACTTTGCTAAATATTTCGAAAAGCTGATGTTTTTCCCCCCGCAAAGATAGCCTGCCGGGATGTGACCTAACCTGACCCTAACTCTACTCAGACCTTCGGAGTTACACAAAATTTTGTGGGCCTGACGTTTCGATCCAAGCAGGACCTTTCTCAAAGGCAGAAATTTCTGAAGTGTTACAATTCCATTGTATTAAAGTGTTAGAGTAAAAGGTGTAGGAATTGTGGCCAAGGTTTGGAAAGGGAATAACTGCGGATTTGCCATCTGAAAATGTCTTGTGTGGCTACTCCAAAGCCAAAATGCTCCCAAAATTTAATGGAATGATTATCTTCCCCCCCCCTTTTTTTTCTTGGGGGGGGGGGTATCACTTCATATTTTGGTTGTGAGAACTGCTGGTAAGGTATTCTCACAATTGAGATACAGCCTACTCAGACCTACTCCAGAGGTTTCTCGATGACATGGATGTAGTAGGAAGGGCTGTCACCCTCCTTGAAGGGCTTGAAGTCCCCATACACAGTGTGTTTGCAGTTCTCCCCAAAGGAGGCCTTGATAATGTCCGTGAAGGCATTCAGGCGGTGAGGATAGTAGGACAGACGGAACCTTTGACGGAAAAGAAAAGGAAACAATTTTTTTTTAAATCCACATGCACATTTTACATTCTTGGGTCGGACAATGCCAGTTTTATATAGCACTGGGATGTAAAGGGGGTACAGGTCTCAAAAGTAAGAGGGCTTGACGTTTCGATCCTAGGAGGACCTTTCTCTTTGAAAAAGTTCCTGCTAGGATCGAAATGTATTTATGTATTGCGGGTCATTTCAGTCAGTGAGCAGTGTGCAACAGTTGTTTGTATTTACTTCGGGTAAAGGTCTTTAAAAAAATTCTTGTAGCCTCGGCATGCACCAGAAATCGGCACAACACATCGGTCGGAAAACAAACAGTCTCCTTACGTTATGCAGAGCAAAATACTGCTAGAAATATTCAGTTATGCTCATCCCAAGAGTCACAATGATCTTTGTGAAGGAGACGATGTGCATGGTGTCACCACGAGCATTTCACACCAGTGGGATTCCACATCGCAAACCCTTCCTGTCTCATCCCTTCCCCTCCCTTTCGAGATGTACATTGGGTCGACAGATTCCGCGCATTGCGATTGGCCGAACGCGCTGCAAACTCTTTGAGGGCGCACTTTTTGTGAACTGCCTGCAATGAAAAAGGGGTACGAGAGAGATCTTTACTTGTAGACGGATTCGTCGATGGCCAGCTTCTTTTTGGTCTGCTCGTTCTTGGCCATCTCGTCCACGGAGATGAAGTAGTCCAGTGTGACCATGGAGGGCCTGCCATTGACGTAGAGCACGGAGGTCTGGATGTCCTTAATGCAGTTACCCTGCAGGCGGAATAGTAATAATAATAATAAAAATAAAAAGATATTCATAAAGCGCCAAATTGCCAAAAAGGCCTCAAAGCGATAGAAGCAAAAAGTAGAGGCTTCTGTATTACGTAGGGATGTAAGTGACCATCAAAGTCATTTCCTGAAAATCACTGAAGGCCAAAAAATTGTGCGACTGCGAGTGAGTGCTTACACAACTGAGAGATGCGACTGCGAGTGAGCACTGAAGCGACCGAGAGTTTCATGTCAGGAGTGCAGGAGCCCTTTAGTTTTTTTAGGGTTTTAACAGATAAAAATTAGCAGTTTGAGATACCTGTTTGACGTAAAGAAAAAAAAATCAAAAAAAAAAAAAAAAATCCGGAATTCTTACATCACTGATTACGTGACCTATTCCCCCTTCTTCCACCCGCCAAAGACACTGACTGAACGTCCAGAGCCGTACCTTGTAGTAGATGTTCTTGATGGGTGCCCTGCCCGTCTCTATGATGCTGTCGTAGTTGCGGTGATCGATGATCAGGATGCCCCCGGGCTTCAGCATGGTGGCAAAGTTCCGGAGGGCCACCCGGTGGTTCTCCTGGTTGCCCTCAAAGTCCGGCAAGTGGGCGAAGGAGTTGCCCAGGCAGACGATGGCGTCGTAGCCCTTCTTGGGAATGTCGTCGGGCAAGGTCAGCCAGTTGGCCACCTCAATCTCTACAGGGAGGAGGAGGATGGGGGAGGGGGTGGCCGAGAGAGGGGAGGTGGAAGGGGTCGGAACGGGTCAGACACGGAGGGACTTCAAACCGCATCTTCTCGGCATCTCCTCCGATCCACCAGACAAGGGTTAGTTTGTTTCCTCGTAATCTTTTCAGATAAAGATTAACAAGAGGACTGTGTAGAGGCATAAAATCCAGACGAGGGGCAGAGAAATGCATCAGATCTCTAACCAACCTGAGCGGTCTAGCCCTGAGAAGGCAGTAAATCGCAAATAGCAGACTAGTCTTTGCAGGGAGTGGGGCAGCCAGTCCAAACCATTGAACCGTTTTCATCTCCGGGGATATGCATTTGGTGTTTCCTGGGCTGGTTTTGCAAAGGAGGGCATACAGGAGATCAATTGCAAATGTGGCAACCCAGTTACCCGGGCTCAGGCTGTTTCGTGGAGAGGATTGCATACAGTCCTTGGGTTTGATAAGACTTAAAGGTTTGCATGGTGGAAATACTAACTGGAAGGTTTGTGGTGACACCATGTAGCACCTCTCTTTCAAGAAGTGTGGCTCTGTTCAGAGCTCTGTTCAGAGCCGCACTTCTTGAAAGAGAAGAGGTACATGGTGTTACCGCAAACCTTCCAGTTAGTCTCAGAGCCACACTTCTTGAAAGAGAAGAGCTACATGGTGTCACCGCAAACCTTCCAGTTAGTCTTCAGGTTTCTCATCTGCTGTCAGGGAAAGGCTTACCCCACTTGTCAAAGGCCGCTTCTTTGCGGCGTGCCCAGCGCTCGCGGAAGGCGTGCAGTACCATTTTGTCGGAGGCATCGCAGCTCATGACGTTGAATCCCTCCTCCAGGAGCATCATGGAGTCGATCCTGGAGACGAGATGAGTCAAGAGCAAGGGTCACTCACGTTTACAACATTTCGTTTTCAATCAGCTCATCATGTCATGGTCAAGGAAGACGGAATTGAAGGAAGTTTTAAAACGTTTTGAAAAGTGATTTAGTTGGACAGTATGAATAATTAGACCATATATAATGTGCTTCAACATTAATATTTTTGCACCGCAGATATGCGATACATTAAAGTAATTTGTATCGCAACAAAGCTGATTTGTGTCGGAAACTGCGATGCGATACCGCTTGTCATGAGCCCTGGTCAAGAGAGTCTGACCAATGAATAACGGCAACTTGAGGACAGCACCTGAAGTACACCAACCAGTTAGGATGAGTCATGATGAGTACCGCTACATGTACTTCATTAGATGCAACAAAGAGGCCAATCAAATTACAAGCTTGTAGCCAGCGCTCTCACCCCCTGAGCTACCCAAGCCCTCAGGTGACGGCCTTCCAAAATAGTCGACCATCTTTGCTGAGTTGGGGGCGCCGGTAAGAAGCCTTGAACCATTTGCGGCTGTGTAATCTCTAGGGATCACGCCCCCAAACAACAATTTGTTGCAAACCTGAATACTGCGGCTTGGGGATTGCACAAAGCGGATGCAGCTTTTTTTAAAACCACAACAATATGAAGGAAAGAAAAGCTGACTGGGTAATTTGAAAAAAATTTGAAATTTGATTGGAGCAGGAATTGAAACCAGAGACCTCTGGATCTCACAAAGCCTTACGAATGCATCGTTGCTCCACCTACGATTGCCAAGGAAAGCAAAAAAAAAATAGTCGTGCTTACGGTTTCCCGGCTGACCCTATTTTGACAGTGCGACCCGTAAATTTTGTTTTGAGAAAGTGTGTTTCCCTACCGACCCAATTTGACGGCGTGACCAGTTATTTAACTCAACGTGATTTAAAACAACACACCCTGCATACATGTAAACCATGTTTATGTTGGCTCAAGTGTATAACACTTAGTCAGTACAAGACTTGACTCAGCATAAAAAAAGTCACCCTCAAAAAAATGTCCCACCTACCTACCCTATTTTCAGATGTCATGTAATAGGAAGCACAAATAAATTTATTAGTTTGGACCTAATGCATCGTCAGTTTCGTTCAGTCATAGTTTCTGTGTATCATTCGTCATCCTGCAATTGATCGTAAGCTACGATGTGTACAGTGAAACCAAGAGCAGGGCTCTTACCACCCGAGCTATCCAGCCCTAACCACGGCGGCCTTTTCCCCTTCCCTCAAATAGTCAACTATTTTTGGCAGGGAGGGTTACGTCAAAGCGAGAAACTTGCCCCGTTCCGCAGGCAACGTCCAGGATATCGTTGCAGTTGCGTGACCGCAGGAGGTCCACCAGGAAGTGCCGGTAGCTGTCCGTGCGCTCCGTCCGGCTGCCGATGTAGTACTCCCAGACCTTGGCCGCCTTGCCGTCCGCATACTGGTCGGGGATGCCCTGCGCTGCTACGCCCAGAGAACGGGTCCTGTAAATGCTGTCCACCATGCTGGCAACCTGGCTACGTGTATCACCGCAGACGTGAGATGGGCCAGAGCTGTTTGAAAGTGATATTGTGACGACAAACAGCTGATACTACTTACAAGGATGCTAGACCCATAAACAGGGCATAACTCGGTGCCCTCTGATACCAGGACTAGTAGTACTACAGTAGTACTACATGTATCCTCCAATAACCGGTTTCCGACGATATAAGGACTTTTCTTCAAACTGAACAATGTGGACGAAAGTATCACACTAAAAGAGGTCTCAGTCACTTTCTCCACATCACAGACTATTAGAATAATCATAGAGAAGGATGATCAAGCCTGTCACTTCCGTAAGATTACAAGCATCGTCACCTATTTTCGTCAGTGGTGTTTAGTAAGGTGTCCCAGTGCAGCCAAACGCAAAATAAATTCTTAAAATAACTCAAAAAGCTTTGTGGCACTGTAAAATTCTTCCCTGTATGTTTTTTTGTGTTCATCTTTGTTTTGTTTTTTTCGACACTGCTTCTAACACTTTCCTCAAATCATTCATAATTTATGCTTAAAACCTATTGGTCTGGTTGATGTCTTCTTTTGTGACGTTTAAAAAAAACTCCACAATCCTCTTTCTCGCTGCTTCTTCAGTTATGACCTTTCCCAATGTCACTCCAGAGACACATTTCCTCCTTCTTGGTACTTTCTCTAGCTGCCCTTTTATTTTTTTCATTTAAAAAAAAAGCCTATTGGGCCATGTTACTTTTTGTCTTTAAATAATAATAAAAAAAATAAAAAAAATATATATAAGCGAGACGCCCTATAGGAGGCTCCATAGTTTTTACCCAGAACGGACTGCCTCAAGTTGCGTGATATATTTTTTTTCTACGGATGTTGGGGTTTGTTATGGTACACTCAGATTTTTTTTAGGACCAACAATAAAGAAAACTGGAGCTTCAAAGAAACTGCCAATTTTGTACCTAGGAAAATAGACCCCAAAAGAGCAACTTTTTGAATAACACGAGTTTGGCCTACTGGAAAAGCCTTAACTTTCCACATTTTCGGTGACAGACAAGAGCTGGAAACCAACTGTAAGATACGAAGTCTGAGATCGTTATACGGAGTTGTTTTCATAGTGCGATGTGAGTTAGAAGGCTAAGCGTCGAAAACGGGGGTTCCCACGATGCATGTACATGTACTACTATACTAGTATAGCCTACCTCCCAGAGGCATACTGTTCTATTAATTAGGGCCTATTGTGCGTGAACATGTACAACACTTCTTACATGAAATGTGGACTGGATTTACACCTGACACATGTTTGTTTTCATCAACATGGACAACAATCTAACACCATGGTATCAATACATACTGTAACTTGTACTTACAAAAATATACCGGTATACAAAATGTTGCAAACTGCTTACTGACTAAAATTACCAAAATGCAAATCTCAAAATTTAGTGGGCCTGACGTTTCGATCCTAGCAGGACCTTTCTCAAAGGTCCTGCTACTGCTAGGATTATTCTCAATTTGAATTATTCATTATGGTGATTAAATTTATTTCCTTATTAATAAAAATATTATTATGAGGACAGTTTTGATGATTTGGAAAAGGATGGGAAAGGAGAGGGTAGCATGAAGGGAAAGGAGTTGACAGGTGATAACAAAAAGTCAATCCAACTTCCCCATCTTTAAGTGGCTCAGGGCAATGGGACAAAATTAATGCAAACCAATAAGTTTTAAGCATAAATTATGAATGTTTTGAGGAAAGTGTTAGAAGCAGTGTCGAAAAAAACAACCTGAAAGATGAACCAAAAAAAAACATACAGGGAAGAATTTTACAGTGCCACACAGCATTTTGAGTTATTTGAAGAATTTATTTTGCGTTTGGTTGCACTGGGACACCTTACTAAACAACACCTTCGAAAAAAGGTGACGATGCTTACTGCGCGGTGCGCCATGGACATCAACAAAACTGGGTAATCTTATGGAAGCGACAGGCTTGATCAACATTCTCCATGATTATTCTAATAATAGTCTGAGGTGTGGACAAAGTGACTGAGACCACTTTTAGTAGTTTTAGTGTGATACTTTCGTTCACATTGGTCAGCTTGAAGAAAAGGCCTTATTTATATCGTCGAAAACCGTTAACTGGAGGATACTAGTTACTAGTAGTAGTATCGTGGGGACCCCCATTTTCAACGCTACACGTCACATCGCACTATGAAAACAACTCCGTATAACGATCTCAGACTTCATATCTTACAGTTGGTTTCCTGCTCTTGTCCGTCACCGAAAATGTGGAAAGTTAAGACTTTTCCAGTATGCCAAACTCGTGTTATTCAAAAAGTTGCTCTTTTGGGGTCTATTTTCCTAGGTACAAAATTGGCAGTTGCTTCGAAGCTCCAGTTTTCTTTATTGTTGGTCCTAAAAAAATCTGAGTTTACCATAACAAACCCCAACATCCGTAGAAAAAAAATATATCACGCAACTTGAGGCAGTCCGTTCTGGGTAAAAACTATGGAGGCTACTATAGGGCGTCTCGCTTATATAATTTTTAAAATATTTTTTATTATTATTATTTAAAGACAAAAAGTAACATGGCCCAATAGGCTTTAAAAAAAAATGAAAAAAAATAAAAGAGCAGCTAGAGAAAGTACCAAGAAGGAGGAAATGTGTCTCTTGAGTGAAATTTGGAAAGGTCATAACTGAAGAAGCAGTGAGAAAGAGGATTGTGGAGTTTTTTTTAAACGTCACAAAAGAAGACATCAACCAGACCAATACGTTTTCAGCATAAATTATGAATGATTTAAGGAAAGTGTTAGAAGCAGTGTCGGAAAAAAACCCCCAAAGATGAACACAAAAAAACATACAGGGAAGAATTTTACAGTGCCACACAGCATTTTGAGTTATTTTAAGAATTTATTTTGTGTTTGGCTGCACTGGGACACCTTACTAAACACCACTGACGAAAATAGGTGACGATGCTTACTGCGCGGTGCGCCGCGGACGTCAACAAAACCGGGTAATCTCACGGAAGTGACAGGCTTGATCAACCTTCTCTATGATTATTCTAAGTAATAGTCTGTGGTGTGGAGAAAGTGACTGAGACCTCTTTTAGTGTGATACTTTCGTCCACATTGTTCAGTTTGAAGAAAAGTTCTTATATCGTCAAAAACGGGTTATTGGAGGATACTAGTACTTAGTACTAGTACTTAGTAGTAGTACTAGTAGTACTCACTAGTAGTAGTAGTACTAGTAGTACTGGTAAGTAGTAGTAGTAGTACTAGTAGTAGTACTAGTACAAGTAGTAGTACTAGTAGTACTAGTACTACTGTCTACTGAGTACTGTAATGACTGTAATTAGTCTTTATACATACTGTGCAGTATAGTGCACTGTCACTGTAGCATTAGCGCTTGTGCGTTGTGGGACGTCTTCAGCTGAAAAAAACTTACAATATTTACTGAGATTGAAAACAACCTGAAGATACGTTACACTTTACAATTACAGAGATAACTAACTTTACTGTACGCAAAAAGTGTACAAGAATGGAGAAATAACAGACAAAGACTTACAATGATTGATATTACCCGCAAAAGGGCCAAATTGTTGTGACTTGCGATAATGCGATAATACAGCACATATGGAGCTACGGCATACTGCTAATGTAATACTTTTTGTCAACACTTCACCACACAGCACGTCGCCTGATAACACCCACTATTTATTCCACGACAACACTGCAACACCCTTACGTTATATCATACAATACATGTACATCATAATGAACTAGATTGGTGCTCACATGGGGGGTAGGGGGTGTCTTTGTACGTTGGACCATTATGCAGCACGATTTGAGTCTGGCCAGGGGTCTGGGTACCAGACAGGTATCGTCAGTTCGTCAGTTGTAAAGAGAACCTGACTAAAGTTAGCCGCATATTGAACCCCCAAAACGAAAAGCAGCCGCATATTTAACTGCCCAAACCTAGAATGTATGCAGCAAAAGGAGGCTGCTTTATCTCTGTTTTTGAAAGAACTGAAAATTCAAGTTAAATTCTAAGTTAGAGGGCCTGACGTTTCGATCCTAGCAGGATCTTTCTCAAAGGCAAGTCACGATCTTGAGGCAGAAATCTTCTCTTCAGTTCCCGACTGTACCAAGAAATGGGGTCAACTTGGATCAAGAGGTCAAAGGGCAAAACATGGGATTTGTAAATACAAAGCTTTGTATTTTTTTGAAGAAACACAAATACAAATTGCCTCGTTCAATTTAAAATAAGAACCAGTTTACTCTTGATGAAGATTGATATTTAAAACTTATTTTTTTTACTCGACAATTTTGAAAAAAATTGAGACGAATATACCTCGGCAAACAGCCTCCTTTTGCTGCATACATTCTAGAGTTTTAATACGCGACTGAATACGCGGCTGGGATTTCGGACCAAAATACGCGGCTAGCTTTAGCCAGGCGATCAATGAGACTCGTGCTTTCGAGAAATTTCTGACCGGTGTCTCTGCCTGCCCAAATCCCGTAATCAAGGAAGCTCAGAAGAAGCCCATCATTTGATCCATCTAAGACCCAAGACCGGAGATAAGCTGTTGACACCGTTTAGACGATGGCCAAGTGGGGAGAGGGCGATCCGCGCTGGATTGTGGAAGAAAGATCGGACGCGACAAATGTCAACAATTGGCATTGGTAACTATGCCAGTTTAGTACTCGGCTGTACTGAAGATACCGCCCATGCCATGTGTTGTACTTGTAGAGTTGTAGTTGCGTGTTGGTTTTTTTGAGTCTGTCTTTTAGTTTGATGATTGTTGTCTCTTTGTTATTGTATCTTTATATAGCTATCCTTGTATAATTATTTTATAACTCTCTCTTGAGTGTCTGTCTGGTTCCTTTCGTTTCTCGGCAGGGGGGCTCGAAAGTCGAAACCCCACATACTGAAGTCCGGTGTGAGTAGTTGCGGTAACCGTAACCCTCATCCTCCCGAAGGTCGGAGACCTGAGGGTTACGGGAACGTATGTACAAAATTATAGCGAGGTTTTTGTTTTTACCATTTTGGAAACACCACTGTCCCGATCGCCCCCTTTTTCCACCCTTTTGAAAATCGCCACACACAATCTAAGGACATGCACTTGATCCCTGTGAAGAGCCGACTGGTACTGTATACAACCATGGATATGCGCGCGCACCACGAGTGTGGACTGTTATTGCGAAACAGCAAATAACCGTCGTGCGGGATATACGTCACGAGACTAAGCGCTGATTGGTCGAGGCGCCAGGTTCGGATTCCGAACCTGGCGGAGACGTTGACGGGACATTTACAGACAGTATTTTGGTGAGTTTCTGCCCGTTTTTCGGAAAAGTATTTTACCCACGATGTTTTGAGTTATCTGATCACATTCAGTATACATTTGGGATCAAGTGCATGTCCTTAGATTGTGTGTGGCGATTTTCAAAAGGGTGGAAAAAGGGGGCGATCGGGACAGTGGTGTTTCCAAAATGGTAAAAACAAAAACCTCGCTATAATTTTGTACATACGTTCCCGTAACCCTCAGGTCTCCGACCTTCGGGAGGATGAGGGTTACGGTCACCGCAACTACGGTGTGAGTGACTACTCCCAGAACTGTGGGGTTCTACGTCATCCGCTGCTCTCCTGACCGGAACCCCACAGATAACTATGCTTTTTTCCCATAGGCTTCTGTGTAACGTTCACTAATGCTCTGGCATAGGGATCAGCAGGTTCGGAATTAGTTGCGGTAACCGTAACCCTCATCCTCCCGAAGGTCAGAGACCTGAGGGTTACGGGTTCTTGTTTTTACCATTTTGGAAACACCACTGTCCCGATCGCCCCCTTTTTCCACCCTTTTGAAAATCGCCACACACAATCTAATGACATGGACTTGATCCCAAATGTATACTGAATGTGATTAGATAACTCAAAACATCGTGGGTAAAATACTTTTCCGAAAAACGGGCAGAAACTCACCCAAATACTGACTGTAAATGTTCGTCAACGTCTCTGCCAGGTTCGGAATCTGAACCTGGCGCCTCGACCAATCAGCGCTTAGTCTCGTGACGTATATCCTGCACGACGGCTATTTGCTGTTTCGCAATAACAGTCCACACTAGTGCGCGCGCAGGTCATTGCTTCTGTGAAGAGCCGACTGGTACTGTATACAACCATGGATACAACACGTGCGATGTACATGTGCCGATTATGTGTTGATTCCCCCCCCCCAAAAAAATGGGCGAAAACCTCCCGGTTCGGTTGCAAGATTCAAACTGCAGCTCCGTAACTGGCAGTCTGGTCCCCTGTAGTACGGTATAGCGGCTAGCTGCGAAGACGCTAGCTGCTAGAAATCTTGGGCTGAATGAAGCAGTATTTTATGAGTTATGGTGATCTGCTGATCCCTATGCCACAGCACTAGTGAACGTTACACAGAAGCCTATGGAAAAAAAAACCCATAGTTATCTGTGGGGTTCTGGTCGGGAGAGCAGTGGACGACGTAGAACCCCACATTTCTGGGGGTACGGTGTGACATATCTGCCATAGGTTCTAGTCTGTCACACCATGAGTCCGTTTTCCCGATGGTGGACTAGTGGTCGGTATAAGGTATCGACTAGCCGTAATCAATCAACACAAGGAGAAGGAATTTTTTTGAACCAAATTAAAGAATTATATTTAATTACAACTTATTATTAAGCTCTGGCTGCCCTCTCTTGAGGCTTTGCTAAGGGCGCCAACTCAAGCCCCCTCCAAAGGGGTCTAAAAAAAAAAAAAAACTACTGTTAGTCTGTTACGCACTTATGCTATGGGAAAATAAACTCACGGGAATAATATATCTATAGGTACAGTCCTGATAGGGTGATCAGCACCCAACCCAATTATACTCGGGGAGTTGTAGGGGTTACAGTTCAAGTACCGGTAGTGCCTTGTGGGTTATCTAGTCTTCCCGTTGTGGCGATTCTGTAGGGCACTGGTTGTCCCGACGAAAAGGGAGCCCACTGCAGATCTCACGGTAACTCTCTCCGCCTTTGGTGGGGTGACCAGACTATTTCGTAGCTACTCCCTGAACGCCGAGGGCTTGCTGAGTCGCCTGCTCTGTCCCTATGATCTCGATAGGGTTCGCCCGGCCAGGGATTTCCCAAACTGTCCCCAAGGGAAAAGGCCCTTTAAAGGAAAATACCAATGTTCACGTTTTATATTACCTAATTTTTGGCACCAAGCGACAACCTACAGGGATTCCCCACAACATTCTATATTTTGTTCTTGTCCCTTTTTAAATAAATCAATTAAATTTCGTTAGGACGTCAGGCTTCTTACAAGATTATAGAAATTAAAATGAACGGTGACTCACAGTTAGTGGACTTTAACTGGCCTTGAATTTGAGCCACGCCTTGGCTGGATAGCTCGAGCACCACAGTGACTACACCCCACACAGGAGTTTTCCCCGCCCCCGTACAACCACAATACCCCATACAGGAGTATATTCATTGACCACCTCCACACAGGAGTCGGTGTATAACAGCCTCCACACAGGAGTATGACTGGCTACCACACAGGTAAAAGCTAGAGTGCCACACCCTACCAGTAGTATGGTATAGGCACACCCACAGAGGGTCATTGGAAGATCACCAGACCATGAAGTCAGTGTGCATACCTATCAGGGCCTACTGGAGTGCCTCTGCAAGGAATTCCAACTACTTGGGATTAGGATGGGCACTGGGCAGGACCTTAAGGATTTGCATACATTAAAGTACAGTACCTTAAGCCATTGAATGGGGCTCCTGTATTTTCAAGAACACCTTGTGACATAGTCCATCCCTTTGGACAGGGCCTAAAATAAAAAACCAGTTGAACTTAAGATGTAGTTAAGTTGTACCACACTCCTGAGTACTAGAGTTCAAGTAACTTGAACCCGACAAGTCACTCTTTTTTTATCGAATTTTGAAATGGGTCCAAGGATCATGGCTATGCATATGCTCCTGCATCGTCTGAAATCTCTGTAATGTCATCTTTGAAAAATACCCCCGACTGAAATCCCCAGATTTACCCCCCAAAACACCCGTGAAACCGTCCCACGCGCTCATTGAGGATTCAGTGAGAATTACAGATTCCAATACTGGTCATTTTGTTTTACTCATGTTTGAGAAAAGGGAGAAAATTCTCCTCAGTTGACCGAGAACGGGTTGACGAGCCGAGTTGGGGTGGCTATCTAGGATTTGAAAACTGGATTTCGTCACCAGGTCCGGGTGCGGAGTGGTCTGCGGAAGTGTGTGCGCGCGGTGCGATGTCCCAGACGTTGCTTTGCACTGCTGTTCAGGAAACAGTCGTAGGGCTCAACGCGTGCAAGTGCGCGCGCACACTTCCGCAGACCACTCCGCACCCGGACCTGGTGACGTCATCCAGTTTTCATAGGATCACCTTTCTTTCTATACTTTGATTTATCTCCTCTGTGTGTGAATAAAATTTTTCCTTTTCTTCCTTTTTTCAATAAATAAATAAAATTGTGTGTTGCTTTTTTGAGTCTGTGTTTACTTTTATTTTGATGAGTGTTCTGTTGTCTCTTTGTTATATTATATCTATATATAGCTATTAGCTATCCTTCTATAATTATTTTAAAACTCTCTCTTGATTATCTGTTTGCTTCCTTTCGTTTCTCAGCAGGGGGGCTCTAAACCCCACATACTCTTTGGACAGGTCCTAGAATCAAAAACCAGTACAACTACTTGTAGTTGTACTACTGGTAGTACTAGTACTAGTACTACTACTAGTAGTAGTACTATAAGTAGTAGTAGTAGAAGTACAACTGTATTTTTGAGTATTTGTAGTTTTTGTATTAATACTAGTAGTACTCATAGAAGTACATGTAGCGTGTTGAGTTTTTTCTCCACAGACACCGTCTCATCTGTTATTCATGGTGACATGGACTTGCTTCTGGAACTTAAAGTTTTAAACTGTTTAAAGCAGGTTTAAGGATAATTTTCTAAGTTCTAATTTTCAGCCATGTATGAAACTATGATGTTGTCCTAGGCTAGTCCGAGTAACTTGGACCTGACAAGTCACCCTTTTTTATCAAATTTTGAAATTTTGAGGGTCGGGTGACTGTAGAGTCAAAGGACAACGGGTAATTATGTGCTGAAACCGGGACTTTGAAAAAAAAAAAAACCTTCCAAAATCCCCATATTTCTCCCCAAAACACCAGTGAAACCGTTTTTTGGGGGCAAGTAGTTGTGCCAGACAATATCTATTTCCTTCATAATAATACTAATTTTTGCTGGGGTGGGGGGGGGGGTGCCAGTCAGAAGCATGTAACCATTACCTGCCGTATATCTCCAGGAATCACGCCCCCATTTTTATTCAGATGCCAACAATTACACACCAGTTGTTCAGGGATCACAAAAAATATGACTTGACTTGATTTCGTCCCATGCCTCTCTGCTTCCTGAAACAGGACAGAAAGAAATGCTTCCAGCTCTTCCAAGGACTGCCTGAAAGAACTCCTGGTCGGCTTGGAGATAAAAGATGAGAAAGGTACACTTACAAGGCCTAGACTTTTTTCCCCCTCAGAAATTAAGCTATGTTACCATTGGACTGAAGAAACTAACTCCGACACTACAGAAAGTACATATTAGTTCTACCTTGATGATGCTAGTAATGGTGATGGTAGTGGTGGTGATACAGATAGTAGTGATGATGGTAGTGGTGATGATGATGGTGGTGGTGATAGTATTGATGATATTGGTGATTACTATGATGATGATGATGATGATAAACACCCTTTCCCAGAGTATAAACCCGCAGCACATTCAATGTTGGTTCTCCTGACAGGCAAATGTAAAATCAAGGAGATGAGTAGCATCGAAGGGGAGGCATCTGCCAGCAACAGGAAAGCCAAGCTCATCTTCTTCTACGAGTGGAACATCAAGCTGGATTGGGAAGGTTGGTACAGCGGTCTTTGTTTTCTGGGTTGTTTTTTTTGTATAGGGAGAGGGAGGGATTAACAATGGCCAAACCAGGGAAGCTAATTAGAGTGGAAAGTTTGTGGCGACACCATGTAACACTTCCCTTTCCAGAAGGCAGACAATGGGCAGAGTACACACTGCCCAAAACGTTGACTTGCCAGGTCTTTTCAGAGCCGCACTCCTTCTAGAAAGAGAAGTGCTACATGGTGTCAGCACAAAGCTTCCACTTGGTACTTCCACCATGCAAACCTTCAAGTCTTATCTAATCAAACGCACCTTTTGTAAGTCAAAATATTGAATCCGAGTTCCAGTTGCATCTCTCGAGTCTGAGTTGAGCCTGTCGAGAGTCGTCCAGGTTGAATCCGAGTCACAAAGATCGACTCTCAAGTCCTTGTCACCTTTGATTTCTTGGGGAAACACATTTCTCAGGTTTTTTGTACAATTTCTCTCGAATTGCAATGACTAGTGTAATAGGCATGCTGTCATATATACCAAATGAAATAATCAAGTGCAGATCAAATCGTGTGATCAACCCATGTACCCCAATACCCTCAACATGACTCTGTAAAAGCCAGACTTGGGTCTGTGATTAAAGTGAGTCAGTCTATCTTTGCGTGTAAAAGTGTCGCCCCAAAAATATATATTCTGAGGTTTTTTGTTTGTTTCTCATCAAGTCTTACAATGTGTCCAAAACTGTTTATAGTAGAAAGAAATTCAGCAGATTTAATTTCAGCCCAATTTTGGCCACATTATTAACCAAGTTATGAACCATTGCCAAGTTCACCCGACTACATGTGAATGCTCATTCCAGGCAATCTGAAGGATTGTGAAACCAAATTGAAAGGGAATGTGGAGATTCCCAACATCAGCGACGAGAACGACTTGGACCAGATTGACGTAAGTGTCCGCCAAACATCCCGACACACGGGAAAGAGCTCGCAATTTTGGAGGGGCTGACGTTTCCATCCTAGCGGGACTTTTTTTCTCAGAGGATTGCAATCCCAATCCCAATTTGCATTGAACTTGAAGTATTTCTATCGAACCCCTCCCAAAAATGTATGGGAACTTTTTGAACACTTTGAAATTTGACTGGATTGGGATTTGAACCCAAGACCTCTGGTTTCGCGTACCAGTGAAGAGGGTTCTCACAAGGCACTTACCCCTTTGTCAATTATGCTCGCCGCTTCCTTGGTGCGGAGTCAGGCTGGTGTGTCTTGACTGTATGGACACCCTTTTGGGGTGGCTGTATACTACTGCCAACACCCAAGTATCACACACAGTCAAGTTATCTGTGGTTCCTTTTTACAGTTTACAGTTGTACTAAATATATACATAACTACCGGGCAAACTACCCTAATGTATAGACACTATAAACTTACATGTAATAACTAACTGTGCACAAACTGTCCTCAACTAAAAAGCTGAACTAAAGAGGTGTGGCATCTACCATGGTCTGAGGGAGACTGGTCCAGTGGGACTGCCAGTGTGCTTGTTTAGCTCTCTCTTTTCTACTGGGTTCTTTTCTACTATTATGCAAGTCCCTCCAGTAAAGAAAGGCCAGTGCCAGCATGGGCAAAAAGCCCGCATAAAATTAAATTCTACAAAAGGGTAGGGTGGCCTACTGGTGTGCAAACAATGGTCACTACACCAGCGCTGGTTTCTTCAAAAAGTTCCCAGTCAGTTTTTCCTTTGTTCGTTTTATTTTAATTTTGAGGAATAGCATAGAAACTTGGACTGGACCATGATTTGCAACCTCTGGCTGAATGCACCAGCCCTCTTATTCTAAATATAATCACCTTGTCTTTGCTTGGGTGGGGGCACCAGCTAGAAGCATTCAACCCGTAACTATCTTAAATCTGTAGGGAGTGCGTTTTTGTATGACTGTTTTGCACATGCCCACATCACACTTAACCTATTTTTTCCCTTTCCCCCCCTTTTTTTTAGGTCAATAGTCTAGTTATTCCCTTTCAAATACCTTTTTTCTTATCTAAATGTGTCCTAATTTTTGGTTGTCCTCTATTTTAAGTCCCTCCTAATTTTCCGTTAATTGTATGAATGGATTGTTTTCCCGCCTTTTTTTTTTGGCCCGTGAACAGATCATCATGACAGCCACGGCGAACACGGAGGAGTCGCAGATACTGAAGCAGATCATGATCAAGAAAGGCACGCCGCTGATCCGGGAACAGATCGGCAAGTACTTGGACTTCCTGAAGAAAGGTGAGCCATCTGAAAACAACATGTATGCATATCCGCCCCAAAACAAGGCTATAAAACCACTCAAAGATAAGGGCCAAGGCAAGAAGGCGATAGGGAGGAACTCCGGAAGGCTGGAGATAGGAATTGATATTGCTCTTAAAAAGGGCAAGTTAATTGCCTTCTGTTTGTTTTGAGTAATTACCAACTGATACAGACGGGTCTTGCTTTTGGATTAAGGTTAAGGTATCTCAACCTGCTCATTTTCATCTGTTAAAATCTCCAAAACTGATGGGCGCCTGCACCCCTGCCGTGAATCTCTCGGTCGTGTAAGCGCTCACTCGCAGTCGCAGCTCTCGGTCGCGTAAGCGCTCACTCACAGTCAATTTATTGGCCTTCAGTGATTTTCAGGAAATGACTTTGTCGGTCACTTACATCCCTGTACTCTTCCTCCTTTGCAGATTTAAGTAAAGGCATGATTCTTCCCTCGGCGGATGCAGAGAAAGATGCCAAGCCAGTCATGGTCAAACCAGCCCCCGAAAAGGTGATTGACCTCTTTTGTTGACCTATTCTAGTTTAGTCTGGTGCCGACTTATCCATTCATTGAACTCTACGGCGCTGAAAGGGGTGTGTTTGTTGTAGCCTACACTTTTTTTTCCATTCGTTGGATTTTATTCCTTTGAGCACGAGTCGACGAGGCACAGTGTTCACCTGCACATGAACAATGATTTTTCAATCAACAGAAAGGAGTGGCTTTCCCTTTTCTCTGGAGAAATAATGCCAATCTAAGACTTGTGTAAGCACATCAATCGTGTATTGAGAGCCAAAGAGCATGTTCGCTCTGGCCAAATGTTTTATACCTCGGCGTTCCTTATAGCGACGTTACACTGTGTTGCATTAGTCTTATTTTTTTTTTTAAATTTCTGTGGGGGCTGTGGCGCAGAGCTCACCAGCAGCCACAGAGAAGCAGCACCGTGTGAACCAGGAGAACCTGAAGAACGCTCAGATAGGAGTCCGGATAGACACTCAGAAGCTGACTCTGACGGAGGAGTTCAAGTGCAGGGCTGAGGAGCTCTACGACTGCCTGACAGACCCCCAGGTGGGTAAACTAGCCCCTCCCCCCCTCCCCCCCTCCCCAAATAAAAAAAAACGGCCCCGGGTTTTGATAGCCGGAAGACTTTTGCTTCCAACTCTGTAGATTGGCCGCAGGAAGAGATGGTAGAATGCGCCACAGTGAAGCAACTCTATGTCTGCGGCCCAAAGGAAAGATTCACTCCTTGAGTGGCGTCTTCTGCAGTCTGTCCAAGATTTCCAGTGATATTCTGACTGCCCCACTCCCAAGCTTGGTGAAGCAGTCTTGGTTTCTCTTTGACTCATCGTTCCAGCCCGTACCTCGTTTAACTCTCTCTCTCTCTCCTCCATTTCTCCGTCTCTCCCCCATTCCTCCCAAACCCACGCATAATCAGTCTTGTTTGTTTGTTTGTTCTCCCAACCGTACAGAGAGTCTCGATGTTCACGAGGTCCCAGGCGGTGGTGGAGCCGGAGAGTGGAGGCAAGTTCCGACTCTTTGACGGCAATGTCTGCGGGGAGTTTGTGACCTTGGTGAGTTTCCGATCAGCCCCTGCAGAAAAGACGGAATCAGGGCCAAAGGCCTGTTGTACCGAGAGCCCATGACTGGTATGCGTCGCATGAAATGCGAAGTCACGACCAGGGATTTATGGCACAAAAAAAAATCCTTTTATTTCAAGTCATAGATCAAACCACATGCTAGAGGGGACAAACTTGCATTAAAATAAAGCTTATTTCATGCTCTTTCTGACTATGGGTATGGCATAAAATATCTGTTTTTTTAGACTTCAGAGTCTTTTTTGGCAGAGCCAGTCATGCTTTAACAGCATCTTACTTGCCTGCCAGGTTTTTTTTTTTCAGCATTGGGTTGCTTGTCGCGCTGATTTCAGACAGACCGTGAAGAGTGCCACATCAGTTGATAATGTCAGAAGTTCCGGGGGAAAAAAAAGAGATTTGTCCTATGAGTTTGCTGTAGGCGTTGGTAATATCCGGTAATTCGTGAGCCGTATACCCGAAAAGCCTTGCTGACTAAAATCGGGTTGCCAGCCAAAGTCCCGTTTGAATTTTATGCTAAGCACCCAGTATTGGAATACAAGCTGAGTGCAGCAAGCATCGAGTGGAATATTTCCGGCAGTCTTGCATGAAACCAGGACAAATTTTCATGCTGAGCAGGTTCTCTTGCTTAACCCTAACCGGCATTGAAACCACAATTAAACACACATGGTTTTTCCTGTGGGAGGATAAGGGCCATGCACCAGGACATTCCACAGCGGGGTTTTTGTGGTGTCCTGTGGTATGTGAGCCTGCACCCCTGTGGGCACTGTGGTAAATTGTGGTATACAGTGTGTGTCCTGTGCGAGAGGTGCAAAGCGTTAGGGTTAAGCGGCTCTATAAAATCGGATGCCCTGGATGCTGAGATACAGAGATGAATAGAAAAAAGCCAATCATCTTTTCCTGTCTTTTTTTTTTTTTTTTTTTCATTCAGGAGAAACCCTCGAAGATTGTCCAGCGCTGGCGGTTCAAGACCTGGCCAGAAGGTAGGCGTCTCTTTGGGTTTAAACAGGAGAGAGAATTCCAGGCTTGTCTTTTGAGTCACAAAGTGTCGAGAGCAATACCGAGTCCGAGTCACGTCTCCCGAGACTTGAGTCCAAGTCCTGAATCATCTTGGATGAGCTTGTCACGAGTCAGAAAGGTTAAGTCACAAAGAATCTTGAGTCTCATCCGAGTCACAGGTCACCTTTATTTTTTTTTTAGGAACACATTTCCCAGTTTTTGATTGGTTTCTCAAATTACATTTACTGGTGATAGGCCTGCTCACACAAAGACCATTTATTTTGTGTCCGAGTAAGTGGGTCCAAGTCCGAGTCATCTGTTCTCGTGAGTCACGAGTCCTACGAGCCTGGTCAATTCAGAACTTGGCCGAGAATGGTCTGCAACTCAACTGGTATGAGACATTGTCAGTTGGCCACCAGGGCCACTGTTCCCCGGGAATGCATTCCATGTCTTTTCCATGGTAACATCGTAAAAACCTGATTCGCTTCTGCAGTATCCGTAAGTTCCCTGAGGCACTTCTATATAGCGCCCTCTTGAGACCACCGTTGTCCAGGTAGTGTGTGTTAAAATGGCTGCCTCTGCCTATGTTTAGGTCTGCTGTTGCTGCTGCAATAAACGACTAGTTGTACTCGCCAAAACCAGCCTCTGTCCAGTAATACTCATAACAGCTTCCTCTCACTCTCTTCTTCCATCCCTGTTTTTCTTCTTGTTTAAATGAGTGTAGCTTTTTTAGATAAAACTTTGTAAAGCGTCTTAGAGCCAATTGGGATTAGGGCACAAGTGTCACTCATGCCTCCGTGAAGACTGACGGTGCCTTTCTCTTGCCTACCTGACCCCCAACCCAACCCACCCCTCCCCTTCCCCACAAAAAACCCCAGCCCACTACTCCACGGTCACCATCCAGCTCTCTCAGAAGTCGGACTGCACCAAGCTGACGCTGAAGCAGGAGGGTATCCCGACCAACGACTTTGACCGGACGAAAGGCGGCTGGCGGCACTACTACTGGCACGCCATCATGACCACCTTTGGAATGGGCGCTCAGCTCTTCTAGCGCCCAGATCGCATCGCGCCACTGCCGTAGGAATGAAAGCTAAAAAAAAAGTATTTATTTGTACAAAGAAAGGATTCCGGATCATTGTCTGGATTTCTCCTTTTTTTCCTTTTTATCCCCCCCCCCAAAAAGCACATTTTCAAAACTTCAGAGGGAACTGATTATTTTGATCCTAGCAGAACCTTTCTCAAAGCCAGAATGCCAAGGACCTACTACTACTTATTTGAGGGGCATTTAGAGGATGCCTACCCGGGCACAAAATGTACTTTTATTCGCACCAGCCTGTCCAGTATGGTAGACTTCAGGTCATTGCTGTCATCCGGACCCGTGTCTTTCTGCTGAAGAGAGAAGAAGAAAAATAGGAAGAGGAAAAGAGTCAACAAATACTGATGACAGAGGACAAAATGAGGACGGTTGAGGAGTGGATTTCACAAAATGGATGCATCGTAACTCAACTTACGATGCATCGTTACTCAACTTACGATGCATCGTAACTCAACTTCCGATGCATCGTAACTCAACTTACGATGCATCGTAACTCAACTTACGATGCATCGTAACTCAACTTATGATGGATAACCTGTCATAAGTTGTGATTCACTGTATGGTTTCTGTGCATCGCTCATCGTCTTATAATTGATCGTAAGTTACGATGGGTTTGGTGAAATCGACTGTAGGGCGAGATCAAGGCTAGCAGTAGGGCGGAAAAGGTGTTCTGCCTCATAGAGAAAGGTCCTGTCAGCATCCAAATCAGTTCCTGTTGATTTTTGGGGGAGATTTGCACATTTTTGGTCAGTGAAGTCGTCAAGCAGTAGGCAACATTTTTCTATCGCTTGAAGTCAACAATCAGGTTTTGTGAGATTCTAATACTAAAGAAGCCCCTCAAGTGTGCTGACAGCATTGGAAGTTAACCATCATGGTATTATTTTTTACAGAAAGGTGTCTCAAGTGGGGAAACGGGGATGAAACTGTGAGCATGACCAATGGAAAAAAAAGAAAAGAAGATTTAATGGACCAGGCTTAAGTAAGAGATTAAGTAATGGGAGTATGCCTCCTGCCAAATAAAACAAAAACAAATTGTCTTCGGGAGTGCTCAGTACAAGTAGACAGTGAGATCTTTCAGTCAGACCTTAGGATTGCATGCAGTGAATTTGCGGAAGTTCCCCACCCGTTGTTTTGCCCTCAACTTTATTTGCTAAACTAATCTCAGGTGGCCAAATGCTGGCCTCATTTTAGAAATGGCTGGAAATGATAGGGCCCCCGGTTGAAGGCCAAAATGTCACGATTCATAGGTTGACCTTACCAACCCACACGTCACCTTCGTTTCATGCTAAGTAAAGGAGAGTGGAATACAAGTCAAAAGCACTTGACATCGCATTGTTGTGCGGTTTGTAATCCCCAAACAAAAGCCACCACTCAAACAAAAGCCACCAGGTCCCAAGGATAAGCCCAAGGTTCCCTTTGTTACTTCCTACCACCCTTCTCTTCCTCCTCTCAGGAAGATAACTAAGGAAAACCACCATATTCTCCACACTTCAGATCGTCTGACTGATGCCATTCCAAATTCGCCTGTTTTGGCTTTCAGGCGCCCCCCATAACCTGCGTGACTTAATTGTCCGAGCAGAGGTTCCCCCTTTGGACTCTTCACCTACACAGGGATGACTTTTTGTGCTGAGCAGATTTTCACGCTTAAGCGGCTCTATGAAATTGGAGCCCTGGACTGGATTTCACAGAGCCTCACAATGCATTGTAACTCCGTACGATGGATAACCCATCGTTAATTTGTGATTCACCATATGGTTTCCTGTGCACTGCACATCGTCTAGTGATTGATCATAAATTATGAAGAGTTTGGTGAAATTGACTGTTGATTTGGCAAACGTCAACAAAAATACAGAGTTAAAAAATGTAGAGGGGGCCAAGGATCGAATCATCAGGATCAAAATGCTTGGATCGAAACTTCAGGCCCTCTACATTTTTAAGATTTACATAAATGGAATTTGACCTCAAATCAATAAATGAGGAACTAATAGGAACCTCATTTTACATGTTATTTCAAAGACTATTCTTCCATGGCAGTATGACTGTGCGACAGTAGAAACAATCTTTAGAACACAGTGTGTTCATTCAATAATGGTTTGTAATGGCTTTGCGTACAAATAACCATTGCCTTGTAGTTTGTGTCCTTCAGAGAAACAAGTCTTAGTTCTTTCCAGATCCACAGAAACTCAAAGAAGAGGAAGTTATTTGTATGTGCCGCTACTGCAAACTACTCTTGACTTGCTACCTTCTCCACAACTAGCTAGAAGCCTCCACAGTATGTCTATGTTGCTGCTAGGACAACCTTTGCCCAAGATTCTCATACAATCACATTGACACAAAATGTCATAATATGGTAGGCGAAACGTGAACGTTTTCAAGAGCATAGGAATTTTCTTGGTTATTTTTTACTTCCTGGTATAAGATGTGATGTTTGCCACCTAAGTAAAGTGAATTTGGTTTATCACACCGTAAAGAGTTTGTAACATGCAATTCAGCCATTACCCAAGAATGTTTTTCTTTCAAAAAAAAAAATGTTTTTTTTAAATTGTGAATAAAATGGAATTGGAACTCTGGCATTGGAGAAGTTGGTTTGATTGTCATTCATAAGGTATTCCTTTTTTTTTTTTTATTGTGGAGAAAACTACGAAGCAAAAGGCACCATCGTTCTAGATGCCCCCAAAATAAATGAAACAAATATATAGTGTAGCAATTAGTAGCAAATGTTTTCCATTTTTTGGTCGTAAACGGTGTTCCCACTGGACTTTTGGAAACTCAGGGAAACTTACTGCAACACTCCGGAGAGTAATTCTACCTTGCGTTCGTTCCCACTTGGACTTCATACTGACAAAGTGTTGATTTGCTGTGAATGGCAGGTAACAGTGTCACATTGCGAGTGCTGTTAAGTTACCACAGCTGAGTGGTAGTGTTCTGCGATCACTCTCGGCCCGTTAAATTTATAAGAGCGGTATTTTAAGAGGGGCATTCAGTTTACCATGCGTTCCTATTGGATTTAAGTTTGTCATTCAGCAGGAATAGAATGTCACAATTGTTTGGTGAAGACTAGTACTAGTAGCCTACTTGTGAAGGCTGGCATCTAAGGCCTGGATAGCTAAGATGGTGCGGTACACAAAACCACTGGTCTCGGGATCAAGCCCCTTTCCAGTCAAAATTTTCTTGGGCGAAAACGATTTGTTCAAAAGTTCCCAGTCAATTTGTTTGACTTAAAAACAAAATGTCTGATGGGAATATGGCCATAAAGTGTCACATTCAGAGGATCAATTAAATAGCGTTGTAATTTAAGCAAAGTAACATTTGTTTGTGTATCTCAAAGGTACATGTCCATGGCTGGTTCTGTCAAGTGAAACAAAGAAAATACCACAGTTGGGGACAACTTGTGGTCACAGACACAAAATGTTTCCCTTGTAAAGCACACTGCAGTTTTTATTCTGTATAATAAATGATACATCACCGGTCATTCATTCAGCCCTAATGGCATTGAAACCACAATTGACCACACATGGTTTTTCCTGTGGGAGGATAAGGGCCATGCACCACCACATTCCACAGCGTGTTTTTTGTGGTGTCCTGTGGTATGTGAGCCTACACCCCTGTGGGCACTGTGGTAAATTGCGGTATACAGTGTGTGTCCTGTGCGGGAGGTGCAAAGCGTTAGGGTTAATTCGCGGGTGTGTACGCACTGAGTGCCTACATGATTGTGCAAACACTAACCTGCCACTGAATTGTCGGCTCTGCTAACCCAGGCCGCCATCCAAGGACTGGATAGCTCAGATGGTAAGAGCACTGGTACACAAAACCAGAGGTCTCAGGTTCAAGTACAGGTCCAGTCAAAGTTTTCTTGGCTATTTTTTAAAATTAAGAATCCTCAAAGTCATGGTCTGGGGCTTGGCACTACCACTAATGACCTTTCTGAATCTGTTGACAGGTTCTGCCTGTGAGTGAGGACGTGTTAGGATCAAACTGTCGGGTCCCTCTAAATCGTTGAAGGATTCTGACACAGTGTGACACTTCTAGTACTCTCTTTGGAGTTGGACACTGAACAATATCGGAGCTATTATGAAGCAGAAAATGGTGGCTTGCCTGTGTCAAAGAGGTACATGCCTTCATTGACTCTCACAAAGGTCTATTGAAGCCATCTCTAGAATCCCTCAAAAGCATGTTTTCTTAATATTAATCTTATTTGGACAGGATCACAAGGAGTTGTTGAATCTATCTTCCATTTCACGGATTCTCAATATCATGTACATGTAGCTTAACCACTTTGCGCCAGGACCTCCGAATCCGGAGCTCCATTGGCTTGACTATGCGACGGGGCCCTCCGAATCCGGGCATCACTATTGTCCACATTTTAAACAAAGACTCTTTTCAGCTTAGATCAAAGCAATACGAATCAGTACAAAGACCCTTTTTGACGCAAGTTGCCACATGAATTGCAAGATTAGCAGCAGGAATTGTGCAATTGTGGGACTTTTACTGTGGAGGATCGAGGGATACCGCGCTGCAGCTGAAAGCACGCAGGG
This sequence comes from Luidia sarsii, assembly GCA_949987565.1. Taxonomy (NCBI): domain Eukaryota; kingdom Metazoa; phylum Echinodermata; class Asteroidea; order Paxillosida; family Luidiidae; genus Luidia; species Luidia sarsii. The sequence goes on along the minus strand of OX465101.1, from coordinate 26,104,405 downwards.
GACATTGTCTTTGCATGCCACACAGCCCAACGGTCGTCGGTCTGGCATTGGAATTCCCCCCACATTCTTTACCGTAATCTGTACGCTCTGTTGTGGCTGACCAACACGAAGATTTGACTGCCTGGAGTGGAGGCTGGAGTCTGCGGTCAGGGATTGACAGCACCGTACACGCACACACACAGACAAGTCCGTTACGGTCCATTGACTATGCACAAAGGGCCCTTTTTCGAACGGATAATCTCTTGACAAAAGCCACAACGACGTCCGAATTATGCAGGTTTTACTCTCTTGTACCCATAGTATACCCTTATCGATTTATTTCACAGAAATATATTGTTCCGATTCTTTTAGCGAGATTTGAAAATGATGCATTTAAAAAAAAACCCTGTATGGCGGTCATCGGCGCTGAAAAACACCCCGGCGCGAAGTGGTTAAAATTGCATTCGGAACATCTCATCCTGTGTGCTGATTCATTGCATGAGTGGCTAGAGATGCTCCCCTCAAAGTCTTTTTTTTTCTTTTTTCTTCAAGCTGAGGCACTTGCAACTCTGAACAAAGGCTTCTAGGCATAATGGGCTCAGTACTATGTCAGAGGTTGCTTAGCACAAGGTCACAGGCCACTCAGCCCAGGGTCGGAGGTCGCTCAGCGCATGGTCAAAGGTTGCTCGGGGGTGGCCACTCTTCGGAGGGAAACGAGTCTACCGCCCTCTAGCATTGTGAGTGGGTCAGGGATGTCTGGCAAGTAGAGCTTGGGAGGCACAACAGACCCAAAAGCAAAGCTGTATGTCATCCCTCCACCATCCCTCGTGGTAGTGAATGTGGCAAGGCACTCCGTGCTTGATGTCACGACCCAGGAAGCTGCCGTGTCAGTTCCCAATGATGAAGGCTCAATTGCTGCCAGTAAGACACTGTGGGAAAGAAGCGTGTACTTTGTACATGGGCTTCATAGAGAGTCGGCACCAACGGTGATGTCATGCACAGAGTGCTCTCTCCTGGCAGTAGGGCTTTCTAACCACAGGCTGAACTGGGTCCGCCGGTCCAGAACCGGCAGGGTCTGCTCAATCCAGCAAACCGCCCAATGCGCCCATCCAACCTCTTCCACTCCGCAGTCCATACATCCCTCGGGGCTTCTATCCGGTCGCATCCTGGCCCTGGTCTGGTGCCTGCCTCCACTTGTCCTGCTGCTGCTTTAATCTCTTCACCTCCTCGGTCACCAGGCTGACGCGGAGTCTGGGCAGCGCGTCCTCCAGCATGCTTGCCACCAGTTTGGCCTCCGCCACCCGGGGAAGATCTGTCATGTTCAGCCTCTCCAGATTCCTGCCAAAATCGGAAAAGAAAGAGAGAGAGAGAGAGAGAGAGGCAGAGTGAGAGACAAGACACACAGAAATAGACACAGATACAGAGACAAAGTTTGCGAAAGACACACACAGAAGGACAGAGAGTGAGAGACAGACACAGAGTGGAAGACAGACACAGAGTGGAAGACAGACACAGAGTGAGAGACGGACACAGAGTGGGAGACGGACACAGAGTGAGAGACGGACACAGAGTGAGAGACGGACACAGAGTGAGAGACGGACACAGAGTGAGAGACGGACACAGAGTGGGAGACGGACACAGAGTGGGAGACGGACACAGAGTGAGAGACGGACACAGAGTGGGATATGGGCACAGAGTGAGAGACGGACACAGAGTGGGAGACGGACACAGAGTGGGAGACGGGCTCAGAGTGGGAGACGGACACAGAGTGAGAGACGGACACAGAGTGAGAGACGGACACAGAGTGAGAGACGGACACAGAGTGGGATACGGGCACAGAGTGGGAGACGGACACAGAGTGGGAGACGGACACAGAGTGGGAGACGGGCTCAGAGTGGGAGACGGACACAGAGTGAGAGACGGACACAGAGTGAGAGACGGACACAGAGTGGGATACGGGCACAGAGTGGGAGACGGACACAGAGTGGGAGACGGACACAGAGTGGGATATGGGCACAGAGTGGGAGACGGACACAGAGTGGGAGACGGACACAGAGTGGGAGACGGACACAGAGTGAGAGACGGACACAGAGTGGGAGACGGACACAGAGTGGGAGACGGACACAGAGTGGGAGACGGACACAGAGTGAGAGACGGACACAGAGTGAGAGACGGACACAGAGTGGGAGACGGACACAGAGTGGGAGACGGACACAGAGTGAGAGACGGACACAGAGTGGGAGACGGACACAGAGTGGGAGACGGACACAGAGTGAGAGACGGACACAGAGTGGGAGACGGACACAGTGGGATACGGACACACGGAGATAGATACAGGGTGAGACAAGGGTGAGAGAGAGTGAGAGACAGAGTGAGAGACAGACACACGGAGATAGAGACAGACTGAGAGACAGATTGAAAGACAGAGTGAGAGACAGACACACGGAGATAGACAGGGACAGAGGGGGAGGGGGCACACCAACCGGAGGTGGGTGAGACTGGCCAGTCCGTGCTGGGTGATCTGGGGACATCGGCTGACGTTGAGGTGGGTCAGACTCTCCCGGAGGTGAACCAGCCGACCCAGGCTGCTGTCGTCAATGTGGGGACAGCCCTCCAAGCTTAGCATCTGCAGCCTCGGCAGTTGGACTTGAAATGACAAAAAAAAAAAAACACCTAAAACACCCCAACAACCAGGGAATGTTATCCATCTTGTAAGACCAAAAAGTAATCCCTGAATGCTACAATACTGACTTGAATGACAGAAAGCGCAAATCTACAAAAGGTTAGTGGCTCGACGTCTCCGTCCTAACAGCCCTTCCTCAGAGGCAAAGTCCTGCAAAGAGTGAAACATCGGTCCCTCTAAATTGTTGACATTTCAAGCCTTGCTAATCCACGTTAGTCCCACCCTCTGGCAGGACCTTTCTCGAAGGCAGGAATGGTCCTGCTAGGAGCAAAAACGTCAGCCCTTCTTTTGAGAATGTGTGCTCCATGGACCAAGCAGGCCCAGCTACAACCTCAGCCACAGGCCCAGCTGTAGCCCCAGCCATAGCACCAGCTGTAGCCCCAGCCATAGCCCAAGTCGTAGCCCCAGCCTATCCCCTGCCGTAGCCCCAGCCCTATCCCCAGCCCTATCCTCTGCCGTAGCCCCAGCCCTATCCACAGCCACAGGCCTTGCCATAGCCCCAGCCCTATCCCCAGCTGTAGCCCAAGTCCTATCCCCAGTCCTATCCCCAGCCATAGCCCCAGCCCTATCCCCTGCCGTAGCCCCAGCCTCAGCCCTATCCCCAGCCACAGGCCCAGCCATAGCCCCAGCTGTAGCCCCAGTAATAGCCCCAGTCGATTTTTGCATTTTGGTCATTCAAAGCCAGTAAGCAGTTTTCAAAGATGATCGTACATGTTGTATCTTTACTTCAGTGAAGTTGAGTCATTTTTTGTTTTACCTGGCCCCTGCCCGCTCCCGTGCACCCCAACCCCCCCGGGGAAACTCACTGATGTCAGCCATGCCGTGGTAATCCAGCAGCGTCCCGCTGGCATCGATGGCATCGATGCTGTACTGCATCAGCTCCATTACCGGCCTCCGCTGCCTCAGGCCTTGCACGTCGTCCGTGTACCACCGGCCGTTGGTGAAGCGGACCCGGGCCTTCAGGCCAATCAGCCACAGGTAGGCGGCTATCTCCGGCGGGTATTTCTGGTTCTTGCCCTGCCGCTCAACCCTGCCAACAATCGGAAAAAATGGGTCAAACATCCCCCGGTCGATTAAGTATTATTTTTTTACAGACTGGCGGCTCAGAATCAAGCTGGAGTCCGACGAGAACTCGGGTCCGACTCAAGTCTCATTATCCATGACCCTGACTTGAGTCACAAATGACTCGGAACCGGACTTTCGGACTCAGACTTGGACTCGACTGAGTGAAAAACCTGCCAAATACTATAGTTGGTCTTTGCAACATCAAGACTCAACCTCTGTGACTCAGGACTTGGACTTATTTGGGGTTAGGGTTAGGGGTTAGACTGGACTATCCTAACCCTAACTCAACGGGGCTTAAAATCTATGCACCCAACCCCACCACTCCGGTGGTAGTCTGTCATGTCGAAAAGGTCCGGTCGGGAGGAAGGAGGGCAGGGGCCAACCCGCAATTAGGACTCACACGTTCATCTGGAGCTTCTTGAACTCCTTAAACCGCTTGGGCAGCTTGCGCAGGTAGTACAGGACCGACATGTGTCTGTGCGGGCAGCGGATGAGCCCGTCCCCTTGTGCCGAGGCCCTGAGTAGGATCGAGGAGGCTGGTGCTGCGGCCGGGGCTACGGCTGAGGCTATGGCTGGGGCTGGCCCTGCCCGGTCCATGGAGAGCACGGTGGCTGCTGAGCTGTGCCCAAACCTTCGCCGGGCTGGGGCTACGGCTGGGGACACTGTTGAGGCTATGGCTGGGGATATGACTTGGGCTGTGGCTGTGGCTGTGGCTGTGGCTGGGACTGCTCGGTCCATGGAGAGCACAGTGGCTGCCAAGCCGTGCCCCAACCTTCTACAGGCTGCCAGCCTGATGCTCATCATGCTGGCTCAGTGGCTGATTCTTGAGTGGATTGGAGAATCGACGCGCCTTGTCCCAGAACTGTGGAGAGCATTATGTCACGCATGAAAATGCAACCTGCCGGAGTAGTAGTAGTAGTACTAGTAGTACTATTAAGGTCAGTTCTAGTATAGGCCGTCCTTGTTTGGAAAATTGGTGGTCGAAATGAAAGTTGCTCAGCAGGCTACTGCTGAGTGCAAACTTCAGATTGCACAATGTTCCATGCAATGTTCCATCCTTAGGCTAGGGGTTAGACTGCATGGACTACCCTAACAGTAACAACTTAGCCCTAGCCTAGCGGCCTGAGCAAAAGATTGCGCAAGGCTTAAAAAAAAGTTTGTGCCTAATAATTACACTAACACAGTAGACTGTCGAGCGCTAACCTTGGATCTTGCGCAAACCTCGGATTGACGCAGTGAGCACCAACCTCGAGCGTACGGCACATTACATACAGCGCGCAACTTGCTTTTTCCGATCCTGCGCAGATAGCTGGACTGCGCAAATTTGACATGAGCGAAGATAGGGAAAATCTGAGGTTTGCGCAAGATCCGAAGTTTGCGCTCGACAGTACTAGTATTTTAGTAAGTATTAAGTAGCACTCTACCATGGCCTAGCTGTGCATATGCACTGTGCAGTCACACTAATTCAGTACCGGTAATTGGCAGCTACAGAAAGTACCAAGAAGGAGGAAATGTGTCTCTTGAGTGAGATTGGGAAAGGTCATAAACTCATAACTGAAGAAGCAGTGAGAAAGAGGATTGTGGAGTTTTTTTAAACGCAGTGGCTGTTGTTACGGCAGTCGTCCGTGTGGTTCCCTGACTTGATTGTATTTCGTCAGCATTGCAGGCTGGTTGAACCAGTCTATTAGCTGATAGTCTGGTTCCGAGAGCTAAACATCCTGACAAATACTGTGAAGTCAGGGAACCACACGGACGACTGCCGTAACAACAGCCACTGCGTTTTTAAAACGTCACAGAAGAAGACATCAACCAGATAAAAAATACAACCCTACCAACCCTATGCCACAGCACTTGTGAACGTTACACAGAAGCCTATGGGAAAAAAAGCCTAGTTATCTGTGGGGTTCCGGTCGGGAGAGCAGTGGACGACGTAGAACCCCCCCCCCCCACGATACCTCGGTCGGTCTGTGCATGGAGCTATATATAGCTCCATGGTCTGTGCAGTGTGTGTACTCACTACTTAGTTTAGTACTTGGACCATTTCGAACCAAACTGACACGTTCCACTCACTTTAGTTTAGGACAGTAAATCTACGGAGTACGGTGTAGGATATTGAGTCTTGCCCAGATGGTTTCTCAAACTTCTCAAAATCTTCCGGTTTGCGGTGTATTCTGGCCGGTCGGGAAAGATTCGTGTTTTGTGAGGCAATTCACTCACAGTCACAGAGTCACATGTGGGCGATTATTCGGAGGGACAGGATGTCGGCCGTTTACGAAATAGAGCTCGAGCTCAGGCTTCGTCTCCGTCTGACCCCAATCTGAAAATCCAGGCCGTGGTGTGTTTCCGAATTTTGAAGGTCCGTCGGGGTACTTGAAATGTACAGAGTATTCGCCAAGAAACTGGGGCCAAACGCTTGTTTCTAGATGTCTGTGAAATTATAACGGATACAAGAAATATGACCGAAGCCTAAGCCCGAGCCTAAACCTTCGATAATTTCATTTCGTAAACGGCCTATGTCACGCGAATGGTTTGTGAACGGGCCACAAGCCAGAACTAGAACACATGCAATAAATGGAGCTGTCAACTAAAGAGAAAAATAATAATAATATTATATGTTTTATATATGTTTTAATATTGCATCATTATAATAAAAAGAATAAAAAGATTAAAAAGAATCTGAATTTCTTTGTAAGCATGGCAAACGTAAACAATTAAAAAATAAAACGAAAGTTGCCAATTAATTAGGCTACGCATCGAAAATTGACGGGAAGAAAATACAAAAATTATATTCCGTAAAAAGGGGTATCTTTTTTTTAAAATAAAGTATTATTTTAAACAAATTTTAAACAAACAAATATTTTTCTCTGTTTCTTCGGTCTCGAAAATTTCTGGGCAACTGAAATTAAAATTGATCGATTTAGGGCCTAGTAGCAATTCTTCTGATCTTCTGTACAATAGCTCTTCTTTTGAAAAGTGACAATAATTTAGGCATATATAGTACCTAGGCTATAGTACTATAGTAGTAAGCCTACATGCACGCGAGACACCCCCACGACATATATCCAACGCACCTTTTAACCTGAGATTCTCGGTTTGTGCTCCAAATTGACACTATTCCTGATGGAACCAATTTCATAGAGACACCAAAACTGGCTTACAGCGTAACAAGCCTAGCCCAATAAAATCGGCTAATTACAACCCAAAATTCTACTTATCTTAATAAGCACTTATGGCCCTGATCTGAATACAGGTTGAACGAAATATCGGATAGCAATCTTCCCTCTGATCTCTCCCTACCAGCTTCACTCTTTGTCCTTTGTTTCTCATCCGTGTCCTATTCACTCTCTCCCCCTTCCTTCGTGTACATGTATCTGTTTTGTCCTTGTCACTCTGCCTTTGAGAAAGGTCCTGCTAGGATCGAAACGTCAGGCCCACTAAATTTTAAGGATAGCAATCTTGTTAGGCCTATAATGAGTCCAGGAAGAATTTCCATGCTAAAATTGGGCTCATCAGAAATGATGGATGACATTGATTAAGTTTACCGAGGCCGCATCAGTCGGTCCGGCGATACTCCATGATATGACTCAGGAGTTTATGAGCTAGCAGTGTAGAGAACTACGTCAGTTTCCATAGTACTCGACGTACTCCCAGGTCTGCACTGGGCCAAAGCGTACCTGTTAGGGCCGATTATATTAACTTTATCCAGCTGCGGGTTGATGGAACCAGGTGGATTCTTGTCTCCGACATTTCGGAGCAGTGAAAGGACTCAGTCGGCCAGGTGTCGTCGACGTAGAAGGTTCCCCTCATTGTTGTTTAGGCCTATTAGGATAAAGCGTCACCAGCATCTATAGTCTGTCAGCTCACTCCTTTACAATGAAAAACACTACAACATTAATGACAATCAAAGGTAGATTGGTTTATTGACTTTGCTCATTCGAAATACGATAGAATGTCGGGACTGATTGCAAAAAAAAAACACCTGGAAATAATTTTTAACAACCCACGTTATTTCGCAAAATTCCAGCTAAATTTACATTCGGCAATAAAAAACCACGCATAGATAGAGCATGAAAATACTCATAATATACATATAACTTCAATCCTATCATTTAACGATAGTTAAAGTGTTGTTTTAATATTGCATCATTATAAAATGTGATAACCGAAGTCCGACGATCAAAGGACCGACAAATATACATGCAGCCAAAAAAAACCCACCTCATGCTGTTATATCTATGACACCTCACCCTGGAAAGACATGGACTAATGTTCGCACAAACTGCACGTCAAAATGCATATAACCAGACCATAACCTGACCGCCAATCAAGACACGGCGATGTTTTGTGGGACCAGTGACCACATACAACACTATGGGTTGTCATAAATGGAACTGGCCATGGGCTAATGTAATGTTCATACGGAGCATTGAAAGGCATACGGCTGTAACCCAGAGAAAGCAAACATGAGCAAATGAGAACATTTGCATTTTGTGCTCCTCGATCTTAAACTCAATCTTGGATGAAAATGTTGAGAATTAAATCACCGATCTTCCTGAGCCGAAGGCCCACTGTCCTGGGTGGGACAGACGACTAAAATTCCAATATCAATTGCCAAACAAGAGGTCGTTTGCTATTAGAAGCAGCAAGGATATTTTCCGACAAAATTATTGTTAAGTCTACCAATAGAACCATGAAAATCCGACCTCACTAGGATATTATAGATTGCATTATATTAAAAGAGGTGAACAATCTGTGAAAATTTATGTTATCATTTCGGAAATGGACTCTTCAATTTCTCGTAGTAGGCCTATTATCGACATCAGACTCCCTGCTATGTGCAGCACAATTTGTAGCTTTCGAGACAAACAGTTAATTACACGTTGGTGAATAGGTGGTTGAAGGAAATTACCAAAATCGGAAATAAATTATAGTTTCAGAGTTGAAAATTCCCGATTTGAACTGATTGATACTTGTCGATCTAAAATCGGAAATTATTTAAAATGTCATATTTATTTCTATATTATACACTAGGTTCATACATAAACCTTAGAAATATATAGCTATATAACCTATGTGAAACACTTGCGTTTCCAAATATAAAGTTTAGTAGTTTGGGAGGATTTTAATGTAGAAACTGATATACGTTCACCCGACAAGGAACCATTCTGCCTTTGAGAAAGGTTCTGCTAAGCCCTCCATATTTTTAAGATTTACATTTTGGTCTTTTTAGTCAGTAAAGGTGTGCAACATGTTTGTATATTACTACAAGAATTAAAAAAAACATGAAATCTTGCAATTCTTAATGAAATTGTACCTTAAAAACACATTCACTTCATCTCAACAGCAGTCGCCCGCCACTATCAAACTCAAAGGCGTGGCAAAAGGCACTTAGTCCACTGTCACTTTTCTATGTGTAGAAGTCCTAAAACTTTTAATTTCAGACTTGTAGGGCCTATATGTCTATTTCGGTTAAATTAAGTCAGTAAGCAGTTGGGGGAAAACACATTGTATTTTGAAAAAGGTGGTGTCGGTGATTTAAAAAAAAATAAGCCGTTCATACGATACTGTCAGTTTAACTATATAAATAATATCTGCACAATATTACTATCCTGTACATAATCGAAACATTTCAGATGCCCCCGCGTTTCGATCTTGTACGGACCTTTCTCAAAGGTATAGAATCTTCCATTGACAAAACTCCTGCCTGGGTCGAAAATAATGTGCAGGCCCATTAATTATATGAGAACAACTGTCATGCCTGTTCTGATTTCAGCTTACAGCGAGAATGAAGTCATCTTAGACAGTTTGTGTATTTTGTTTCCCGACTTCGAGTTATTGCATCTTAAATTGAGTTGATCAAAGTCATTAGTGGATACCGGACTAGGAAGCGTGCGGGCATGGACGTCTTGGTCGGACACAATGTTGGGCTCTGTGCTACCGTTAGATACGTCCGTCTGGCGCACGCTTTCTAGTGATTGCGGTGTAGCAAGACTGCCTGTGTCTTCTCTCCGCTTACTGGTACACCTAGGATTATCGATCTGGATCTGCCTGTACCTGTAGTGGACGGTCCTACTGCCAGGACTCGTGAAACCCCTGAAGCCGCGTTTGCGGTGGCACGTCGGCCCGTCACAAACAGCGCCCGCTACGGCAGGATGGGACGACTCCGTCTGCACGGACTGGTGCATGTACTTCTTGGTCGGGCCCGCGAGGAGGTGATCGGTCTGGGCCGATTTGTGCTTCTTCTGGACCAGCCCTGCCGCTTTCGTGGCGTGCCTATCGGCATTCCCTATCATCTTGTGTACAATGGACTCGTAGTCGTAGGTGGGTCTGTTTTTGTACGTTGGGAACAGAACAAGACTGGGTGCGGGTGTGGCTGTCTTGGCTTTTGGTCCCTGGTACACCGAATCTGGAACATCTTCATTCCCATTCTTGTTGGCGTCCTCGCACTCCTTCCGCCAGACAGCTAAACACTTCCGCATCTTCTTGTCTTTCCTTATGATCGGAGTGATCTAAACACAAAATGGAAGAAAACCAATTAAAAGCCTTTCACACTAATTATTCAAATCAAAATTTAACATTAATTTTGGTGAGCATTATTGAAATGAGGATACGGGCTGCAAGACATGGTAGCGTCGTTGTCAATAATTTCGTTTGAGAGTGGTTCTGAGGGGTACTGTGGGTCTCTAGGGATATATTACAAACACATTCAGGCAAGGAGTAAGAGGTTGCATCAATAATGTCACATTTCAACCTCAATGAGATACAATATGAGTATGGCAAAAACTAATGAAAATGATCAGGGATGGCGAATAACGAGATAAAAGGGAATCCAAAACCTTATAACTTAAGGTTGTAGTTCCTTCCTCTCCTTATGTAGGATACCTATATGAGTGTAAGAGCAATGAAGCTTTGTAGAGGTGGTAGGTACCGCTTTTTACCAGTCAGGGGCCACAGAACTCTGTGTATGAGGAACAGTGAGTGAGGAAGACAGTGGATCTTCCTGATGATTTTGAATTGCTCTAAAAGTGGCTCAGGAGAAGATAGGTCTGCTGCCTGAAGAACCTGACAGAGGATATTAGGAGAAGACCGCCCTACATGATAAACTTGCATAAGGCTGAGGAGAATGTGGGCATACCTAATAACTATGAAAGGGGTTTAAACGAAGGCAGGCATTCCTGATTAACTTGAATGAGACTAAAGGGAAGATGGGCCGCAAAGGGGACATAGGGCCTACCTGATGAACCTGAATGAGGCTATTAGGGGACATAGGACGTACCTGATGAACCTGAATGAGATTAGGGAGACATAGGACCTACCTGATGAACCTGAATGAGATTAGGGAGACATAGGACCTACCTGATGAACCTGAATGAGGCTAAGGGGACATAGGACCTACCTGATGAACATGAATGAGGCTAAGGGGACATAGGACCTACCTGATGAACCTGAATGAGATTAGGGAGACATAGGACCTACCTGATGAACCTGAACGAGACTAAGGGGACATAGGACATACCTGATGAACTTGAATGAGATTAGGGAGACTTAGGACCTACCTGATAAACTTGAATGAGATTAGGGAGACATAGGACCTACCTGATGAACCTGAATGAGATTAGGGAGACATAGGACCTACCTGATGAACCTGAATGAGATTAGGGAGACTTAGGACCTACCTGATAAACTTGAATGAGATTAGGGAGACATAGGACCTACCTGATGAACCTGAATAAGACCAAGGAGACATAGAACCTACCCGATAAACCTGAATGAGGCTAAGGGGACATAGGACCTACCTGATGAACCTGAATGAGACCAATAAGACATAGGAACTACATTGTATCTGATGAACCTGAAGGAGACCAAGGAGACATAGCACCTACCTGATGAACCTGAATAAGACCAAGGAGACATAGAACCTACCCGATAAACCTGAATGAGACTACGGAGACAGAGCCTACCTGGTGAACCTTAATGGGGCCAAGGAGACAGAGCCTACCTGATGAACCTGAATAAGACTAAGGAGACAGACCCTACCTGATGAATCTGAATGGGGCCAAGGAGACATTGGACCGACCTGATGAACCTGAATGAGACTAAGGAGACAGAGCCTACCCGATGAACCTGAATGGGGCCAAGGAGACATAGGACCGACCTGATGAACCTGAATGAGACCAAGGAGACAGAGTCTACCTGATGAACCTGAATGGGGCCAAGGAGACATTGGACCGACCTGATGAACCTGAATGAGACTAAGGAGACAGAGCCTACCTGATGAACCTGAATGGGGCCAAGGAGACATAGGATCGACCTGATGAACCTGAATGAGACTAAGGAGACAGAGCCTACCTGATGAACCTGAATGAGACTAAGGAGACAGAGCCTATCTGATGAACCTGAATGGGGCCAAGGAGACATAGGGCCTACCTGATGAACCTGAATGAGACTAAGGAGACAGAGCTTACCCGGTGAATCTGAATGGGGCCAAAAAGGCATAGGACCGACCTGATGAACCTGAATGAGACTAAGGAGACATAGGGCCTACCTGATGAACCTGAATGAGACTAAGGAGACATAGGGCCTACCTGATGAACCTGAATGAGACTAAGGAGACAGTGCCTACCTGATGAACCTGAATGGGGCCAAGGAGACATAGGACCGGCCTGATAAACCTGAAAGAGACTAAGGAGACAGCCTAGCTACCTGATGAGCCTGAATGGGGCAAGGAGACATAGGACCTACCTGATGAACCTGAATGAGACCAAGGAGTCATAGAACCTACCCGGTGAACCTGAATGGGGCCCAGGAGACATAGGACCTACCTGATGAACCTGAATGGGGCAAGGAGACATTTGACCTACCTGATGAACCTGAATGAGACCAAGGAGACATATGACCTACCTGATGAACCTGAATGAGACCGAGACATAAGACCTACCTGATGAACCTGAATGAGACCAAGGAGACATAAGACCTACCTGATGAACCTGAATGAGACCAAGGAGACATAGGACCTACCCGATGAACCTGAATGGGGCAAGGAGACATAGGACCTACCTGATGAACCTGAATGAGACCAAGGAGACATATGACCTACCTGATGAACCTGAATGAGACCAAGGAGACATAAGACCTACCTGATGAACCTGAATGGGGCAAGGAGACATAGGACCTACCTGATGAACCTGAATGAGACCAAGGAGTCCTAGAACCTACCCGATGAACCTGAATGGGGCAAGGAGACATAGGACCTACCCGATGAACCTGAATGGGGCAAGGAGACATATGACCTACCTGATGAACCTGAATGAGACCAAGGAGACATAGGACCTATCTGATGAACCTGAATGAGACCAAGGAGACAAAAGTCCTACCTGATGAACCTGAATGAGATTAGGGAGACATAGGACCTACCTGATGAACCTGAATGAGATTAGGGAGACATAGGACCTACCTGATGAACCTGAATGAGGCTAAGGGGACATAGGACCTACCTGATGAACATGAATGAGGCTAAGGGGACATAGGACCTACCTGATGAACCTGAATGAGATTAGGGAGACATAGGACCTACCTGATGAACCTGAACGAGACTAAGGGGACATAGGACATACCTGATGAACTTGAATGAGATTAGGGAGACTTAGGACCTACCTGATAAACTTGAATGAGATTAGGGAGACATAGGACCTACCTGATGAACCTGAATGAGATTAGGGAGACATAGGACCTACCTGATGAACCTGAATGAGATTAGGGAGACTTAGGACCTACCTGATAAACTTGAATGAGATTAGGGAGACATAGGACCTACCTGATGAACCTGAATAAGACCAAGGAGACATAGAACCTACCCGATAAACCTGAATGAGGCTAAGGGGACATAGGACCTACCTGATGAACCTGAATGAGACCAATAAGACATAGGAACTACATTGTATCTGATGAACCTGAAGGAGACCAAGGAGACATAGCACCTACCTGATGAACCTGAATAAGACCAAGGAGACATAGAACCTACCCGATAAACCTGAATGAGACTACGGAGACAGAGCCTACCTGGTGAACCTTAATGGGGCCAAGGAGACAGAGCCTACCTGATGAACCTGAATAAGACTAAGGAGACAGACCCTACCTGATGAATCTGAATGGGGCCAAGGAGACAGAGCCTACCTGAGGAACCTGAATGAGACTAAGGAGACAGAGCCTACCCGATGAACCTGAATGGGGCCAAGGAGACATAGGACCGACCTGATGAACCTGAATGAGACCAAGGAGACAGAGTCTACCTGATGAACCTGAATGGGGCCAAGGAGACATTGGACCGACCTGATGAACCTGAATGAGACTAAGGAGACAGAGCCTACCTGATGAACCTGAATGGGGCCAAGGAGACATAGGATCGACCTGATGAACCTGAATGAGACTAAGGAGACAGAGCCTACCTGATGAACCTGAATGAGACTAAGGAGACAGAGCCTATCTGATGAACCTGAATGGGGCCAAGGAGACATAGGGCCTACCTGATGAACCTGAATGAGACTAAGGAGACAGAGCTTACCCGGTGAATCTGAATGGGGCCAAAAAGGCATAGGACCGACCTGATGAACCTGAATGAGACTAAGGAGACATAGGGCCTACCTGATGAACCTGAATGAGACTAAGGAGACATAGGGCCTACCTGATGAACCTGAATGAGACTAAGGAGACATAGGGCCTACCTGATGAACCTGAATGAGACTAAGGAGACAGTGCCTACCTGATGAACCTGAATGGGGCCAAGGAGACATAGGACCGGCCTGATAAACCTGAAAGAGACTAAGGAGACAGCCTAGCTACCTGATGAGCCTGAATGGGGCAAGGAGACATAGGACCTACCTGATGAACCTGAATGAGACCAAGGAGTCATAGAACCTACCCGGTGAACCTGAATGGGGCCCAGGAGACATAGGACCTACCTGATGAACCTGAATGGGGCAAGGAGACATTTGACCTACCTGATGAACCTGAATGAGACCAAGGAGACATATGACCTACCTGATGAACCTGAATGAGACCGAGACATAAGACCTACCTGATGAACCTGAATGAGACCAAGGAGACATAAGACCTACCTGATGAACCTGAATGAGACCAAGGAGACATAGGACCTACCCGATGAACCTGAATGGGGCAAGGAGACATAGGACCTACCTGATGAACCTGAATGAGACCAAGGAGACATATGACCTACCTGATGAACCTGAATGAGACCAAGGAGACATAAGACCTACCTGATGAACCTGAATGGGGCAAGGAGACATAGGACCTACCTGATGAACCTGAATGAGACCAAGGAGTCCTAGAACCTACCCGATGAACCTGAATGGGGCAAGGAGACATAGGACCTACCCGATGAACCTGAATGGGGCAAGGAGACATATGACCTACCTGATGAACCTGAATGAGACCAAGGAGACATAGGACCTATCTGATGAACCTGAATGAGACCAAGGAGACAAAAGTCCTACCTGATGAACCTGAATGGGGCAAGGAGACATAGGACCTACCTGATGAACCTGAATGAGACCAAGGAGTCCTAGAACCTACCCGATGAACCTGAATGGGGCAAGGAGACATATGACCTACCCGATGAACCTGAATGGGGCAAGGAGACATAGGACCTACCTGATGAACCTGAATGGGGCAAGGAGACATATGAACTACCTGATGAACCTGAATGAGACCAAGGAGACATAGGACCTATCTGATAAACTTGAATGAGATTAGGGAGACATAGGACCTACCTGATGAACCTGAATAAGACCAAGGAGACATAGAACCTACCCGATAAACCTGAATGAGGCTAAGGAGACATAGGACCTACCTGATGAACCTGAATGAGACCAAGGAGACATATGAACTACATTGTACCTGATGAACCTGAAGGAGACAAGGAGACATATGAACTACAATGTACCTACATTGTACCTACATTGTACCTGATGAACCTGAAGGAGACCAAGGAGACATAGGACCGACCTGATGAACCTGAATGGGGCCAAGGAGACATAGGACCGACCTGATGAACCTGAATGAGACTAAGGAGACAGAGCCTACCTGATGAACCTGAATGAGACTAAGGAGACAGAGCCTATCTGATGAACCTGAATGAGACTAAGGAGACAGAGCCAACCTGATGAACCTGAATGAGGCCAAGGAGACATAGGACTGACCTGATGAACCTGAATGAGACTAAGGAGACAGAGCCAACCTGGTGAACCTGAATGGGGCCAAGGAGACATAGGGCCTACCCGATGAACCTGAATGAGACTAAGGAGACATAGGGCCTACCTGATAAACCTGAATGAGGCCAAGGAGACATAGGGCCTACCTGATGAACCTGAATGAGGCCAAGGAGACATAGGGCCTACCTGATGAGCCTGAATGAGGCCAAGGAGACATAGGGCCTACCTGATGAACCTGAATGAGGCCAAGGAGACATAGGGCCTACCTGATGAACCTGAATGAGGCCAATGAGACATAGAGCCTACCCGATGAACCTGAATGAGACTAAGGAGACATAGGGCCTACCTGATGAACCTGAATGGGACTAAGGAGACAGAGCCAACCTGATGAACCTGAATGAGACTAAGAAGACATAGGGCCTACCTGATGAACCTGAACGAGACTAAGGAGACAAAGCCTACCTGATGAACCCTAAATGAAACTGGATGAGACCAAAGAGACATTGGGTATAATGGATAACACTTGTGAGGCTGAGGAGAGTGTGGGCACTACCTGATGAGGTTGATTGTGGTTAACGAGGTTGAAATGAAGCGGGCAATTAGTAATTGTTATTTCACGGCAGGCAACGGAGAACGCACAGATAAGATTCCACTTACTCACCCAAGCAAAATGGCACATCTGACCGGGCCGTGGTAGAGCCACACCGGACTGCTTTAGGCAACCATCACCACCCCAGCAGCTTGCAGGGAATGCCCAGGACTGGCTGGACATGGCCCGCTCCAGTGAGTTCATGTTACATGCACACAAACCACTGGAATGCCGCAAGTGAGGCCGGGAAGTTAATGGGCTTTATACACGGATTTGGTTAGAGAGGCAACATACAGTCATGATTTTGAACACGGACAGACTGCCCCGTAGCCAGCTCTGGGTTCATAAATACTGCATGTTGTGGACACAGATAATCAAAATTATTCATTATCTGGCAAGTCCATGGTGCTCAAAGCAGAGGGGAAACTATCCCACACAGCGAATGAGATTAAAATGAGATCTAATTGAAGCCAATACTGTACAAGCAATTTTTTAAGTTGAACAAAAAAAAAGAATGGCTGGAAAATTTGACTGGACCGGGACTTGAACCCAAGACCTATGGCTTACCCCACTCTGGTATGAAGAGAGAGAGAGTTGACTATTTGGAAAGGCAGCCATCTAAAGGCTACACAGCCTGGAGGGTAAGAGCACTGGTGCATTATGCCAGAGATCTCATGCTCATGTTGCGATCCGGTCAAATTTTCTACCAAAAAAAAATCAGCCAGTTTTCCTTTACTTTGTTTGATTAAAAAGGGACGTTTTACCGTGGATACTCCTCAGGGTATCGATGTATGAAGTGAATCTGAATCATTACAGAAAGAAAAGATGAAAACCCTACACAGACACTGAATCACATTGAAAATCAACTACTGACAACTGTTGGCGAATTGTATCAGTGTATATGCCATTTGCTCATCAGCTATAGGTCACCATTAATTGGTCGTTACAGCGTTAACCTCGGACAATGTTGCCAGTCAAATACCTGCTACTTAAGTTCTTCCTTTTACTTTGGACGAGGCAAAAGAAGGAAGACAAACAGCCCAATCCGGTGTGCCACACACACGGCTGAACATCATCTATAGTCCGATCCTTAGGCCTTGGGTCTACAAAGTCGCCTAATACCTCCTTGGGTCTACTTAGGCCGAGTCCGAATTCATTGGCTGCGGCCTACATTCGTAGACGAGTCTATGGAAGCTGATAGTAGAGGCTGCAGTCAAATCCTGTGGATTTGTGTACTACGTGTATTTCCAACTTAAGCTAACTAATTTTGACACTGCCTCACTATTACAGTCTCGATTTGCACATGAGTCTTTGGAGGCCACTAGAGGGTGGCTGCAGTCAATTTGCATAGACTTCTGTTATACCCAGCCATGGGCAAATCATTAGCACAAGGTCGAGTCAGAATTCGCTGGCTGCGGCCTCCATTTGTACATGAGTCTATGGAAGCTGCTAAGTGCTAACTAGCGGCTGCAGTCAAATCCAGCCATATACCCAGCCATAGGCAAATCATTAGCGCAAGGCCTATGATGTTGATGCAAAAGCCAATAGCATCGATGTAGTTGTAACATGTATCTTTAATACTCTACATGTAAGAGTACTTCATACTTTACTAACATGAGTTTAAGTACTGTTCTCTTTCCACAACAGGCTTACAATGACAGCAAAACACTACTACTTTGTACAAAATGTGAAATTGTACAAGGGGCTATGGGAAGTTGCCAGTCAAACAGAAACCTGAGGTCCACATAATAAGTTGACAACCTGAGCTGTTTTTCCACGCAACCCAAATCTGAATACCACTTCTTGAGAAAGACAAAATGCAGAGAATGCGGCAAAAAACAAGAAATTGTGTTATGGGTACACTTCACTCCATCATTTTATAAATTACACACTGAAGAAAAATAGAGGCTAACTAATATCAATCTATATACACGTGACAATATTGCATCAGTCATAAGGCTTTGAAACAATGCCAGGTAAACCATATACAGTGTACATGTATTTATACAACCTTTAGCAGAGTTGGTTTCCTTCTCTTGTTTTTTAGCGTTCAAAGATTGGTGATTCTTAGGTCCAAAATGTTCACCAATTAACTCCCAAGGTGTGTACAGTATTACCACGTAGCACATTATGAATATAAACATCAGGCTACATATGGTGGAGGTTGAGAAGCCATCTTGACTGCAGTGGTGTCACCAACACAATAACCTCTTTGGGAGTTTGTGCCGTTCCAAAAAGAGAAGCGATACTCGAGAAAGCCACATAGACAGATTATTTGAACATGGCCCTGATTTCAGGACTTTAACTTTAGCCAAAAGGACCAAAACTCATTCGAGTTCCATTTTATCCTTCAGAGATCAAGATCTTTACCCAATGTACTGTATCATGGCCCCAGTCATAACTAACCCATAGACAGACAGTAGGCCTACCCCGGTACCTAGTATTGACAATGATGTCAGGATACTTTTATGCCATGGGGGACCTGACTAGCATAGCATTTGTATACGTTTGACAGGACATGTGCTCATCTTTGTCTGTGGTAAATGCCGCCACACCATGGCGGCACCCCTATAATTTCAATCAATGATTTTCCAAAATGGCGACTTCCATGGCCTTACATTCTGGCGCCCTCTGTTGTCCGTCTATAGGTTATTCATGCCTGTGACCATGGCACACCCCAGGCCATGAAAATAAGACACATTGATGGTCAATGGAGAAGACCTAAGATTCTAGCTTTCTAGTCTGCAGAAATGTGTCAGTTCAGCACACTAATGATGCTCAATGGCGTTTCAAATTTCAGTCAATTATTATTATTTTTTTAAACTGGAGCAAAACGAAAGGCACAAATGTTGCAGACTGCCTTCCGACTAGAATGATCTGAAACATACACAGACAAGGTCAGAGAGCCTGGCATTTCTATTCTACCAGGACCCTTCTGAAAGGCAAACGATTGCCTGACGTTTTACAATTTAAAAATTGAACGTTGAAACACTGAAAAGCCTGAACCAAATTACTATTACAGATGCTGGATCAATATATTCAAACCTTCTTGTAAAAATGCATCAATATACATATACTATAAAGCCATATACAACTATTTCAGAACTTCCAAACCAAAGGAGATATCTTACAATTAAATGATAAACTTGTCTTGATAAATAGCTTGACTGACAAGTCAAGATGTGGCAATGCTGTGCTTCAAGTTTGTTAGCGAAAGCATGATTTTCCTCGGGCGAAAGCAACCAAATTCGGGTGAATAACCAAATGATGTCAAGCTTTGGACACCAGCAGAGACTACATGGAGGCAGATGATGTGCTAGTGAATGATTGTTAAGAGCCACGAGCAAGCCCCCATAGTCTACACATTTATTGCACAAGAGGTTTACACACACATACACACACACACACAAATATACACAACCTCCCTTCCCACGTGTGCACTGGTTTCAGTGGGGGGAAAGCCTGATTCAAAAATGTGGCAAACATGTACAGAAATCATTCCAACAACTTCTATGTAAAAAAAAGAAAGAATGACTGGAAAGATTAAAATGACTGGATACACGTTTGTGTACGCTTCCCCGGCCAAGATCGATGAAGAACCATACAAGAATCGTAGAGAAAGTTGTTGAGTGTATAAAGTACATACAACTGCAGAGAGTGGGGAATATGACACTAAGTTTAACTGGCCCAAATTTTGGCCTATTCACAGTACAAACAAGTTCCCAGCTGACTTCAGAGGGAATGAAGGCAGACCTTTTCTCATCAATCATCATCTAATCCCCGGCCAAGTTTTCAATTTTTCTTGCAAATCGCAACCCCTGCTTAGAAGCAAAAGGCATTAACCCTGGCTGTATCCACATTGGCATGCAAAATAGTGACACGTCCGAATCAAAGGCAAGTTTAGCCGACCCCAGGATTGTGCACTACGATTGTGACCTGCCACAGTTCAGTGGTCTGAGTTGGAGAAGCAAAGCTTCGGGCAATCACTTTCCGGGGAGTTACCAAAAAAATTAGCATGGAGTGAATTGTCTGTGCCTCTGTGGGGGTTTCAATTCGAAAGGCGACACTGGGCCAATGAATTCCTGGGAGATAGCTGTGTGGTGTGAAAGGGTGTCTCGAAGTAAACTGCTTTCACAGAGACCCACATCATCGTGCAGGCTTTGCTGAGACAAAATTATGTGAATTTTCAGCATATGCAAGTATGCATTGACCCAGCAAACATCTCGGCGATAACACCGTGCCCAATTTGGTCCTGGATGACATTTTTTTCAAAGACAGCAGTCTCACAAATTGTTCATTAGAAAGGCACTGTCCTTCCGAACATACCCCTGTATGGCGAAAATGCCCATCAGTTAACACTGTGAGCCTTCTCACACGACGGCGATTTTGCAAACATCCCTTGCCAAATGTTCACATGCTTGCCAAATTTACCAGAATGCACCCCGTAAGAAAGGACCCCTCATGAAGATTTCTCAAGGGTCCCTCGAGAAATGTTCTCAGACATCCAGACCTACAATCTAAGAATGCATTTTCACCACTCACTATTCTCGTAATGCAGGATGTGAATGGTCGTCATTTTTTTGGGGGGAAACTTTGTAATCAGTCAAAGTGCAACAAATACAAATAAATAATCAGCACCATAACAAATATCTCAAGGGATGGTTACTTTGATTTTGTCGTGTGAAAAGGCCCCTCGAAATCATTTCTCCTATCATGATAGTAGACTGCAAACATACTAAATGGCATTTTTTCACACGAATAAGGCAAATGGAAAGTAGAGTAACTGAAACGTATACCAGTCGGTAGATTGATCATTTGAAGGATTTCAGTCAAAGATCACCATTGCTCTCCCCCTCTGGTTCCAAACCTGTCAGCTGACGTACCTTTCTTTCTAATTCCTGTATCTTGGTGTCCTGTTCAGATACTCTGTGATGCAACTGTAAAGTAAGCAACAAGTGAACACAAACATCTGAAAAAGTGCTATCAATTTGTGACTAAAAAATGTTGCAAAGGTAGATGACCACAATTTTTTTATTTTTGTGTGTGTGTGTGGGGGGGGGGGGAGAGATACATTGTGTTGGTAGAGAGACTGTAATTTTGATTCTAGAAGAACCGTCTGCAAGGCTGCCTGATGTTTTGAACTTTTGAAGGACCTTTCTCACAGGAAGTTAATATCTCCAAAAGAATTTTATTCAAACAAACTTTAAACAAACTTTGCAATTTGAATTGTAACAGTGAGACGTCTTTACCAGTGGCCGGATGTGCCGGGTTCCAATCCCACCTAAGCTGTCTCTGTTTGCCCCGGGCAGGTAACCGGGCAAAGCACCGAGCCAACTGTGCCAGCAATATTCTCAATAGGGACTGCAGTCTGCTCACTGAGAGAGCACAGAGAGGTGCCCCAGTATCTTCATAACCCCAGTCAGGACTGTTGGCTGTCGAAATTTGGCGCCACTCTTGACTAACGGGCATTATAACAACTCCTGAGAGCTTAACCACTTCGCGCCGGGGGGGGGGGGGGGGGTTTCGGCGCCGATGACTGCCATACGGGGTTTGTTGAACAATGCATCATTTTCAAATCTCGCTAAAACAATGTATTTCTGTGAAATAAATCAATAAGGGTACACTATGGGTACAAGAGAGTAAAACCTGGCCCATTTCGGACATTGTTGTGGCTTTTGTCAAGAGATTATCTGTTCGAAAAAGGGCCCATTGTGCGTCGTCAATGGACCGTAACGGACTTGAGTGTGTGTGTGTGTGAGTGTACGGCGCTGTCAATCCCTGACCGAAGATTCCAACCTCCACTCCAGGCAGTCAAATCTTCGAGTTGGTCGGCCACAACTGAGCGTACATATTATGGTAAAGAATGTGGGGGTAATTCCAATGCCAGACCCGACGACCGTTGGGCTGTGTGGCATGCAAAGACAATGTCCCCTGCGTGCTTTCAGCTGCAGCGCGGTATCCCTCGATCCTCCACAGTAAAAGTCCCACAATTGCACAATTACTGCTGCTAATCTTGCAATTCATGTGGCAACTTGTGTGAAATGGGGTCTTTGTACTGATTCGTATTGCTTTGTTCTAAGCTGAAAAGAGTCTTTGTTTAGAATGTGGACAATAGTGGTGCCCGGAATCGGAGGGCCCCGTCGCATAGTCAAGCCAATGGAGCTCCGGATTCGGAGGTCCAGGGGTGAAGTGGTTAATGAAGGTTTGCACTACTCGATGTAATGAGCGCTGAGTGCTCAGTGCTTTGCCCGATTGCCTGTTTAAAAAAAAAAAAATACAGTCAGCTCGGGCAGGATTTGAACATCCAACTCCTGCTTTCTAGTGCAGACGCCTTAACCACTTGACCACCGAGCTGGTCAAGGTCGTGTGGCGGATTCGAATATTGTATAGCGGTGGGTACCGCATTGCATCATAGATATAACATGAT
Organism: Luidia sarsii; assembly: GCA_949987565.1. NCBI lineage: Eukaryota > Metazoa > Echinodermata > Asteroidea > Paxillosida > Luidiidae > Luidia > Luidia sarsii. The sequence goes on along the minus strand of OX465101.1, from coordinate 26,081,435 downwards.
GTTTTGCGTCGAGGAGAATGTAATTCAATGAGGGTTTGCCCTGCTCGACGTGACTCCTGGATAGGCCAGCTGTGGTTGGACTTGCGGAGTGGGGCATGCAATAGCATCGAATGAGGCCACAGTCGAGCTGGACTTGAAGGAGAGTGCACTGGAGGAGAAGGAGGAGGAGGAGGAAGAGAGGGGGTGGGGAAGGAGGAGTGGGTTGACTTACCGACTTGTTCTCGGCCTCCAGGTGTAGAAGGCGGCGGTTGAGCGCCTCAATCTCCTCGTCCTTCACCCGGTCCTGGGCCATGTGGAGCCTGAGCGAGTCCTGGGCCATGTGGAGCCTGAGCGAGTCGGCGGAGCCGGACAGGGCGTCCAGGCAGAGCGGGGGAACGGCCGACGGCCCCTCCCCCGGGGCCCGGCTCTCCGGGAGCCCCACGGATATGGAGCTGGCACCGAGGGACTTCTGGTGGTGCGACGAGGACAGGACCAGTGAGGGCAGCACCAGCGGCGGGACCTCGGGGACGTCGCGACCGGGCTCGGCCGGAGGGGGCGGACGGTCGGCGGACGCCGACGATTCCCTGGCAGCGTCGGGCTGCTCATTTTTGTCCTCCATTGGTATGAACTCTGCATTCTCAAGTTCCTGCAGGCCGGGAAAAACCATGCAGGAAATAGTAGAGTTGCTGACTCCACACGCTATTAATGGTAAAGAATAGTAGTAGTGTGACACAAGCTCTTTTACAAAAAAAAATATTTACTTCTAAGAAGTTCCCGAAACAGTCTGCTCTATCTTTCAACAGTCGACCGACTCATACACTGTGACTGTGCTTACTAAAAACCAAAAAGTTTGATTTCAACAGCCTTCTTGAAAGAAAGAAAAACTCATCTCAAAACAATCTCAAAATTGAGTGGGCCTGACATTTCGATCCTACCAGGACCTTTCTCAAAGGCTAGCTTAGTAGGCTCACCGTCAAAAACAGCCTAGCAACTGGAAGTCAATCAAATAAACACCGAATGGGAACTTTTGAACCCCCCCCCCAAAAAAAAGCTTAGTCACTAAATAAACCCACCTCTGCTAGCCAGGGTGGCATGCTATCATCTCCGGCTGGCATCTTTGCGTTGCTGTCGCAGCTGGACCCCGTTGTCGCCAGTCCATCCGATTCGTCGTCGTCCCCGCACGTTATCGGCCCCGAGCCGTCGGCGTTACTGGAACCGGCATAGCTGACGCTGGCAAAGACACTGTCCTCCTGGCCGGACTCCGTAATCTGGGAACCTGCCACCGCCAAGACAGATCCTTTGATACGGGACGTGTTGGAAGCATTTTGGTCGAGCTAACTAGAAACGGCGGTGCTAATTACATCGCAGTTTTTGTCACAGATGCCAAGAGGCCAAGACAGATCCTTTGATACGGGACGTGTTGGAAGCATTTTGGTCGAGCTAACGAGAAACGGCGGCGCTAATTACATCGCAGTGTTTGTCACAGATGCCAAGAGGGGAAGACAGATCCTTTGATACGGGACGTGTTGGAAGCATTTTGGTCGAGCTAACGAGGAACGGCAGCGCTAATTACATCGCAGTGTTTGTTACAGGCGGGGCATCAAGCCATCGGGACCTTTGATGTTTCGGGGATGCATCTATCTATGGTCATTCTACAGGGGGTTGGACTGCATGAAACAAGTACAGGCGCCAATTTCATAGAGCTGCTTAAGCGCCGAAATTAATTTGTGTAAGCACAAAAAAAATCACGATTCAAAGGATCTCTCCGCCGACCCAAACATCGCTAGCATTTCATGTTGAGTAAAGAAGAGTGGAATACAAGCCAGAAGCAATTGACGTCACATCACCGCGCGGTTTGTAATCCTATTTACACAAGGAAGACTTTCCCTGCTAAACAGATTTTCATGCTTACGCAGCTCTAAGAAATTGGGCACTGGTCAGTGGGTCTAGTCACAAAAAAATCTTGCTCGACCCCAAGCTGTGCCCTATGAAATTTTTGGCTTAGCAAGAATTCCACAAGTACACTAAGCAAGCATGTTCATCAACGATGTCTATGTAGCATGTGCATCAACCAAGTCTATGACATAATTGCACTGCATGAAGAAAGTACTGGTCAGAGGGTCTAGTCACAAAAGAATCTTACTAGACCCCAAGCTGTGCCCTATGAAAGTTTGGGCTTAGCAAGGGTTCCACATGTACACTAAGCAAGCATGTTCATCAACGATGTCTATGTAGCATGTTCATCAACCAAGTCTATGACATAGTTGCACTGCATGAAGAAAGCACTGGTCAGAGGGTCTAGTCACAAAAGAATCTTACTAGACCCCAAGCTGTGCCCTATAAAAGTTTTGGCTTTGTGAGAGAAGCAATACATTTGTTGTACTGGCATTGTGACATGACTTACCTCTACTTGATGTAAAGCTCTCCTGGTGGGATGAGCGAATGGTTTTGGACTTCAGTACTTTTTCTAAGGAGTGAAAGTAAATTTCATAGCAAATGAATTTCTTTTTTTAGAAAATCCCCAGTTTGTAAATGTTTTAAATTCTTTTTAATTTTGTGGTCTAAAGAAAACCAAAATCACCGATAAGTAGAATTACAGTATCTGACACTACTTAAAAGCTAAAGACGCATACAAATAAAAAACCCTCCTCAAAATGCCTACTTACCCACAATTACAATGCAGTGCCAATGGCGGCAGGAGATGTCTGAGACAAAGTGCAAGGAGCCGAAAATGGGCTTGGGCGTTGGCACCGCCATCTTCTTCCGATGAGTGAGGCTTGGGTCCACCGGAATGCCCAGTCGCCCACTCTCCACATTCCCAAAGGAGTAGATCTGATTATCTGCAGGGATTTTTTGTTTGTTTAAAGAACGACGAAGAACTCAAATCATTAGAAATTGAAAAAAAGTTGACTATTAGGGAAGGCCACCTTCTAAGGGCTGGATAGCCCTGGTTCAAACTTCAAACCCCAACCAAACCAAATCCGCAACCCCCCCCTACCAGTGGTTCAAACGTCTGCACTAGAAAGCAGGAGAGTGCTGGTTCAAACCCCAACCGAACCAAATCCGCAACCCTCTACCAGTGGTTCAAGCATCTTCACTAGAAAGCAGGAGAGTGCTGGTTCAAACCCCAACCGAACCAAATCTGCAACTCCACACCAGTGGTTCAAGCATCTGCACTAGAAAGCAGGAGAGCGCTGGTTCAAACCCCACCCGAACCTAATCCGCAACCCCCCCCCCCCACCAGTGGTTCAAGCGTCTGCACTAGAAAGCAGGAGAGTGCTGGTTCAAACCCCAACCGAACCTAATCCGCAACCCCCCCTACCAGTGGTTCAAACGTCTGCACAAGAAAGCAGGAGAGTGCTGGTTCAAACCCCAACCGAACCAAATCCGCAACCCCCCCCCCTACCAGTGGTTCAGACGTCTGCACTAGAAAGCAGGAGAGTGCTGGTTCAAACCCCACCCGAACCAAATCCCGACCCCCCCCCCTACCAGTGGTTCAAACTAGAAAGCAGGAGAGCGCTGGTTCAAACCCCACCCGAACCAAATCCGTAACCCCCCCCCTACCAGTGGTTCAAGCGTCTGCACTAGAAAGCAGGAGAGTGCTGGTTCAAACCCCACCCGAACCAAATCCGCAACTCCACACCAGTGGCTCAAGCGTCTGCACTAGAAAGCAGTCGACATCGTCCCACCTATGTCGTCTTCTGGAAGATATCCTAATGCCCATCCTGCACACAATCTCTACCAAAACACGGTGGAGGTCGGCACTCAAAAAGCAGGGGGCGTGGGTTCAAATCCCACCCGAGCTGCCTTGGCCAGAGGTGCCAGCGAAACCCCTAGAGCGGCTAAACGGCAAGAGGGAGGGAGGAAGGAGGCTGCTGAGGACTCACCCTTGGTCGCGATGACGGTGAAGCCATCACCACATGCCGCCTGTAAGACCACCTTACTGCTGAGGACGCCGCTAATCTCACAGACTCCGCACCGTGGCTTGGTGTCCCCCACCCCTAGCTGGCCCTGCTTATTCAACCCAAAGGTTATTAACCGACCAGTATCTTCAATCACAAAAGGAGGTGGAGGGGGGGGGAAGAAGACAAAATTTAACAAACATTATACAAAAATTCATATAAATGATGACGGGATGATGTTTTGATCCTCGCAAGACCTTTCTGAAGAGCAGAAAGCAAAAAATGTTAACACCTCTTTATGGGAAAGTAAATGCTGCAAAGTGCAAACTACTTCCCAACAAAATGAAAATCTACAAAATTGAGAGGGTCTGCCAATTTCCAACATAGCAGGTATACACATGTACTAGACTACATACTATAGTATATCCTGTGCATTTGTGAACAACAGTCCACCAAGGCAACATTGCCACTCACTGGGCCAATCCTCTGCTTCACTGCCACTCAAAGCAAAGAAACAAAGTAAAAACCCGCCGACGGGGAAAACGTTTTACCACAGGGTTTTCTACTCCTACCCTACTCCCGAGCATGGGTAAATACTCCCCGAGGAAAAGCTTTTCCCCGGGAATTTCTTTGGTAGTGTGAACAGACCGACCAAATAAAACTTTGGTGGACCAGTCAAGATATGAATTAACTGATCCGCTTGGCCAGTAGTTAAACAAAAAAACATTATGTGAAAACCCCGGATAAGCCGAGGGTATGTAGGATATCAATGTGAAAACTGCTTCTCAGTGGAGCATCCTGCAAATGTTCAGAGCGGCCACTTACCGTCGATCACAGCGGAGTGATCTTTGCCGGCGGACACCGAGACAATGTGGTACCGGTTCAGGGGCTTCACGATGACAGGAATATCCTTGCAGGGAATGTCGTAGCTCTCCTGCAAATCAAATCCAATACACAAGACTGAAGGCTTTGCGTGGTGGGAGAATCAATATAGTAGGGTTTGCGGTGACACCATGTATAAGGTCTCGTAAAGAAGAGGTGTGGTCCTTAAAAGAACCCGAGTGGTAACTCGACGCTCCGACCAGTATGCTCTGGGAGTCATCACAGGAGAATGTCGGCCATCATGATGGCCAGAGCATACTGGCCGGAACGTCGAGTTACCACTCAGGTTCTTTTCAGAACCATACCTCTTCTTCAAGAGACCTTATACATGGTGTCACCGCAAACCCTACTATATTGTTTCACCCACCATGCAAAGCCTTAAGTCTTATTTGTAACATTTTGGTTCACTTTTCAAAGAATAGCCCCTAAGGTCTCTCACCAACCACTACTGCCTCAGAGGCAGTCTTGCCCAAGCTGCTGTATTTCTGTCAGCAGGCAATCGGGCAAAGCACTGAGCATACAGCGCTACTCATACGCCGCTGATTGGGGGGGAGAGGGGGAGGGTGAGGGGGGCAAACAAACACCTCTCGTCGGCCTTTACCTTGACCAGTCGTTTCTTGAGGCCCCTGGTGATGGTGTTGAAACCAAGCTTGTTGTTCTCGTTGCTGCCACAGGCCAGCACCTTGCCATCGGAGGTGCAGAGGAAGGTGCCATCAAAGCCAGCGCACACTGAGCGGATGACCTTGTTGACACAGATGTTGACCTGCGCATCAAGAATGCAGAGATCATGCTTGAGACTCGACTCACAAGCTGCCAACCATTCCTATTTTGGAGGAATCATTCCTCTCTTTTTTTTGGGGGGGGGGAAATGCATCACTTTTAACAAGCTCTTGACAACAAGATTCTGATTTTTGGCTTGGAAATACTCATGTATCCCTATGTAATATACACAAATGTTGCAAACGAAAATGCAAATCTCAAAATTTAGTGGGCTTGACGTTTCGATCCAAGCATGACCTTTCTCAAAGGCACTCCTTTGAGAAAGGTCCTGCTAGGATCGAAACGTCAGGCCCAGTAAATGTTGAGTATTCCTATGCTTGCTCTGTGATTCCTCTTTTTTAAGCAGAAGTATTCCTTTTTTCCTATGGCAGCTAGGACTCGTTATTGTGATGATCCAAACCCCAGTGAATACAACAAAAGAAAAAAAAAAGTAAATTCTAGGACAGAAAGGTGTCCTTTCTCATTGTTTGCTATTTTATGAACCTCCCGAACCTCCTTCAACAGCAAGCACGTTCACATTATTATTTGTTCTACTGCTCCTGCAACAGCGATTACTCTTACATTGTAGTTGCTGTTACAAATGCATATACAACAATGAGTAGCCCATTAACATTACATTCAAGGTCCTGCTAGGATGGAAACATCAGGCCCTCTAAGTTTTGAACATTACATTCAGAGCAAATGCATCTTGACTGAGACTACTCTAACATTACCTGTCTACAATATATTTTAGGCAAATGCATATTAAACAGACTTGTATAATTAGTTGAAATGCATATTCAGCAGTGACTGCTCTAACGTTATGATTGGTCAATATTTCATATTCAGCAGTGTCTATTGTGCAAATGCATGATGAAAATACTGGACAAAAACCAGTTGGGGTTCTTTTGTGAGGTTCTGGTTGACAAGATCTTACTTTTTGTGGTAGGCTGAAGTCATCTTCGTTACCAAGCCCAAGACGACCTGCAGAAATTAAAGCATCCCGAGAACCCAGGATGAATGACTTCACAGAGAAGGAGATAGAGATAGAGAGAGAAGGAGGGAGATAGAGATAGAGAGGAATAGAGAAAGAGAGAAGAGAGGAGACAGAAATAGAAAGAGAGCAATAAAAAGAGAGATGAGAGAGGAGGGAGAGAGATAGATAGATAGGAGAGGGATAGAGAAAGATAGGAGAACGAAATAGAAAGAGAGAGATAAAAAGAGAGGAGATAGAGATAGAGAGTGGAGATAGAGATAGAGTGGAGATAGAGATAGAGAGTGGAGATAGAGATAGAGAGAGGAGATAGAGATAGAGAGTGGAGATAGAGATAGAGAGTGGAGATAGAGATAGAGAGAGGAGATAGAGATAGAGAGTGGAGATAGAGATAGAGAGTGGAGATAGAGATAGAGAGAGGAGATAGAGATAGAGAGAGGAGATAGAGATAGAGAGAGGAGATAGAGATAGAGAGTGGAGATAGAGATAGAGAGAGGAGATAGAGATAGAGAGAGGAGATAGAGATAGAGAGAGGAGATAGAGATAGAGAGTGGAGATAGAGATAGAGAGTGGAGATAGAGATAGAGAGTGGAGATAGAGATAGAGAGAGGAGATAGAGATAGAGAGTGGAGATAGAGATAGAGAGTGGAGATAGAGATAGAGAGAGGAGATAGAGATAGAGAGTGGAGATAGAGATAGAGAGTGGAGATAGAGATAGAGAGTGGAGATAGAGATAGAGAGTGGAGATAGAGATAGAGAGTGGAGATAGAGATAGAGAGTGGAGATAGAGATAGAGAGTGGAGATAGAGATAGAGAGTGGAGATAGAGATAGAGAGTGGAGATAGAGATAGAGAGAGGAGATAGAGATAGAGAGAGGAGATAGAGATAGAGAGAGGAGATAGAGATAGAGAGAGGAGATAGAGATAGAGAGTGGAGATAGAGATAGAGAGTGGAGATAGAGATAGAGAGTGGAGAGAGAGATAGAGAGAGGAGATAGAGATAGAGAGTGGAGATAGAGATAGAGAGTGGAGATAGAGATAGAGAGTGGAGATAGAGATAGAGAGAGATGGAGATAGAGATAGAGAGAGAAGATAGAGATAGAGAGTGGAGATAGAGATAGAGAGAGGAGATAGAGATAGAGAGAGATGGAGATAGAGATAGAGAGAGGAGATAGAGATAGAGAGTGGAGATAGAGATAGAGAGTGGAGATAGAGATAGAGAGTGGAGATAGAGATAGAGAGAGGAGATAGAGATAGAGAGTGGAGATAGAGATAGAGAGTGGAGATAGAGATAGAGAGAGGAGATAGAGATAGAGAGTGGAGATAGAGATAGAGAGTGGAGATAGAGATAGAGAGAGATGGAGATAGAGATAGAGAGAGGAGATAGAGATAGAGAGTGGAGATAGAGATAGAGAGTGGAGATAGAGATAGAAGAGTGGAGATAGAGATAGAGAGAGGAGATAGAGATAGAGAGAGGAGATAGAGATAGAGAGTGGAGATAGAGATAGAGAGTGGAGATAGAGATAGAGAGTGGAGATAGAGATAGAGAGTGGAGATAGAGATAGAGAGTGGAGATAGAGATAGAGAGTGGAGATAGAGATAGAGAGTGGAGATAGAGATAGAGAGTGGAGATAGAGATAGAGAGTGGAGATAGAGATAGAGAGAGGAGATAGAGATAGAGAGAGGAGATAGAGATAGAGAGTGGAGATAGAGATAGAGAGTGGAGATAGAGATAGAGAGTGGAGATAGAGATAGAGAGAGATGGAGATAGAGATAGAGAGAGGAGATAGAGATAGAGAGTGGAGATAGAGATAGAGAGAGGAGATAGAGATAGAGAGAGGAGATAGAGAAAGAGAGGAGAGGGGAGAAAGAAATTGAGAGAGAAATATAAAAAGAGATAGAGGAGATAGAGGTAGAGAGAGGAGATAGATAGATAGGAGAGAGGGGAAAGAAATAGAGAGAGATAAAAAGAGAGAGGAGATAGAGATAGAGAGAGGAGATAGAGATAGAGAGTGGAGATAGAGATAGAGAGAGGAGATAGAGATAGAGAGTGGAGATAGAGATAGAGAGAGGAGATAGAGATAGAGAGAGGAGATAGAGATAGAGAGAGGAGATAGAGATAGAGAGAGGAGATAGAGATAGAGAGAGGAGATAGAGAAAGAGAGGAGAGGGGAGAAAGAAATTGAGAGAGAAATATAAAAAGAGATAGAGGAGATAGAGGTAGAGAGAGGAGATAGATACATAGGAGAGAGGGGAAAGAAATAGAGAGAGATAAAAAGAGAGAGGAGATAGAGATAGAGAGAGGAGATAGAGATAGAGAGTGGAGATAGAGATAGAGAGAGGAGATAGAGATAGAGAGAGGAGATAGAGAAAGAGAGGAGAGGGGAGAAAGAAATAGAGAGAGAAATATAAAAAGAGATAGAGGAGATAGAGGTAGAGAGAGGAGATAGATAGATAGAAGAGAGGGGAAAGAAATAGAGAGAGATAAAAAGAGAGAGGAGATAGAGATAGAGAGTGGAGATAGAGATAGAGAGAGGAGATAGAGATAGAGAGAGGAGATAGAGATAGAGAGTGGAGATAGAGATAGAGAGAGGAGATAGAGATAGAGAGTGGAGATAGAGATAGAGAGAGGAGATAGAGATAGAGAGAGGAGATAGAGATAGAGAGAGGAGATAGAGATAGAGAGAGGAGATAGAGATAGAGAGAGGAGATAGAGATAGAGAGAGGAGATAGAGATAGAGAGAGGAGATAGAGATAGAGAGTGGAGATAGAGATAGAGAGAGGAGATAGAGATAGAGAGTGGAGATAGAGATAGAGAGTGGAGATAGAGATAGAGAGTGGAGATAGAGATAGAGAGTGGAGATAGAGATAGAGAGTGGAGATAGAGATAGAGAGTGGAGATAGAGATAGAGAGTGGAGATAGAGATAGAGAGTGGAGATAGAGATAGAGAGAGGAGATAGAGATAGAGAGTGGAGATAGAGATAGAGAGTGGAGATAGAGATAGAGAGAGGAGATAGAGATAGAGAGAGGAGATAGAGATAGAGAGTGGAGATAGAGATAGAGAGTGGAGATAGAGATAGAGAGTGGAGATAGAGATAGAGAGAGGAGATAGAGATAGAGAGAGGAGATAGAGATAGAGAGAGGAGATAGAGATAGAGAGAGGAGATAGAGAAAGAGAGGAGAGGGGAGAAAGAAATTGAGAGAGAAATATAAAAAGAGATAGAGGAGATAGAGGTAGAGAGAGGAGATAGATAGATAGGAGAGAGGGGAAAGAAATAGAGAGAGATAAAAAGAGAGAGGAGATAGAGATAGAGAGAGGAGATAGAGATAGAGAGTGGAGATAGAGATAGAGAGAGGAGATAGAGATAGAGAGAGGAGATAGAGAAAGAGAGGAGAGGGGAGAAAGAAATAGAGAGAGAAATATAAAAAGAGATAGAGGAGATAGAGGTAGAGAGAGGAGATAGATAGATAGGAGAGAGGGGAAAGAAATAGAGAGAGATAAAAAGAGAGAGGAGATAGAGATAGAGAGTGGAGATAGAGATAGAGAGAGGAGATAGAGATAGAGAGAGGAGATAGAGATAGAGAGTGGAGATAGAGATAGAGAGAGGAGATAGAGATAGAGAGTGGAGATAGAGATAGAGAGAGGAGATAGAGATAGAGAGAGGAGATAGAGATAGAGAGAGGAGATAGAGATAGAGAGAGGAGATAGAGATAGAGAGAGGAGATAGAGATAGAGAGAGGAGATAGAGATAGAGAGTGGAGATAGAGATAGAGAGAGGAGATAGAGATAGAGAGAGGAGATAGAGATAGAGAGTGGAGATAGAGATAGAGAGTGGAGATAGAGATAGAGAGTGGAGATAGAGATAGAGAGAGGAGATAGAGATAGAGAGAGGAGATAGAGATAGAGAGAGGAGATAGAGATAGAGAGAGGAGATAGAGATAGAGAGTGGAGATAGAGATAGAGAGAGGAGATAGAGATAGAGAGAGGAGATAGAGATAGAGAGAGGAGATAGAGATAGAGAGAGGAGATAGAGAAAGAGAGAGGAGATAGAGATAGAGAGAGGAGATAGAGATAGAGAGTGGAGATAGAGATAGAGAGTGGAGATAGAGATAGAGAGTGGAGATAGAGATAGAGAGAGGAGATAGAGATAGAGAGAGGAGATAGAGATAGAGAGAGGAGATAGAGATAGAGAGAGGAGATAGAGATAGTGAGTGGAGATAGAGATAGAGAGAGGAGATAGAGATAGAGAGTGGAGATAGAGATAGAGAGTGGAGATAGAGATAGAGAGTGGAGATAGAGATAGAGAGTGGAGATAGAGATAGAGAGAGGAGATAGAGATAGAGAGAGGAGATAGAGATAGAGAGTGGAGATAGAGATAGAGAGTGGAGATAGAGATAGAGAGTGGAGATAGAGATAGAGAGAGGAGATAGAGATAGAGAGTGGAGATAGAGATAGAGAGAGGAGATAGAGATAGAGAGAGGAGATAGAGATAGAGAGAGGAGATAGAGATAGAGAGTGGAGATAGAGATAGAGAGTGGAGATAGAGATAGAGAGAGGAGATAGAGATAGAGAGAGGAGATAGAGATAGAGAGAGGAGATAGAGATAGAGAGAGGAGATAGAGATAGAGAGTGGAGATAGAGATAGAGAGTGGAGATAGAGATAGAGAGTGGAGATAGAGATAGAGAGTGGAGATAGAGATAGAGAGTGGAGATAGAGATAGAGAGTGGAGATAGAGATAGAGAGTGGAGATAGAGATAGAGAGTGGAGATAGAGATAGAGAGTGGAGATAGAGATAGAGAGAGGAGATAGAGATAGAGAGTGGAGATAGAGATAGAGAGTGGAGATAGAGATAGAGAGAGGAGATAGAGATAGAGAGAGGAGATAGAGATAGAGAGAGGAGATAGAGATAGAGAGTGGAGATAGAGATAGAGAGTGGAGATAGAGATAGAGAGAGATGGAGATAGAGATAGAGAGAGGAGATAGAGATAGAGAGTGGAGATAGAGATAGAGAGAGGAGATAGAGATAGAGAGAGGAGATAGAGATAGAGAGTGGAGATAGAGATAGAGAGTGGAGATAGAGATAGAGAGTGGAGATAGAGATAGAGAGTGGAGATAGAGATAGAGAGTGGAGATAGAGATAGAGAGAGGAGATAGAGATAGAGAGTGGAGATAGAGATAGAGAGAGGAGATAGAGATAGAGAGTGGAGATAGAGATAGAGAGTGGAGATAGAGATAGAGAGAGGAGATAGAGATAGAGAGTGGAGATAGAGATAGAGAGAGGAGATAGAGATAGAGAGTGGAGATAGAGATAGAGAGTGGAGATAGAGATAGAGAGAGGAGATAGAGATAGAGAGAGGAGATAGAGATAGAGAGAGGAGATAGAGATAGAGAGAGGAGATAGAGATAGAGAGTGGAGATAGAGATAGAGAGTGGAGATAGAGATAGAGAGTGGAGATAGAGATAGAGAGTGGAGATAGAGATAGAGAGTGGAGATAGAGATAGAGAGTGGAGATAGAGATAGAGAGTGGAGATAGAGATAGAGAGAGGAGATAGAGATAGAGAGTGGAGATAGAGATAGAGAGAGATGGAGATAGAGATAAAGAGAGAAGATCGAGGCAGAGAGAGAACACGATGAGCTTACCGAACTCCCCACACCCCCACGAGTAGACCTGGTTGTCCTTATTCAGGGCCACAATGTGGCATTCCCCGCAGGACACCTGCTGCACGTGTCTGCCAGAGAAGAACTCCACCAGAATGGGCGCGGTCACCTCATCTCCCTCAGCGTTGTCACAGCCCAGGCATCCGTAGTAGTCAGACCCAAACGTGTACAGTTCCCCATCATCTGCACAGACATTTAATTGACTTTGGTGAGTTGCCATGTGGGGGGGGGGGGAAGGGATTCCCTACAAATACACTTCATTTCCAATCCCAAAGTAGTCTGTTTCTACCCATTATCCTAAAAAAACTGCATCTGAATGAGTAGCTGTACCTACGAAAGTCCATGCCTCATTTTGACTTGTGTTTACTAGCATACCATTCAGTATTTTGATGCTTCTTGTAAAACTAATACATCTATACATATCACTGCTAGCCCAGAGTTAGGCTTCATAAGTGTGACAAGATCATATCAAGTATTTTCTGGGATGTGACTCTCGGGGAGCTCCAAAAGTTTGGCATTTCATATATTCTATCTAATTAGAGTAAGTCTCATCTGTTAGCCTGGTACTGAAAACCAGTAGTCACAGGTTCAAGTCACAGTCCATTCAAAGTTTTGTTGTCCATTTTGTTTCAATTTGTTTTCTTCAAAAGGTTCCCAGCCAGTTTGGCCTTTATTTGTTGGATAGATTTAGTCCTCATGAGAGTGAACACATTTATGTAGTGTTATGGGAATACAGTAAAATAGAGTAAAATCAAAACTCCAGGGGAATGGATGACAAATTTAAGTTACCCAGCATTTGAGATATTGAAAATGGCCTCATTTTTGACGAGTTAAATGGACGTTCGACTTAACCAATTCGACTTATCAAAGAGTTGACTGTACAAGCATACAGTACATGCACCATATAAGCATACAGTGACACATGAGACCTACGAAAATTCAGCCCTTTTCATCTTCAGTGACAGGATCGTTCATAACTCGGCGTGAGATAGCTGGAAAGTTAATCTTGGAGTCCGAGTGAAACGAAAGAAGGTGCAGGGGGTGACTAGTACCTGTGATACATGCAGTGAACTCCTCCCCACATGAGACGGCCTTTACATTCTGCAGGGACTCCACCTTCTTGGGATTCTTATAGCAGGCCGTGTCTCCGTGGCCCAGCTGTCCCACCAACGCATGGCCTCCCTGGATGTTCTGCTCGCAACAAGAAAACCGTAGCATTCCCTTTCAAACACTTTGCAGTTTGCACCAGGACCTCCAAAATCAGAGCGCCGATGGTGTTGCTATGGACCCCCCTCAACCTCCGCCAACCCAACCACTTACCGCCAACCCAACCACTTACCGCCAACCCAACCACTTACTGCCAACCCAACCACTTACCGCCAACCCAACCACTCACCGCCAACCCAACCACTTACCGCCAACCCAACCACTTACCGCCAACCCAACCACTTACCGCCCAGGTGAAAACCACTCACCGCCAACCAACCACTTACCGCCAACCCAACCACTCACCGCCAACCCAACCACTTACCGCCAACCCAACCACTTACCGCCAACCCAACCACTTACCGCCCAGGTGAAAAGCTCCTTCTCCACAGTCACGGCGGCAAAGTGAAGGTTGCCCGCCGCTACCTGCAAGGCCCCGTTGCCTTTGGTGAAGACTTCTAGTTTGTAGGGAGTCAGCCGGCCACCTCCCCAGTAATACACCTGAGTGGGGGAGAAAGAGAAGGTGAATCCAATCTGCATGTTAACTAATATCAGATATGAGTGTACTGGGCATAGAATCCCTTGGTCACCGTAGTAATGCTGTCCATCTTAGCTGTGACCAATCGCAAGACGTTGAGCGATGCATAGAAACCATTCACCCTATCACAACTTACGATGGGTTATCAATAGTAAGTTGAGTTACGGTGCATCGCAAGGCTTTGTGAAATCCAGCCCAGGGCTTTTAACGCCTGTGCTATCCAGTCCTTGGGTGGCGGCCTTCCCAAGCAGCCAGCTAGTCTTTGCTTGGGTGAGGGCACCAGAGATAGCCTCAAGTAGCTCTTTATCTTTGACCCCACCAGTGCTGTCTCTAACTGCCGTTATCTCACCTCGCTGGTCTTGGACGTAACTACGGGTATTGTCTCTGCCGCATTACTGCTGGCTAGTCTGGCTTTCCGTGCCGATGCATTCAGAGTCCATATCTTCTTCTCCATGTCTCTATGAATAGCAAAAACAAAAACCACCACAAACGCACGCAAAAGCAATTGTGAAATGATACAATGATGTTGCTTACTGACTTAAAATGAGGGCCTGATGTTTCAATCCTTCAAAATACCTCTCTCTAATAAGGCACCTTTCTCTACCTCTGAGAAAGTGCCTACTAGGGCCACCTAAACTTATCCGACTGATTGTGCTTGAGCTTCTTTACTTGCTCTGTGATGTTGGGCACCGAGCTTTGCTGAAAAGCTGTCACGATGCCACAGACCTGTAAGAGGGGCTTGAGCATATACATAGCACCAGTTCTGCACTAGGTACTTGATCATGGGGGCCGCTTGGATTTTTTTTCGCGCCACTCTTGACTGAAATGGCGATAACGACTCCTGATGGGAGGACTGGAGAGGGGGGGGGGGGGCATGCCAAAGCAAAGAATGAATGGCCCGGAATAGAATATGATTATGTGCACTGCTCACTCTTTGCTGGGCACGGTGACTTCGTGGGCCAAGACTTCCGAGGCAGACGGTCGCTTCTCTGGATCCTAAGCAACAGTCAAAGACAAAGAAGCACCGGCACTGATTGCATAATCTAGCACTGCTTTCCAATCACATCCTTATCTAGTACTCAACAGTATGGGTAATCTTCAACCTCATGCTCACCCTTGGTAAACGAGGTATACATGTGTGCACACACCTCAGTGTTAAACAGCTCATGAAAATAATTTCATACCATGATGAGAAACTTTGGTGGCAGACATATCAGCCCTTTTTCGGAGGTGCACGCTTGCTTAAAGTGAATCAAGTTTGATTACTTCAATCTCAGTCTCATGCTTTTTGTGAAATCCTACCGTGGGAAAGGGTAACAAATTAATAGCCCTAACAATTTGTAAATCAAACACAGTTTGGGGTTTCAGGTAGGGTTCAGGTTAATCCTGAAGTAAATCAATAATGACTTTGCACTACTTATATTGAGTACTGCATGTTCTGTGCTATTTTTTTTTCAGCGGACAATCGGGCCAAGCACTGAGCTTGTTGTGCTTAATAAACGTGGGGTCATACCTCATTGAAATCTCCTTGATGTTTAAACACATCATCCCTATGAGTTGAGGGGTTTGCAATTTTGATACGAATCAGTGAGTTGGGACAGAATAAAAATTCCCCTCTGTGTTGGTAAAGGAGACTGATTGAAAATTCCGTTTAAGGATGGCAAGCAGTAGGGACCATTAGAAGCCTGTCACATCTTTAACCACTTCGCGCCGGGTTTTTTTTCAGCGCCAATGACTGCCATACGGGTTTTTTTGAACAATGCATCATTTTCAAATCTCGCTAAAACAAGACAATGGTCTTTAGAAGGTTTTGGGCAGAGTTGGGCTAAAAAATACAACAAACTGCAAAATTTCAAGCTGAAAAGAATGTGCACGCAGGAATGTACAAGCACTATGCAAACACACAGCTTACCTTGGACAACAACTGGCACACCAACGCTTTGATTTCAGATGAATACATGGGATCCAGGCTCTCCTTGTCAATCTCCTTCTGAACGATGCCCCAAACCAACTTGAGAGGGTTCTACAGCGCATGGAGCCAAATAAACCAAACCCACAGTCAGTTCGTTAAATGTGGAAATATCAGACGCTGGATGGTGGGTTAAATGATTTGACCGGAGCCCCCAACCCAGCAAAGACAGATAGCCGACAATTAGGGAGGGCCATCACCTAAATGCCAAGGTGGTAGAGCTCTGGTGCATTAAAGCCGCTACACGACATTGGTCGAGGTCTAAGAATAACATCCATTCGTTGTCTGATCCAACATATGCTTGAGATGCATGACCGAGCCAAATCAAGCCCGTACTTTGCTCTTGAGTTATCAGTAAATTTGGCGGTCCCGATTAAAAATAAAAAATAAAAATAAAATAGAGGCTTCGCTGGTGTATAGCCCTACTGTGAATAATGTTATTTAGATGAACCTCGTTCCACTCCTCTGCTGATTAAAAGCCCCTACACAACATCAGTCGAGATCAAAGAATAACACCCATACGTTGTCTGATCCAACATGTGCATGAAATAGCACACCTGTGAAAATTTCAGCTCAATCCGCCAACCGAGTCTCGAGAAAATCGTGAAAACCACTTCATTTGTTTCGCGAAAATGCAGCATTCAACGCCGTACTGTTCCGAAAAATAGTTTAGATCTTGGTTAGACGTAAACAATTTCTTTTAATTATTTCTCCCACATTACAACATTTTAGGCAGAAATATTTCAGTGAGAGGTTTTTACTATAACCATCTTCAAACTGTATAAGTTTCATGTAAATCTGTGAACATTTCTGTTTTTCGATCTTACCAATGTTGTGTAGGGGCTTTAAACCAAAGGCTTGGATCAATCCCAGTCCAGTCAAGTTGTCTGTCCTATCTTAATACATTGCGGGAAAATTGTCAACCAAACTTTCTACTTTGCCTTATAGTAGGAAGCCTGATAATGCCCCCCCCTCACTTTGTGATGTTGTCTAACTGCTTCACGTTGGGCAATTTTTCCGCACCCATGACCTCTGTAAGAGCCATCTTGAATAACGTTCTATTTACAGCATTGCCTAGGTTCAAATAGTGCACACAAAACCGAGGAAGATCCCGCATAGAATTCTACACTCCATGCCACCAGGTTGAGGCCCCCCCCAAAAAAAACCAGCGCTCTAATTTGCAGCAGTCCTCTTACCGATGCATCAAAGCTTCGCTTCAGCGAGAGCAACTCGTACAGCACACACCCGATGGCCCACATGTCACTCTTGATATTGTACCTGCCAAAAAAAAACACCATGACACACTATGGTAACCACTGAGAGGTTTTTGACAACAAAGCCTCTGGCAAAAAAAGCTTAAAGAGGGGTCTTGGCTTGTTCTTAGAAAAGTTACCAACTGATCTAAGAATGCACATCAGTCTTTACGCCAAGAGTGATGTCACACGATGAGTTGCCACGGTGACTGGGCTCCGGGGTTGAAATAACTGCTAGACCGTGGACTAAGTCTACTGAATTCGGTGCCGCTCTAGTGCAGCAAATGACCACAAATGGCTGTGTAGTGGGTTTTTTTTTTGGGGACAATAAAGCAAAATGAACATTCAAGTTCTACAGATGCCCTTGTTATTGAAGGTTGCCTAGTAATTTGAGGCATTCTGATCAGTCTCTGGCTTTTGCGAAATTAAGCGCTGCTGTTTTGATCCTGGCAGGACCCTCCGCAACGGCAGAAAGACAAGGAACGAGGAGGGAAAAAGGGACTGCATTAGCCCCACAGGTCACTCAAGACAGAACTCAGGGACTCGGGTTGTGTGAGTGCTCGGAAGAGAAGGCGAGTCCCTTCCGCCTTTTCCCACAGGAGTCAGTCTGAAAGTTTGCCCTGAATAATGACAGGCTGCCACGTAAGTATTGATAGACACCTTAGGGCTGGATAGCTCGGGCGGCTGGAACAAGGGTACCTTAAACCAGAGTTCTTGGGTTCAACTCCCAGCCAAGTCAAATTTTCTTTGCCATTTTTCAAAAACAAATTCAAAAGTTTTTTCCTTTATTTGTTTGATAGAGTTAGTCTTCACCGGCGAAAGCATCTTTTTGCGGGAACATAATCATAAAGACCTATGAAAATTCAGTCATCTTTTTGTCAGTGACAAAATCGATCATATTTCTATCAAAATTTGACCCGAGTGTTAAAACTGAGTACTCCTTCCACGCCCTAAGAGCAAACAGCAAGCATTTTGTTGCTTTGTGTACATGATATGAAATAATTTGGTAGCCGTGCTAAGCACGACAAGTGAGGTTGATATAAATTTAACTACCAGTACTTACTGTTGGCCACGCATGAGCTCGGGTGACATATAGTACGGAGTGCCGACAACCTACAACAAGAGAGACATATAAACGGTTCACATACTGTACATGTAACGCAAAGATAGAAGCATTCCTTACTCTTAGTATATACTTATACTCTCTATATAATTTTAGTCAGTAAGCAGTTTGCAACATTTTTGTATATCACTTAAGTATATACTTGCTCAAATATTGCATTAGTAATTACTGAGTGCCTGTTTATTTTCTCTTATTGGGGCACAAGGAGAATGATTTCATTATTCGACTCTCCAAAACCTACAATTTGAGAAGAAAAATAGAATTATTCTGCCAAAAATAGTAGTCACTTTGCAAAAGTACTGTAGTCAATTTGCATTCACAATTGCTGTATAGCTTTATATTTCATTTTCAGATTTTTAGGGGCAAATCTTCAGGCCCAATGCAAATTACTTAAATACACGCCTCTCCAAAACATACAATTTTTGGAAAAGGGAAAACGAGAGAGCGATACCAGAATGTTGTAAACGGCTTACCGAGTGAAATGATCCCCCCCCCAAAAAAAAAAAAATCACACATATTTAGAGACTGCCTGACTGTTCAAAGGTAGAATGACCTTCATTAAAGGTAGAATCAGTCTGCCTTGGGAAAAAAGGTCCTGCTAAGATAGAAAGGGTAGGCCTTGTAAATTTTATGAAACCAAACAAGATTACTCAACTGTTTCGGCCATGTCCGTATTCTTTAAGACTTTGGAGATGCCAAAGTCCCCCAGCTTGACCAGATTTTGTTTGGTCAGGAAGATGTTGAGCGTCTTGATGTCCCTGGAAGAAACAACGACCCAGAATCACTCACAAAACCAGGAAGTGGATTTGCTTTGACACTGTGGTCAAAAATTGTCTTTTTGCGGCCCTTGAACACAATGCTACCACAAACCTTAAACACAAACTGAGACCCCTTAACATTATATTATATGATCTTTGGTATAAAAAAAATCCCAAATCAAACATTTCTTTTGTATTTTGATTTTTTTTCTTATTCAAAAGTGTTTGACTGATTAAAATTACGCCACATTCCAAATTTTTGAAAAGAATGTGGTGATTGGGTCACTGTTTGTGACATCACTGCAGGAATCAGAGATTCGTCTCTGTCCGGAAAAGGCAGTATCATAAAAAAAATAAAAAAATACATTGAATTTCTAAATTGAGAGAAAAAACCTGTATTTTTTTGACAGCACAGTACTATTTAGAATAACAGGGTAAAAAATACATTTCACTTCATGTTTAAATCTGAAACTTGCTATTTTTACCACAAAAAAGAGTTAACTCTCAATGCTTGTAGGTATTTTGTCCTGTTTAAGGAGACACGAGTCTCTATGATTATACACGTACACATGAGAGGTACAGGCTACTCACCTGTGCAATATGCCAATGGTGTGTATGTGATCGACTGCCGACACAATCTGAAACAGGTACCACACCACTTCCTGCGAAAAACACCAGAACATAAACAGATACATTTCTGTGAACAGAGATAAAATACACCAAAAGCTGAAGCAAACAAGTGTCACTGGTATAACACTACGGTACAATGGGCTCAAAAACAGTGCACTCTGCTATACTTTGGCAGCAGATATTCTGTGCAGTATTGGCATTTCAAAATCTGCTCTCCAGCAGGATCTTGCCTGCTGGTATCAATGCGCCAGTCCCTCTAACTTTTTTCTGTTTCAAAAATGTAGCATGATGCTTGTGAGAATGTGATTGAATGAGGGATTGCCCGACCTGACGTGTAGCGCATCACTGCTACCAAATTCCCTAACTGAGTTTGTTTAACACAAAAAAAAGCACTCAAAAGAATGAGAAAAGATCAGTTTTGGGCCAACATCTGGAGTGAGCAATTACAAAAAGAGGGTGCCTGCTGATGAAATCCATTACGTTAAATATTCGCCATCGTCGTTGTCATCATCATCATCGTCATCATCATCATCAATACTATCACCGCCACCCTCATCATCACTGTCATAGTGTCATCATCACCATCATCATCACATGTCGTGCAGTGTGTACTCTGCCCGTTGTCAGGAGAAAGGACGTGGGCAGAGTACCTACACACTGCCTGAAACATTGTGTTGCTGGCTCTTTTCAGAGCCACACTTCGTCTCAAAAGCGCTGTGTAACATGGTGTCACCGCAAACCTTCCACTAAGCTTAGACTGAACACAGACATGCAACTCTTGAATTGTAAAAAAAGAGGAAAATGTCCGAATGAAACTGCGAGCGCGAAGCACGAAGCCCTTACGGTGTGTGGTTTGGGGCCTGCTTAAGGGCCCGGGAACATTTTGGATTCTAGATGCTCTGTGGTGCATTCTGAGTAGTTTGTGACAACTTATGACTTTGATTTAAAAAAAAATAAAAATAAAATAATATTATTATTATTTTTTTTAATGGCCGAATTAAATAAAACGCGGAAATCCGCGGATCCGCGGACAAGTTGCATGCCTGTGAACACGGACACGGACTGCACTCACCTCTTCAGGAAAGAGCTGATCGTCCTGATGCACAATCTTCTCGTAAAGAGTTCCGCCTGTGGGCAAGAACAAAAACCCAAATGTTGTTCACACTTGACCGCCAAGTTCTCATGAATCTGTACAGAAAATAGAGACCACTTACCTATTTATTCCGAGAATTTAGTGGAAGGTTTGCAGTGACACCGTCACCAATGTGTCTCTGCTCTTCTCAAACCTTCCACTAAGTTTTCTCCACCGTGCAAACCTTCAAGATCCAAGAATGCTGTTCGTCAACATTAGCCGAATAACAAATGAAAGACATTTAAAGACTATTCCCGACCACTGTAACCGGGCTGGCCAGTTGGGAGAGAAAAAAACCCGCAGTGGCTGTTGTTACGGCAGTCGTCCGTGTGGTTCCCTGACTTGATTGTATTTCGTCAGCATTGCAGGCTGGTTGAACCAGTCTATTAGCTGATAGTCTGGTTCCAAGAGCTAAACATCCTGACAAATACTGTGAAGTCAGGGAACCACACGGATGACTGCCGTAACAACAGCCACTGCAAAAAAAAAAAACAGGCCCACATCCTGTCCACGTGAATTGGAGATGAAGAGCCCCCCAAAAAAGAGGACATACCGTTGGCATACTCCATCTCAATGAAAAGCGAGCTCTCGTCTACAAAGTGGTTGTAGTACGTGATGATATTGGCGTGGTTGAGCATGGACAGGACCTCAATCTCATTCTGGGCATCTCGCCGTGTCTTGTCCGTGGCCCGCTCCAGATTGATCTCCTTCCAGACCACCAAGGACTTGTCCTGCAATGAGACATAGGCAGATCATTATTTCTTTCGTCAAGCTTTGTGTGATTCAGGAGCTGCTGTAGCCAGGTTTACAATGAATTCTTTGAAGATCCAAACGGCAGCGCCGCAACTGGCAGTCTGGTCCCCCTGTACGTCTTCGCAGCAAGGCGCTATACCGTACTACAGGGACCAGACTGCCAGTTACAAAGCTGCCGTTTGAATGTTGGCAACCGAACCGGGAGGTTTTTGCCCATTTTGGGGGGGAAATCGACACATTTTCGCCACAAGAACAGTTGCACACAGGTGCGTGGTATGTAAACCACATTTGCTAGAAATCTTGGGCCAAATGAAGCAGTATTTTATGAGTTATGCTGAACCTGCTGATCCCTATGCCACACCACTTGTGAATGTTACACAGAAGCCTATGGGAAAAAAGCATAGTTATCTGTGGGGTTCCGGTCGGGAGAGCAGCAGACGACGTAGAACCCCACAGTTCTGGGGGTATGCATAGCCATGATCCTTGGACCCTACAGTCACCGGTCCCTCCAAAATTCGATAAAAAAAGGGTGACTTGTCGGGTCCAAGTTACTCGAACTAACCAGCTCCATGTTAATTTTTGTTATATTATAACTGATGAAATAGGCTGGCGGGCACCGATATCAATATTATTGAATTGGGTCATCGATTATGCACAGGAACAATTTACCTAATGCCAATGGCATGCCAACAACTGCAGTAAACACGAAAAAACAGGGCCATTTTCACAAACCAACTCGCCTCTGTTTTGCTGTACAAAACCGCTTCGCCGAACGCCCCCTTTCCCAGGACCTTGACGTGGTTGTAGCGCTCCTCCTGAGCAGAATCCGTCCCGGAGCTGGAGCTCGACACGTTGGGCGACACGTCTGCCATCTTGCCCAGCAGACCGCGGGCACTTTCGCCGATCCCATCGGGATCTCGGATCGAGTCGTCGGCCATTTTCAGTTAAAATTTTACACAGTACAGCAGCAGCAGTCAGGTAGTCGATGCATTATTTTGAGAATTATTTACAGCATACAGCCTACAAGTACAAATACAACAGGGCATCGACAGTGCACGGATCGTGACAGTGGTTGAATAGAGGCAGCGCTAGTCTTATTTCAAGGATTTAATATATTAAAACAACCAGTTGGCCTCGCTAGGGCGCCCCCACGCGACCAATTTTGAGAGAAGGCTGCATGAAATGCGCAGTTACCGGTAATCACCCCCCCCCCCCCAAAAAAAAAACCCAACCACACACGAGCATCAGTGTTTGGTAAATGAATGCTAAAACCGTATTCATCAGGGTCCTCAACCTGCACTTCAACCACGTTTTAAACACCAGTTCAACTGACATTCTTTGAACACCCATTTTTAGACAAAGTCTCGGATGTCATTTTGTCAATTTGATCTGGCAGAATATAAAATGCACAGTGGGATTCGCAGTGGGAGTTTCGAGAATTATGTATTTCATGCCAGGCGGTTCAGCACATGCACGATACATGGTTGTTACCAAAGATCTTGGCCCTTCTCCAAACCCCGGCTTAGGCTTCGGCTCCGGCTTCGTCTCTGTTATCCAAAAGCTTGGAGTTCTTTGTTGAAGTCGAAACTTTGCATTCTTTTTCAAAACGCAGTATAACATTCAAAACAAGGCCAAATGTCTTCCATTTTCAACCCTTGCATTTAAAAATGGATGAAAGAAATGGAGACAAAGCCGGAGCCTAAGCCATGCTTTGGAAAAGGGCCCTTATAGCGCACTATAAGATCTTTTGTTGTTACATGGAGGTATAAGGAGCATGTTACCAATACATGTACTCCCTCAAAAATATATTAGTGTTTTATTAGATTATTATAGTGATATACAAAAATGTTGCAAACTGCTTACTGACTAAAATTACCAAAATGCAAATCTCAAAATTTAGCGGGCCTGACGTTTCAATCCAAGTAGGACCTTTCTCAAAGGCTGTGACAATGACAAGACAGATACATGTACACGAAGAACATGTACACTTCGTCCGTCGTCCTTGTCACTCTGCCTTTGAGATCCTGCTAGGATCTACTAAATTTTTAGATTATCGTAGTGAGAATTATTAAAAATGGTTGCGGTCTATCATGTGGGTCATAATAATGTTGTAAGTCAGAATCCACTTATGCAAATTTTAATCAAAATAGGGAGGGCACTATAAAATTATGATCATCTACTGAATGAAGACACAATGAAAATTTGAGAAAAATTTCTCATAAAAATATGTACAATCATAAGAAACCAGACATGAAAGAGACCATGATTATGCGAGGGGGGTAACATTTTATTATTCAGCAAAGGACAAACGACTACATACATCGTTTCAATATACCGATATTCAAGAATCCAGTCGAGTTGAGCAAAATGCCTGAGACCTCAAATTGTGAAAGCGCTTTTGCTTGCTACAAAGATCGTGAAGTGATCCCATTCTTCAGTTGTTAGTGTAAGTACTCCATTAGTCCATTCCAGAGATGGTCTGCATCGTGGGGCAGACTGATGAATGTAGCTATTCAAACACAAAGGCAAGTGGCTGTAAAATAGCAAGCAATTGGCCACTATAGATCGGCTGCACCGGCGGCCATCTTTGGGCCCAGTCTCTGTTCCTCTTGGATAGGCAAGAGTGCACTCTTTGTACCTGCATTGTCACAGAATTTTAATAACACTAGAAGGCCCAAAGGATGGCTGCCGGTGCAAATGATCTATTAGCTTCAGAGTAGCAGCGGCGAGCGCCCTCTGATCCCCAAAGTCTTGATTCAATCACAGCGCAAGTTCCTTGCTCTCTATGATTCAATGTGTGCTATACGCTGCATTCTGATTCAGCGACTTCTTTTTGCCTTAATAATTTCATGTAAATGTTGGGCAGCTTTTGTGCACACGAGGACAACACCAAAAATACCATCCCCAAGGCAGCACACTTGCATCAAAGATTTCACATTGAGGAATGACCAATCTAGGTGCATAATCTAAACAATGCCCTATGCGTCAGCAATAGTGTAAAACAAAATTGAGAACAATGTCACAAAAGAGTCTAATACAGACGCTAAATTGTTGAATAATTAAAAGTGGTTTTCATACACATTACACACAAAAAAATCAATCAATGTTGGACCTTGGGTCATGCCAAGGTGAGTCAATAAAACCGGAATAACTGAAATAATGTTTTCTTTCTGTTCTACCATACCACACAGAACAGAGAATAATGCTTGTGAGACTCAAAACTCAAGATGATGGGCCACTTTATTGGGAGACTTTGAGGAGCTTGATGACACACAAACATACCAGTATGCGCGCGCAGTTCTGAGCAAACACACAGAGCTTCAAAAAGAAGATCGGAATAAGGTCTGCTGCCATCATGTTCTCAAGGTCTCCGATTCCAACAAGATTTCAGGACATAAGACAGTCAACCACACCTAAATTAAAAGATGAAAGAAATCTAGACCTAGATTGTGGGCCACTCCAACTCGTAGAGGAATTGGCGGCGGATCTCCCTTTAAGCCGCCGGGAACTCAATGAGGACAGCCTCTCCGGGCATGAGCTTCATGCCGTCCGTGTCCACGGTGCCCTCCTTCTGCCCGCCAGTGCTGACCACCACCGTCCCCTGCTCGGGCACGCTGTCAATGGCGGCCGTGTGGAAGTTCTCCATGACCTCGGCCGAGCCCAGGTTCATGGCAACCATGTAGCTGGGCCAGTCGGGGTAGGCCCGCATGTAGGAGATGACGCTGGATGTGGTCTTGACGGGGACAAAGTCGCCGGCCACGATGGAGGCCTTGGCGTGGTACTCGACCAGCATGCTGAACTGCTTCAGGATAGAGTTCTCCCCTTCCTGCAGCGCCTGTAGCAAAAAAAACAAATAAAACGGTCATATTACAACCACCACCATTTCTTTCTCAAAGGCACAGGCTCTCTAAAGGTTTCAGATTTGTATGATTTTTGTCAGTTGGCAGTTTGATAATATTTTTTGGTAACTATCTTTGTGGGAAGGAAACAAATGAACGCCATCTTTCTTTGCTGTGGTGTCATCTTCACCAAGGGTTCGCACCCCATACCATGGAGGAGTCCACGCCCTCCCTCCCTACAGGACCGGAGCCATCAGCTTCCTGGACCATGACATTTGGTTTCACTGAAATCAAAATATCTGAGTTTTGGTCCCCACTTACACCTAATACAGATTAAGTAAATTCCAATTCACCAATCGCTGGTTGTTGACATCAGAATTCACATTGGAAGAGTTATTCATAAATAGTCAGACTATTTATTCACTGTGAGAAGGGCTCAAGCATCTTCATAAAACCAGTCTGGACTGTGTATAGTGGTTCATGCGGCCACGTTGGTGGCACTCCTGACTGACAGGGGACTCCTGATAGGCCAGCTGTGGGTGGACTGCTGGGAGGGGCATGCAACAGCATCCAATGAGGCCGGGGGCGTGAACAGACTGCGATTTAAACTGTACTTTCTGTCAGAGCAGTTGACCGACTGTTTCACTATGTTCAGTGGTTCAGGGAGAGGGCGGTGCAAGGACAAAATCACTGCGTCTTCATCCTCAAATTGGTCATTCAATAATAAGTACCTCAATGTTGACCTTGCTGTAGTCTGGCAGGGGCAACCAGGTGGAGTTTCCTGTGGTAAAGTTTCCGTGCTCGGCATCTGCCCAGGGCAGGGGAGCTCGCTCCTTGTCCCGGGTCATCTCCTCCCATTTACTCTGCGAGGGCAGACCGGAGAAACCACACCAATCTTAAACATGTGCCTCCCAAATGGACAAGGCGAGCTTGCACGAAGGAGTACTCAAACAGTGGCAAAGAACAAACTGTGGAAAAAGGCTTGCAAAGTGCTAGGAAGAGACCGGCCACTTGGTCAGACAATTGGTCATTTTACAAAACATAGCCAAATCAGAAATGTTTAGCATATGTGAAACAAATCAAATAGGGCTGTACTATTGTAGCCATGCGCTGTCCACTGGTTGCAATGGGCAATTGTGCAGGTTGGTGGACAAGTAGGGCATTGGGCTGTCCCCTATGCCTGTGTACTCTCTAGCATGGCAGCACACTATCCCTTGATCATTCTTAGATACCAATCCTGCAAGATGGCACAATAGTTTATTTGATTTTGCTTACTAACTTGCGAGACCACTTATGCCACCAGGTGTGCGGCACATAAGATAGCATTCTGTTTGATTTGATTTTTTTTTTAATGCAAATTCTCCCAAAACATGGCTGAAAAGCCACCAAGGGCAAGGTCTAAAAGAAAAGGAGAAAGAGAGGGAGCCTGGAAGGTACGGCAAATAGCATTTTGTATTTAGGAGGATGCGGGCAGCAGTGTTGCCCGGAGCTGGAGGTCCCGATGACAAGCGATGTAAACGAGGCCTCTGAATTCCGAGGCCCGGTTTGCCAGGTGCTTGAGCAGAGGCCGACTTACCGGGAATCTCTTGGCGACTGGGTCCACCACCTCGTCCAGACTTCCGATAGTGATGTCCTCCACTCCCAGCTCCTCGCCGTAGTAGGTGATGGGCGTGCCGGGCAAGGTGTAGATGAGCACGTTGAGGGCTGCCACGTAGCTCTCGCCCACACGGCTGGCAATGCGCTTCATGTCGTGGTTACCGAGCTGAACAGAACAGATGACAGAAATTAACACACACTCAGCGACCCCAAAATTATAAAATCTGTCCACAATCACAATTCACAGAAATAATTGCAAACACAGTGACCAAAATCTTCAGAAATATCCATTTTCCCCCCACCCAAGTCTGGCGGTTTTTTTTTTTGTATTCTTCTTCATGCTGAAGCATCCAAAGGTAATCATGGGACTACAATCAAAATCTGGATGTGAATGGTTGGCTGAAGAAACGTCATGGTGAAGTCAGTCTATGCTGTCTCCTGCAAAGGCTGGTCTATCACCACAAAATAAAAAACTCCAGAGCAGGGGGAAGTCCACCACTGATCTGTGGCAGACTATCCCATCTTCATTGGTCAGAGCTCCCGTGAGGCCGGCCCTGCAGCACAGGCACACAGTAAAGTTCAATCTGTGAGCACAGTTGCCCTACGTACCACCCAAGTGTTCCACTGCTTCTCGGCACCGATCGCCTTCTTGGCCTCCATGAACCCGGTCACCGCCTTCATGATCTTGTTGCCATCCAGTGGGTTGGTGAGGGCATCCGACAGGACCATGTTGAAGGGGTAGTCGGCCAGGTAGGTCTCGTTGTTGCCGTACTGCAGGAGCACCATGTCCAGATCAAATTTGCTCTGGGTCACCATCAGCCTGTGAAAGTCCAAGATGTAGTCAACATGTATTAGAAAAAAAAGTGTGGGCCTAAAAAAAAAAGAGACCAACCAAATGAAAATCTACATCCAAAAAGGTCAAGACCAGGGATGTAAGTGCAAATCACTGAAGGCAAATAAATTGAAAGAGCGCAGGGGTGCAGATAGGAGGCGCCTTTCAGTTTTTAGGGTTTTAACAGATAAGAATGAGAAGTTTTAAATACCTGTTTGAAATAAAAATTTTTTTTTACAAAAATCACAAAATTTTCGGACTTCCGGAATTTTCCGGAAGTCTTACATCCCTGCAAGACAGAGCAATTATAAGACGACTCCAACTGACTTCCCCCACTCAGGTATCAACCAGTGCAAGTCAACAATAACATAAGTGACTTCCATTCCATATACCTCATCACTAATAACATGAAAGATCACCAGCACTTTGGTGACTGAAGATCAGTCAACATTTCAAGTCTTTAAGCCTATAGTGAAAAGTATTTTCCAGCTGTCGGGAAGGCGTGCTTTAAGACAAAGAATCACGTGCCAGTGGTATTATGAATCAACCGTCAATTTAGTGGAAAATAAAATCAAGGCCGCAGAAGGCTTCGATTATCTGTCTGGTGACTAAAACGGGAAAAATTTCACCATTTTATATTTTATTCATTACTGCCAGGAAAGGAAAGAAAACCAACCAACTGAAAATAACGGATGAGAGTGGCCCTTAAGGATTGTTTTGTTTGTTAGATTAATACAATGTGACAAATGTCATTCCTGATGACAAAATCGTCCTCAATCCATAACCCTGTCTAAGATCGCAGGGTTTTATTGTTTTATATGAGAAGAGTCCGAGTGTCCACAAATTCGGACAATAGGAAGAAGACAAATTCAACCAAATGAAATAAACCTATTCCCCAAAACAAACACCATTTCACAGCTCGTCTCCTTGATCTCAGATTCAAAAAAACAAAAAACCTCTGAAACCCCTTGGTACCAGCGCATAGAAATACCCGGACAAGATAAAAAAGGAAACATTCAAAATCCATTTGCCAGTGTGACACCACTTTGATACCGTTTGATACCAAAAATTACACGGCTTATTCCGCCTTCAGGGCTGATGAACCCTGGGAGTACCTTTTGGGCAAGCGCAATGTCCTGGATTTCATGAGGGGGAAAAGGCAATGCACATGGTGTACACAGATAACATTAATAGACTTCAGTATGAACAAGCTGCAACAAAAGTGCCAATGTTTGAAGTCATTCCATCCAATTTTATAGTGACCGTTGCCTCCCACTGTTGGTATCCAACACTGCCGGGGTCACCAAAAGAAACTTGAAGGATATGTTGATTGACTGGTAGAATTGCTAAGGACGATCCTACATGTGGCTAGCTCCGAAACCAAGTTGGAGAGTAGAGAGCCTAGCCAATGGAAGTGGCTGGCTTTATTCAGGTCCCTGGAATTTGGCACTATGGGCCTCACTCAGCTGGACAAGAGAGGTTGGCAAGGTTCTGACTCTTACTGGTTTTGTGATACTGTTTAGAAATTATTTGCTGTATACTGTTTTGATACTATTTGCTGTATATTGTTTGTTGTAATAATGTGCTGTATACTATTTGTTGCATACCGTTTTGATACTATGTTGTGATACTGTTACTGATTTTGTGAGCTACTGTGTGCTTTATTGTCTTTTTCTCTGTGTCTACTTCTAGATGATTAAAAAATGGGCCCTTTTTCGAACAGATAATCTCTTGACAAAAGCCACAACGACGTCCGAATTGTGCCAGGTTTTACTCTCTTGTACCCATAGTATACACTTTTTTTATCAATATATATTGTTGCGATTGTTTTAGCGAGATTTGAAAATGATGCATTGTTCAAAAACCACCGTATGGCGGTCATCGGCGCTGAACCCCCCCCCCCCCCCCCGTGAAGTGGTTAATGATGTCAGCAGCTTTAAGGCCGAAGTAATTACCTCCTTGCTGGTGGGACAGAGGTAACCCCCATACTGCAATCTGGGCACTGACCAGGCAACCTGTCTTTAACTTGATCTTAAACTGGCTCTCGCAGCTGTTTTATTTTTCCCCTCTCTTTTAAAGTTCTTTGTGCTAGCCATTTGAATTCCACTGTGCTTAAGATCATTTTCATTTTAAGAGGGTAGTATAAATTTAAAAATTACTATCACTATTGTTACTACTGGAATTCCTCAGGAGGATCTGAGGGCCGCTAACTCACCTGTACTTGCCCAAGTAGCTGGAATCGTGGAGCAGGGTGCGCCACTCCTTCAGCACACTGACCAACTTCTCCTTCTCAACCTCCGCCATGTCTCCAGATGTGTAGGACTGAAAGGCCAAAAGACAAAAACGCAGTGCTTGGTTTGACTTGGTTTGAAGAGATGCGCCCAAGACGACACCGTTAGCAAGAACCGACGATGAACGGCCACAGGAGTCTCAGGAAACACCAAGTAAAGCCTTCCGTCAAGGGAGTTTGTTTGTTTGTCAGTAAAAGGCGACGGTCAAAGGATGAAAAGACCACCATTAATGTATAGGCATCAGTAGAGATGCATCGAGACTCACACATTGACAGGAAAGGGACTATGGTACGTTTACTGTAGGCAGAGCTTGAGCATATTCATAACACCAGTGTGGACTGTGTACTGTTGTCCTCACGAAATTCAGGGCCACTCTTGTCCGACAGGCAAAAATAACTCCCGATAGGCCAGCTGTGGGTGGCCTGGGGGAGGGGGGGGGTATGCCATAGTATTCATTTCATTGCATTTATCATTTCACAGGGAGAAAACAATACATGTATATAAAATGTACAAGTTAACAAAAAAACCAATAGAAATTCACAAAAGAAGAGACAGCACCCTTGTCGGATTACCAAAATGTGAACCAAATCACAATCAAGTGACTCAAAAAATTCAATAATTCTAAGGTTAAGACTAAGGTATATTTTGCTTTTATTTTCTAGTCTCCCATCCCCTACTCCTTTAATACTCACAGGATCAGAGGAGCCCCCAGCGGGCATCTGAGTGGCAGGATTGGGCTCGGGCTCAACGCTTGCTGGGTTGGGCTGGCCAGCGGGCCCTGCAGCGGGCTCCGTTGCAGCAGGAGCAGGGGCTGGCGTGGCAGTGGCAGGCTGGGGTGCAGCTGTTGTTGCCGCTGTAAAAAAGAAAGACAGAAGGAAAACAACATAACCAACTCCACAAAAAACAAAAACAAAAACAGAAGCGAATCTATATTTTGACCACCGCACAATTAACTGCCACATTCTTTACACCTCGTAAACCTTAATCTCACAAGGGACTGCATCGGCCAAAAAGCATCCGGATCGATTTGGGCATTGAAAATTATCATCTTGTCTCGGAGCACAAAAGAAGAGAAGAACTCATTTCTGTTCAGTGGATGACAGCAAACTCCTTAAGACTCTCACCGGTCGGTGCTTCAGACGCCTGTCTGCGACGACGGTTGCCGCTGGCGACGTCCGGAGAGACCACAACGTCCATGAGCTGAGGCTTGACCAAATACTCCAGATTGGTGTAGACGAAGCCGTCCACTTTGCGATCCAGCCAGAACTTCATGGCAGCCTGCGCAACGAGGAACCAGGAACGGAACACTCAAGATCAGTCAACCTCAG
Source organism: Luidia sarsii (assembly GCA_949987565.1). Lineage (NCBI taxonomy): Eukaryota > Metazoa > Echinodermata > Asteroidea > Paxillosida > Luidiidae > Luidia > Luidia sarsii. The sequence continues at coordinate 26,050,010 of OX465101.1, read as the reverse complement.
ATCCTTCCCAGATTCTTTTTTCTTCTTCTTCTAATTTGTAAAAAGCCACTTACTGCTACTACCATTTTTCCATGACTCTTCACAGAACCGTACTCATGCTAAACCTTTATCCACAAAGCTTATTTCTTTTCCAAACCCGGATCTTGTAGAATAGTTTCAACGAAGGGCACTGTTCAACCCTTACCTTCATCGCTTCGTTCAGCGAGTCATTGTTGTAGTTGAGAGCAGGCTGGGAAGGTAGGAAATGATGATAGTAGAACTGTCCACGCTCTTGAACAAAGGTCCAAGCAGATTCACCATAGATATTTTTCTGTAATTTAAACAAAACAAAAACCATAATGAACAACTTTTTTTTCCATTAATTAAGGGCAAATTAGAAATCTTGCACATTACCAATGAGAAACTGCCTGAATGCAATGGAAAAATAATCACCAATGAACTCAGTCGGTAAGCATACTTTTCAGCGAGGGTTTTGCCCTTCTCAACGTATAGACACTGAGAAACCACTGAACATCATTCCTTGGTACACGTCCTTTGGTCAATTTCTCCCAACCATTATGAGCAACGATGAGCGATACACTAAAGCCGCACGACCTACTGTATCCATGGGTTATTCTAATTCAATTGTGATGTGGGCTAGGATGGATCTTGAACAGCAGACACGTAACAGCCTGGTAACAGTGCTCATCATTTGTGGCAACTCTTACCCAATCATTGGGTGGGTCAGTGGCAGGACTCCCTGTACCATTAGCCCAGATGTAGTAGTCGCTGTACATGCTGTCCTTGGCCATCTTGCTGTCCTGGAACCATGGGTGCTTGTCGCTGGAGTGGTTGGGCACAAACTCCAGAATCAGCTTCATATCTGAGAGGAAAACAAAATGACAACTTGTCACTGGCACTGAAACCTATATCTATATCTATATCTATATCTATCAATGTTTTTCAATTAAAGATCAGACAAGGTAACCCAACCAACAAAAATAAAATGCAAACTGTATTTTAGCCTTTGATAACACACCCTTAACCCTAACCCACTGGTACTGTTTACTTGGAACCCTCCTCAATCCTCCAGTGTAAATTTAACAACCTTCCTCGATCCTCCATAATCCCCCAACTGGACATTTTCATACTTGACTCAATCCTCCACAATCCTCCAACACAACCCAGATGATTATGGAGGATTGAGGAAGGTCAGGGTTAATAATAATTGTTAAAATGGAAGTACTGAGTACCCTTTGCAGCACTTATCTGACAATACTTTATGTCTCTCAGTTTTCTAGTCTTATTTTGTAAAAAAAATCTAAATTGGTTTTCCCAAACTGTTTGACATCGAATATTCATCCATCCTTTGCACCCCGCAGTAACATCCATGGACTACATGTCCCAAACTCCTTAACTGTACAATGAATTGCAATGCCAAAAAACCATCTAAACAATTTTGAATTTATAACTGTAGTAGATATAAAAAAGGTATGCAAGTGCAATGATCCAAACTGCTGGGCCAGCCCCCCCCCCAATACCTTACATGCATTGGTGCTGATTAGGAAAAGATTAGACCAGATTAGGCTAATCAATTTGTCCAAAAGCAATTTCTAAAGCAAAAGCTTGTGACGTAAATAGCCGCAGCTAGTGAAGACATGAGTATGCCAACTATGGAAGGCTAGAGGCCAGGGTTAATCATTTCGTCAACCCCAAGTCCCTAACCCCAGTATTTTTTATCAGACAATATAATTCCATGCACTATATTGAAGGCACTTAAAGCTTAAGATGAAGAGACCTTGCACCCACACTATTTACTACGAGATAAATGGTTGGTGCAATGGTTTGCATACAATGTCCCGCCAGGCAGGAATACCAAGTACATGTTTTGAAGGGAAGTCGAACATCTGGGGTAAATGCATGTGTGCATTAAAGCTTGTACGGCTATTATCGGGGCCTTTTTTGTGTCAAGATAAGGGACCTACAGCTAAAGGTTTGCATACAATGGGTTCTCAGGCCGTTGCTGACAAAGTGTTACCTTGAATATTGGATGCACTACCCACATGGTCAACCAACATGAACAAATCAGATATGCAATTCTTTATCTTCAATGAAACCCGCCTGTTGAATTGTGATGAGGGCCCAAGTAAATAAACACAAGTCAGTGAGCTCTATTTTCAAATTTTCAAAATGAGATTTGATTTCATGCAGGCCAACTGCATTGGATCATCGTATGGGCTGATGTGTCTTATTTTGTCTCAAGAGATTTTTTTTCGAAATGTGTATGCATTGCAGGCATAACAAATCCTTCCAAAGGCTTTTAACCCTTCTCCATTCACTTTTTTGATCAAGAAACAGCGCTATTGTTGTTAAACTCACCCAAAGGCGATAAACAAAAAAACCCACGGCAACCAAATAATCAAGAAGGTGGTGAGGTAGGCGAGGGTTTGTTGGCGCTGTGACACTGACTGACTCACCTTTCTCTGCCATGGCCGTGAGCATCATGTCAAAGTGTGTCAGGTTGCCCAGCAAGGTGTCCACATTGGTGAAGTTGACAATGTCATAGCCGATGTCCGTGGCCTCCTTGCTCTGCTCGAAGATGGAGGTCATGTAGACCACCTTGACGCCCAGGCCCTCAAGGTAGTCCAGGTTCTTAGTCACGCCTGCAGGAAATGAAGCAACAAGGAGGGGGTGGTCAGATGTCAACTTTACCTTTTCTACCTTATTCCTTCTTTCTCTGTGCATCTCTGTCTGAGGACTCGCGCGCACGCGATGCACCACAATCGAGGCCACCCCATATAAACATTGTGCAAAACCTGTCGCAAACTGCTCAGTGAACTTAATGGCCAATCCAGTCATGGATACATGTAGATCTCATTCTGCATTCGAGAAAGATCCTTTTAGGATCAAAACCACTTTATAAAGACCGATTATCACTGAAATGCAATTTAAAAACGCAGTGGCTGTTGTTACGGCAGTCATCCATGTGGTTCCCTGACTTGATTGTATTTCGTCAGCATTGCAGGCTGGTTTAACCAGTCTATTAGCTGATAGTCTGGTTCCAAGAGCTAAACATCCTGACAAATACTATGAAGTCAGGGAACCATACGGACGACTGCCGTAACAACAGCCACTGCGATTTAAAAACTGGTCTCCATTTTTGTTTTTTATTTTGTTAATCGAGCCCCGGTCATAACCCACACATCTAACCAGTGTGCCCATTTACGCCACAGGAAATTTTCTTTTTTTAAAATGCCCTCGCCCCTTCCCTTTAATATCCACAGTCCCACTTGAGTATTCGGACTCCCCTGGCAATCCAATAATACCTTAATCTGTGGGAGATCCTAGGCACAATGCCCTTTTCACTTGACACACAGAAGGGGGTGAATTTCTGGCGCTCACAGACCCTACAAAACAGCAGCTTTCTTCCATTGCTTTCAGCCTATGCAGTGGCATTTTGATGGTCTAATGTTCTCATGAAATGAAAAGGCGTATTTAGTTGATTATTGGGGTTGTTGTTTTTTTCTCCCCCAGCTAAAAGCATATCCCTTGAGCCCCTTCCCAGACTTTGTGAAAACATAACTCAATGGAACCCCCAAGGCAAAAGCTTCCCAGGGGGGAAATTCGCTCTAGCCTGTTTCTTACCAGAGCCTCCAGATGGTATTGGCAAGGGGATCTAATATGCATTGGCAGGGGACCAGGTCACTAACCACCTGGCAATCCTAGCCCTGCATGTCCCCAGCTGTCTGACCTTTTCATATCAGGTGTGTGGGGGGGGGGAACCCTTGCAGTGCTGGCATGGGATTGGGGGGGGGGGTGTTCAATGCCATGGTGCAAGTTTTTCCCAGGAAGTTAAAGCCTGCATGGACGACTGATTGCACATATTCCCACTATTTGAAATAATTTTCTAAACTGCCTTTGTATAAATGTCTTTCTTTTTTTCCAAAGATTTTTCAAGATTTTTTTTTCAAGATTTCAAAGCCATTATCTGTATCAATTCTGCATCTATGCAGCCAGTTTTGAATGTCTTGAAGCTTCTACAGTTCTAGGGATTTAGTGATGGATCTGTTCAGGGCAACAGGAAACTGAAGAACAGGTGGCCCCGTGTTGAAATTGCCTTTCATCCCGAATCCCGATATGAGACATGTATTAGAATCAAAGTGGTCTGCGAAGTCAAACCACCATTTCATTTACGCCGGTCTGTTCTCATCAACTCCGGAAATGAAAACAGCATCCAGTCTGCATGCTACATTAATAAGGATGAATTTAATTTGGCTACTTAAAAACGCTTCCTTTCCGAGTAGACATATGCTGGTAGGGTAAGGGTTGATGGATCTCAATTTCAATATTTAATGCAGCACCATGCTCTCATTAAAATGCGCCAATACAATTTGCATAAATTAGGCTTCAACATTTAACTGTTGCAGGTACATGTATCTACATTAGCGGACTATGAAATACTCAAAATTAAAAAAAAGCAATTAAAAACATCTGGCAAAGACGAAATGGTTTTTTTCAGCCTTGAGCCCTGTTGGGGAATGGCTATTTTTTTTAAATGAGCCATAATTTTTGGCTTGTAGTTGTGAGAAGATATCATTATCACTATCAGTATCAGCCACCATGATAATTGATATCAATAATTTACTAAGGAACACTAACTTCACTGGTCTCTACTACTCCCACTCAAAAGTTAATATTAATTAATAATATTAATACAGCATGATAGGGAATACAGCATAATAATAATAGCCCGAACTCAAAGAGTGAAACCACACCACCTTTCACGCTAAAAAGGTAAGACAGACTCAGAGGGAAAAGCCAGACAGATGGTGAGGGTTGGATATATTAATTATGGAATATATGGGATTGCATCATTCTCCTGCCACAACGCTGGTACTCAGCACAGAAAGTCAGCCAGCGTGAGCTCGTTGTCAAATCAAGCACTGCCAAGAGGGGAACCAGCGAAGAGCGTAGGCCACAATCTCAAAAAAATAGAAAGTGCTTCGTCATTTTTACTTCGGCGAATAGGCCTAAATGTTTTTGTAAGAACTACTACTACTACTACTACAGTACTAGGAAAACAGATCGTTATTGGTGTACAAACGAGATATACGTGTGACACAATGGATGTACTTTACGTCTGTAGGGAATCAGGGATGTACATGTATTCTAGAATTATGAATAATCGTACCGTTGATGTCGCCGGAGCCATCCCCGTCCGAGTCGCGGAAAGAGCGCGGGAAGACCTGGTAGACGCCGTTCTTCTCCCACCATTCTACCTCCGGGCAGCGCGGCACCTTCACCACGATCACAATGGCGGCCACCAGCATGCCCACCCAGGCCACCCAGAACAGAACCAGGAGGATGTTGCGGCTCCAGTTCCAGGTGGGGGTGTTGGCCACCCGGAGAAGCTCCTCCTTGCCCAGGCCGGTCCACTCGGCCTGCTTCTCCGGCTCCATCTCGCCGCCTTTCTCGGGGTCCGTGGTGGGCGCCATTTCGTACTTCTCGTAGTCGGCCTTTCTGCTGTCCCCCATGGTGTCTTTACCCCGTTTTATACCCCAGCCAAGACAAAAAAAAAATTATAGAGAGTCAAGAAATTGGATCCTTCCTGTCGGGAATGAGGGGGGTCTAAGTAAGATCACGACCAGATGCTACCGTCAATCTTTCTCTCCGCTAAGTGCTATCCCCCTTTCCCAACGAAGCTGAGTCAGTAGAATTCGCGTCCGTGTCGCTCGCTGAGGAGTCGTTGTTATGATGACCGCCCGTGTTGTGGCGCGCCGTGTGGTCCTTGTGAATGGATTGGAGAGATGGCGCGCGATCGATTGGTCCGCGTGGCGCAGTACGCTTTGGTACTCGCCGGCCGGCCGGCGTGGCACACCGCACCTTGAAAACCAGAATGAACCGGTTCGGATTGGTTCTCTCGGTAAACTTGCCAAGGTCCTTGCCTGCGACGTGCTAAACGCGCCACGTAAAAACGCCCACATTAAGCTTCGTCTTCCACGAATAAATCAGATGATATTGTCAGAAATTTAATTCATGGATTATTAAATATCCGCAGAAATGTTGAATATCTCAATTTCGCATTATTACTGCAGTACAAATTCGTCTATGTTCAAATTGTCCGTAATATGCGTATGGAGGATTGCGAGCAAGTCTAACTGGCTGTCCGCCAAAACTGCGTGTCTCTTTGGATTGGTCCATTATTGATAGGGGTAGAATTAATTTACCAAAAATTATAAATAATGAATACCGGTTAAAAGTAGCACAACAAATCCCCAAAGGTAAATGGTATACTTTCTAATTCCTTTTTTCAACTTCAAACATTATTAATCATGTTATCTATAGCTATATAATCTACAGCTTGCCCAAAATAATAGGAACGTTTACCCCCACTATTTTCGAATGGGGTATACAATACCGGTTATTTCATCATTCACTTTCTCCCTTCGGCGCCAAATGCACCCTGCGCAATGGCGCGTACAAATTTGGAAATGTTCGCGAGGATTGCATGCATTGAAGACTTCAACACTTTTTTTTTCTAAGCCGATATAATTTATAATAATATTTGAAGTGCTTAGGCCTATAGACCTAAAAAAAAAAATGAGAGTAAATTTCATCTGTAATCAAATTACAATTACGGTATATAATTATTTATTGGGGGCGCATTACAAGTCTTTATAGTATTAGGCCTATAATATTATTGATTATCATTTGTTTTATTTGAAAGGAAAACAATAAAAATGGCAAAGACAGCTTTGACTGGACCGGGACTTGAAACCGAGACCTGTGATTTTGTGTAGGCTTATAAATCTACCAGTGCTCTCAAGCTTATATCCAGCCCTATTACTAGGGCGGCCAAATCATCATTAACTAGTCTTTGTCAGTGTGGGGCGCCAGTCAGAAGCATTTCAACCATTAGGCCTTACTGCCATCTCCAGGGATCACACGCTTTAGATGCAAGCGACCAATACCGTTGTAAACCTGGCTACAGCAGCTCGGGGATCACACAAAGTTTTTAATCTAAGTCAAACATAATAAAGGAAAAACTTACTGGGAACAATTTTCAAAATTTAGTGGGCCTGACTTTTCGATCCTGTATAGCAGTACCTTTCTGAGTGCAGTGACAAGGCCACAATTTTTTTCAAGGGAACAATTTTGTTCAATTACTGAATTTGTTCAGTAGTTTTTGACTCGTGGATCTATACATAGCCGCAGGCCTATACTGAGCCTTTTATTTTATAAAGGTTCAACGTAAATTGTCGGAACACATTTGTATTTACAACCTAAATAAGTCCAGTGGCTATAACTTTGAAAAGGGTTCTTGAAGTCAAAACAGTCTAACCCTATGCACGGTAGGCCTGTTTGTATAGCCTATAAGGCCTGTAATTTTCAAATAATTATACTGTCAATTAATAATTTATTGGAGGTCATTGTATTGGAGGTCATTTGGAGGTCATTGTATTGGAGGTCATTTTAGTCAGTGAGCAGTTTGCAACAGTTTATGTATTTAATATTTACAAATCAATAATTACTGGTCTGATACCCAAACCATCCGTATGCCTTCTGCATGGAATATTGTGCCTGAGTGCATGTGCATGCGCCAACACGAAACACGTCCCACTAATTAAAGGCATGCTTGCATATCGGTGCATTTATTGGTTCTTGTGCATTGATGGTTAATACATTCCTCCACCTCTATAATGTATAATATTAATAGCAATGGCACGCAGCCAACTGGAAATGCATACAGACGTCAGACCGTCCCACAAACCATTTGCCACCAACGAAACTGGTCCCCATTTGAAATAAGGTAGAAAATATAATTTTGTATTCACATCAAGTTTTGAAAACTACGGGTTACGGAAAAAAATTTTTTTATAAAAGGAAAACCCTGAAAATGTCTCCAGCTATGATAGGCCAAAGACCAATTAGAACCGCATCTATTTGATAGGGGTTCAATTTCATAATTATTTTATTCGTATGAAGATCGAGTTCCAAACTTTAATAGGTCAGAGACTAGCACAAAACAGAATGGTGTGGGGAAGACTTGTGTCCGCCTGCTGTGCAGTCGACTGATGATAATGATGAGGCCTATACATTATTGTTACAAAGGCCATTTTCTCATCGCTCATTTTTATTTATGCCCCTCAGAATTGTGCTGTTTGAATTAACCATCCAAATAACAAGGCTATCGATGAATCCATGAAAACGTGTCTTTCCTTGGACGGCGGCTATTCAGTTAACTTGACTGAAAAAAGGGTGAGCATTTATCGGTGTTGAGAAAAGGGAAACAGACAATGCGCATGCACTGTGCGTATATGCCAGCCCCAAATAGGGCGACACATTGGGGTTACCTGATAACCCGCGATCTTCAACATCAAGGGCGCCCTCAGTTCATTACAAACCAGGGCCCTTGCCAAAACTCGGCTTAGGCTCTGGCTACGACTCCGGCTTTCCTACTTTCGTCCATTTTTAAGTACAAGGCATGACAACGGGAGGCCTTTTAGCCTGTTATAATGCATTTCGAAAAAGAATCCAAAGCTTTCACTTCAACAAAGAACTCCAACATTGTGTTTTCAGATTTTGGATAATAGAGACGAAGCCGGAGCCGAAGCCTAAGCCGGGTTTTGGAAAAGCCTGCATGCCCTGATAACGATTTTCGAACCTCACTCTTTTCCAAAAAGAGTAAAGTTCTGTTAAACCGAATACATGTACGATAACGGTATAAGTTATTTACATGTATTTGAAAGACTTCGCCATTCATCAGGAAGGGTTACTATACAATTTGCATAAGTCATCGATAGAGAAAAACAACTGTAAAAGCTTAATGTATTATGCAAACAATGTATTTTTTTCTTAACTTATTGGAAACAGACTACTGAAACCAGTGACAGTTTTGTTTTGAAGTGAGGTACAATACTACGGATTCGTTGGATGCTAAATAGTACGTGACATAATTATAATATTATAGTCTTGTACAGAACAACCAAACAAATCTAATAGTCGATTAAAAATTCGGTTCATTATATAAATTGTATATGTACAATTATAACAATATTTATGAAATCCTTCACTATGAAACTTTGCAGCTTCAGCCTCGGTAATCCAGAACCCTTACCTTAAGCTCACAACCATTTAAAGAGGTTTAAAATCTTAGCCTATAAGTCCCTAACGCATGCATGCTTGGTGAACAGACTGTAGAGGAGTAGCGAAAGATTCTCACTTCGAATTAAAATTTCAAGTTTGAAATGTTACCCCGGCATCGAACTCGCACGTATCATACCACAGTACGTGTGCATGTCGCGTCCCCGAGAAACTGTCTCAACTCCGGAGGTATGCAAAATGTTCAACTTTGGTCTCGGGGAAGTGTTGAACATCGAGTCCCGTGATGGGATCACAGTGACATATCGGGGATGGGCTTTGGGGGTTACATTCTGCATTCTCGCCCCCAAGGACCTTCCCCTGGACTTATACTAGTCCAGATGAGGAAAGACCGCTGTGACGTCACGGAGGCCAAGCCCGGAGGGATAAGAACTGCCTTTGACTGCAGTGGAATGTCGACGTTGTTAGAGTGTGCATACATAGCTGAGGCACTCAATATTCAGACACATCTCAATTGCAAACCGTTCTCTCGTCATTATAATATAGCATTCACATTCACAACAGGACGTGAAGTTGTAAAACAGACTGTCAACAGGCGAATAATATGGTGGGTGAACATCTTTACAAAATTCTCCCATTTTCAAGGAATTAATGGAAAAGTAGTGGGGATAATTTCACAATTTATTTCATTAAAAATAACGACAATTAACTGGATCGGGATTAGAACCAAGGCGTCTGATTTGACGTACAAACAGTATACCATCCGGGTTTTTCAGCCCAAAGTGGGCCGGGGATTCTCAAACGAACAGCCAAAGATACATACAAAACATTGTAATTATAGAATGTATATACTTGGTTAATCCGGTCAGTGTCCCGCGTTAACTTAGGGAGTTATATGAGCTTCTGACGGGTTCATACTGCACCAGTAGAACTTCTCCAGACAGCAATAGTAGACGCGATAGATCCACTGCCTGACCCAGTCGCCCGGGATGATGGGACGACACCACCACGGTGCCCGAGCCGGGGATCCCCGCCGCGGCGCTCTCGAAGTTCTCGGTCACCTCGTAGTCGGCGACGTTGAGGGCGGCAAACACGGCCGCCGTGCCGCGGGGCGACTCCCGGGCGAACGCCACGACTTCCTTGAAGGCGGTGAGAGGCCGGAACGTCTCGCCGGGGGCCTGCTCGCCGAAGACGGACCACTTTTCTTTTCGGAATCGCAGTAACCGGTGGACGAGGGACAGGAGAGAGCCGTTGTCCTGCCTCTGAACCTGCCGGGGAATAATATTATCAAGATATTAAGCTCGTGAGTCACGAAAGTATCACTATGAGGCTCGGGTCCAATGGAGAGGCATGGGTGTCGATCGGTCGATCGGCCAAGGAAGAGATGTTTGGGAAGTGTTAGAAGATGGGAGAACAAGATGTTGATATGAATATGGATACAGACCGATCAGAAAGAGGAGAGCAATGACGAGGAGGCCACACTCACACGGACGGGTTTGACAGGATGATGATGGAGTAGGAGGAGGGGGAGGAGGGCGATGCGGAGGATCAGGAGGAGGATAAGGAAAATGGTGGGAATGGGAAGGGTGGGGAGGATGAGGAGGATCAGAAGGTTGAGGAGGTTGAGAAGGAAGAGGATGGTGAGGAGGACGAGGAGGAGGACGTTGACTTAGAGTTATGATTTTGCGTTGGTGAGTATGTTATTCAGTGAAAATTGCCCTACACGACATGTATATAATCAGCATTTTAATGCTCATCGGTACACACACTATATTATATAGTGATTCTTATTACACTCGTCGAGAAAGGCAAACCCTGATTGAATTTCATGATAATTACATAGGCCGATAAATTATACTTAATTGCTACCCGAAGTTTCTCAAACAATTATGAAGGCGATATGAAGAAAGAAATTTAAAATGGAGAGCTTTGGTTCACAGGACTACACAGGGTCTGGCGTTCAGATCCTGGCAGGAACATTCTCAAAAGCAGAGACAAGTCGCGAAAGGCATTTCTAAAACCTTGGGAAACGTCCTGCTAGAATCGAAGCTTCGTGCCCTCTTTATTTGAGACAGTGGAAACGACGGGCTGGTTGGGTTATCAAGCCTTGGCTACTCAGTCGGGGTGGAGTCAAAAACGGGCAGATAAACACGACGGAGACTGTTTTGTGGTTGATGGACTCTGTAGACTAGCTTTTCTCTTGCATTTTAGTCCGTTTGTTTGGTGTTCGTTTTTTTTATGCCAGTTGTAAGACCTTGAAATTGGGGGTTGGAATGGATGCTTGTCGGTAAGATGCGGTAGATTATTAACTATGATGGTTGGAGCTGTTGTGGCGAATAGCGCCCTCAATAGTTGTAAGTAAGAAAGTACACAGCTCAAGGAAATGGCGCCCTAACTTGAAAATGTGCCAGCTTTAACACTCTTTATACTGGTAGACCTTAGATGCGGCCAGGTAAAATGCCGTACGTCAAAATGTGTTCATGAACATTTTGGCTCTTTAGCATAAAATTACATTCCGCGTTGTGCTGCGCTAGCACGTATCCAATTGACCTCCCGCAGGCGGGAGATTAACCTCATGAATATTCAATTATGACGTACGCCATTTTACTTGGCCGCATCTAAAGGTCTACCGTCTATACTATAGTACAATCACGTACTAGTTCCTTACCTGTACGTTGACTACACTTGCATTGGCGCCAACGGGCATCCAAGGAACGGACGTCTCAGTGAACCCTGCGTGCATTGCAGGGGACCACTGCATGGGTGAGCGCGTCAGCTCCCTGTCCGCCCTCATCTGTAGTAAGGGGTCAAAGGTTACACCATCGCCGTCGTCATCACCAGTATGACTAATCACTATAGTGCATGGCATATGGACTTGGTGGTCCTAATTTTTCTCCGTTCTGCCCATGGCCTGAACTGTCCTTCCCTTCCAATGTATTCCTTACAATGTATTCCTTCCCTGCCTTTCCTTGCCTTGCCCCTCCCCTCCCCTATACCCAAAACGACGTTTACCTAATTCACTTGCTTCCTCATCCCATTTCCATCATCCTACTTCATCAAATCTTCCAAAAGGCACAATATGTTGGACGAAGCTTTTCCAAACGTTCGTTGAAATATCGCCTGTATAAATTAAGGTGCAATATTTGCCCAAAATGTGCGTTACAGTAGGATCCAGCAATGAAAAGACGCCTGTCCGATACTTGGTAATTCCTAACCAAAATGAGTCAATTTCATCCAGTCACATTACGTTGATAATCAGACTTGCGCCCCACTCCGGCAAAGACTAGTTAATTATTTGGGAGGCCACCATTATTCTAAAGGCTGGATAGCTCAGATGGAAGAGCACTGATACGATAATCCAGTGGTCTCGGGTTCATGTCCCGGTCCAGTCAAACATTATTTTCTTTGCCATTTTTTTTCAATTTGTTCAAAAGTTTCCAGTCAGTTTGTCATTTGTTTGTTTGAGTTGATATTTTGTACTAGTGTTGGGTAGGCCTAGACTTTTTGACGACGGACACAGCATCGTTTCCGAAATGCTGAGTCCCTTGGTTCTTCTCAGCCCCCCCCCCCCACAGAGAGAGGTACACTCAAAACAAAAGAACTTTGTTTCTCGATGCTGATGCTTAAACTGTTCGGTAATACTAACTATCTCAGCCTCGTTCCAGGCGGCGGTGGTCGTGTCCATCCTCTGACCGTCGCTCATGCCTATCTCATCGCCGTAATAAATGAGCGGGGAGCCGGGCAGCAGGAGGGCGAGAAACATCATGGCCGCTGTAAACCCCTGGCCGGCACGGGAGGAAACCCGGCTCACGTCAGCCGTCCCGACCTGGATCAAACGATGGCGGGAATTATAGATAATGCTGTGCTCTGCCCTCGGCCTTTCAGAAAGGCCATTGGTGAGACGTCAGGTTTCTGGTTTTTAAACTATCATCATAAATTATTTCAGCTATTCTCTTGTTGGGAGTTTGGAACGTTTTCGTATATTACTTCTCATTCATTTTGAAAGGGTTTTATTTCCAAGGTTAGTTAAAGGTCATCTTCTCCTCTTGCAGTCAGGCTATAATGTCGTCTTTGTGTTTCAGCAAATTCAATCAGAAGTTGTCGTGCCATTCGAAGCAAAGGAATCTTAAGGTGAATCGTCTTGGGGATGTGTTGGGAGAAGGTCAGACGAAGAATGTCTGCTGTATTGACCAACAATTATTGTGCCGGGGATTTTGCCAAAACATTTCCGTTAAACTCGTTGACAGTGCAAGTGTGAGGGGATTCGGTATACCGTCCAGATCCTTGTTTCGTCGGCCGGTCCCATGGCCAGCCAAGTCCCGATGGCCTCCCGTAGTTCATGTCCGTCCAGCGGCGACCTCATGGCGAGGAGCATGAAGTTAAAGGCGGCAACACCAGTGACCTCGGAAACAGCTTCTGTCAGAGAGAGGTGGCCTCCGGTGTCTACCACAAGGAGCCTTGGAAAAGAAAACGTCACCATCAAGTGGAAAGTTTGCCATGACACCATTGTAACTATGTAAAGTTATCTCTTTCGAGATGAAGGGTGGCTCTGAAAAGGTACGGTAACTCTTTGACATGGAGTATTCTACGAATGTTCTTTTAGACTGAAGCTCATAGATCGTTATATAGCGCAAACAATGATCGTGCCATTGTTATCTTTTTTTTATCAAATGAGGGAAGTAGTTAGCAAACAGAAAGCAGGCCTACTATAGTGACTGGTAAAGGTTTTTGCCGAGCCGGCCATGAAAGTGACCGAATGGGTCGAGTCGAGTTTTGATTCGGACAGGACTTACTTGGAGCTGTCTGACTGCGGTTCATCTGGAGTCTCATATTCGTCTAGAAGTCGGCGCCAGCCAGTTATCACATCGAGGGTCTTATTCCTTGCTTCCTGCAAAGGTCATGACATTTCGGACGTTTATATACGGGAGATTCACAATTAGAGCGCCCTCAAGAGTTTGCAACGCGCTGGCCAATCACAATGCGCGGAATCTGTCGACCCCATTGATCTCCATTTCATGGTGACGTTTGCTATTCCGGGTTCAAGTCCCGGTCTATTCCAAGTTTCTTTGCTATAAATTTTAGCCAAAAAAGAACTTCATCCCTTCGACATAATAAAATCATCTCAACAATAATCATTGGCCTGGCTAGAATTGATAGAAATACATGTAGTAGACTTGCCAGTAGGTCGTCCTCTGGGAGCATCGCGTCGTTACTTCCTTCATTTCCTCTCAGCTTATCCATAATCACCAGAGACTCGAGAATGTGATCCATGTGACGAATGTAGAATCCATCCACTCCTTTATCGAGCCAAAACCTCAACGCCGTCTACATTGAATGTGCAAGAGAACGGCATTACAATCAGGGAGATGATTGGTACGACAAAGTTGTGGTTTTGGCGCAGTTCCACCCTCAGCATAGAAAACCCAAGTACTTTTTGTGTAGGGGGGTTTGGAAGTCCAAACAGTAAGATGGGGTTAAAATTTGGTTTACCGGTTCGAAAGGCAAGTGGAGCTTAGTTGTGATTAAGCAGAACTGGATCTAGTTTTGTGGTTAGACGAATGTGGTCGAGTTTCACCAAACCCATAACGACCAATTATTGTTGGACGATGATCCATGCAATGAAACTGCATGACACTTGGCGATAGCGATGTGATGAGGCAATCAGCAATTAGAGGTGCTGCTGCCCCAAGCTGTTGTCGTTCGCCTGGCTCAGTCAGAAGACCGAGACCAGTTGCCAGGGCCCACCAACTAAATAGACCCTTTTCACCCACGTGACCAAAACACGTAAAACAAAAGCACTGCCGCCACGTTGGACCGCTTTTTACGGAAAGTGTACGCACAACCATATGGTACAACTGATGTTTATACACCGTTCGCCGCCATTATAAGGCGGTCCAGCATGAAGTCACGTGAAAAAGGTCTATAGGAGGTCTACAACATTGGTCCCGGTTACACATCGTAAGTTGGGGTCGATCCTAGATTTCACAAAGCCTTACGATGCATCGTAACTCAACTTACGATGGATAACCGATCGTAAGTTTTGCTAGGCCGTATGTTTTTTTTTGCAGTGCTCTTCGTCTTGTGATCGATCGTAAGTTACGATGGGTTTGGTGAAATCGACAAACGGTAGGTGTAATATGGCCCCGTTGTCTCTCTATCGTGGACAATCGGCTGATGTGGGT
Source organism: Luidia sarsii (assembly GCA_949987565.1). Lineage (NCBI taxonomy): Eukaryota > Metazoa > Echinodermata > Asteroidea > Paxillosida > Luidiidae > Luidia > Luidia sarsii. The sequence goes on along the minus strand of OX465101.1, from coordinate 26,034,747 downwards.
AGACAAGGCTTGGTGTTTGATGCCCCTGTCTATTGTAGGCAGTCACCAACTGGAGTCTACCGGTACACAAGGCGTTAGTGTGTATGTGACTTTGTGATGGGGCGAATTTCACAAAGCCTTACATCGTAACTCAAATTATACGATACTGACCCTTTGTATGGCCTGGTGAGAGTTCATATGGTTTGTGCATCGCTCATCACCTTGCGATTGATCGTGTGTTGCGATAGATAAGTTTGAGGAAAATGATCGTTGGATAGATAAAGAGTGTTGGCGTTTGATTTCCCGCTCATATTACCTGCATATCTCTGTTGACTCCCGTGTCCATATAGTTTAGAACGGGCTCTTCCTTGATGTGAGAATATAGATACCACTGACGTCTGGTCGAGTCGTACTCCCAGGAAAGTTTGCTACCTGAACCAGTCTCCTGGAAATTACCAGGTTTTACAGGGATAAGATTACTGCGTTTTGAAAATGCCGCTACAGTAAAAAAGTGGGATTACATCAGAATTGTACATTCGCGTTCTTGCTTGTCTGTCTGTCTGTCTGTCTATCTGTCTGTCTGTCAGGCTGTCTGTCAGGCTGTCTGTATGTATGTCTGTCTGTCTGTCTGTCTGTCTGTCTTTCTGTATGTCTGCTTGTTTAGTTTTCTTCCAGCACTGTCATCCCTTATAACTGCATTTTCGCCCATTGGCATATCAACACGCTATATGCATGTCAGTAGCGCACGGTATACAGGCACATGTGGTGTAATTCAATGATGGTTTGCCCTACTCGATGTAGGTCATACTCCTTGAAAGAGTTGACTTAAATGCTGTCACCGCGAACCTCCCACAATCTTTCTGTTTGGAGAGTGTGGTGAAAGGAGCCGATATAGATCAACGTTTCAGACGGGTACTGGCTTGTGCAACTTAGCTCATCCAAAAGCATCGAATCGCACCAGTATACCATCTCGATTCACAATATTGCGCCCTCAAGAGTTTGCAACGCGTTGGCCAATCGACATTGCGTGGAATAGACCGATTGCTCGACCACTGTTAACATGTCATCACGTGCCTTATAGTGGGTATTTTTTCATCTCAATTTACACAGAGCAGCGATGAAAATGTACAAAGAAGAATGTGGACAATAACGGATAGTCCTCTTTGCTCATTTCCACTCCTGTTCTGCACCAAATGAGATGCAAATATACCCATTATAAGTCACGTGATGGCATGTAAACATTGGTTGCACAATCGGTCTACAAATTCCGTGCATTGTGATTGGCCAACGCGTTGCAAACTCTTGAGGGCGCAATATTGTGAATCGAGATGGTCTACTGGTGCGATTGAGGGCGCACTATTGTGAATCGCCCGTATGACTGTACCGTGTATCTGGGTGGTCCACCGTTGCTGCCATCGGCCCAGATATAGTAATCGGCGAAGTCGTTACTACGGCCCTGTCGGCTCCCCTGAAACCACGGGTGAAGATCGCTCGTGCGGCTCGGCAGAAACTCAAGGACTAGTTTCATGCCTACAACAATGCCAAACCCAAATAGATTAGAGCACAACCTGGAAAGCAGTTTGAAAAACATACTTCGGCAATGAAATTTTGAAAAGGCTATAATGATATCGGATTGGTTTATCTGATTCCGAAAACAAATGCTTTCCTTCTTCCACATCATCCCATTTCACTAAAATGGCACTGAAGAGTAGGCCTACACAGCCCCAGGAAATGTGTTGGACAAACTTTTTCCAAACGCTCGTTCACTAATTGGTATCGCATGAAAAAATAAATAAGCGTGCGGTATTTACCGAATTGGAGGGTGAGAGCTATCGAGAAATGAGAACAAAAAAGCTTGTCCGACACTTGGTAAATTCCACCCCAAATGAGTCAATCATAATCCAGTCGCAATTTACACAGTTGATAAATGTACTATCGTTGCAATTGGTAGACTTTTTGCGATTCATATTGACAGCAGGTAAACCCAAATCATACTTTAATAATTTTCATTGTTTTCAAGTGATTACAACACGATAAATATGATTTGTTTTCGAAGAGTTCTGCGAACAAAATCAAGGCGCAAAACTCTCCCAGAATTATCAAGAGTAGCGTATAGGTCACTGACCCTATGCCGTCACTTTTTTTTTAAAGAATACAAGCAGCATATTTTTACGATTTCAGGAGACTGACAAAAAGAACAACCTTCGGAGACCATAAACTCAATTCATGACGCCATTTTTATCGTACCTCCAGCATGGGCGGCCTTCACGAGCTCGCCAAAGTCCTGCATGGTGCCGAAGACTCGATCGATGGCTGTGAAGTTGGTTACGTCCGCCCAGAGATCCATACCGGACGACGGGCATATGGACCCCAACCACACGGCATCCACTCCCAGGAATTCCAGATAGTCCAGGCGCAATAGGATGCCTATACAGGGTATAATGAGTGCGCCACAGCAAAAATGATGGCTTTATTCCAAAGGAAATCCAGGCTGCTCTTTTGTGCAAGCCATTCGGGAAAGATTTTAGTTTAATATCTACACCGTAAAAGGGCGTACAAAATAAATCCTTAATAGATAGGCCTGATAGCCACTGTCTGGAACAACCGATTGCCGAAAAAATTGACGTATAATATAATAGGTGATATACAAAAATGTTGCAAACTGCTTACTGACTAAAATTACCAAAATGCAAATAATAAAATTTAGTGGGCCTGACGTTTCGATCCTAGCAGGACCTTTCTCAAAGGCAGAGAAAGACCCACTATAGGATCGAAACGTCAGGCCAACTAAATTTTAAGGTTATAATATAATAATAATATAATATAGTTCCCCCCCCCCCAAAAAAATCATGATTTTAAGACGCGTAGGCCCCCCCTATTAACGGTGTCAACCGGATGACAGCCAGTACACAGCCGGCTGTGCACTTCACTATTCCTATACGCGCCATGTTATTATATACGCGTCACAAAATCATGATTTGGGGGAAAACTGTAAAGTCGATTTTTTTTTTCGGCAAGCGGTTGATGTGCCAGACAATTATGGCTAGACCTATGCATTGTCTACACAACAATAGGTTGTCTATTGTGTTTTCCCCCCTTTTACGAAACGGTTTCTTGCACCGGGCTTTTCCCACTTTTTTGCCGTGTAATTATAATAGCCTATAGGCATCTGCAATCTCTCCGGATAAAAAAGAAAATGCAAGGGCGTCAACGGGTTCTGAAAAGATAAATGTGGGGACGAAGTGGAACGAAGTGACCGAGGCTGAACTCGCGGAGCCAGCGAGGAGGGAGGGTGTGGGTGTTGCCAATCCCCTCCCACGGTAGGGAGCTTTCTGCATGTCCGCGCTTGTAATCATGCCATTTGGTACATATTTTATGATGTATATGGCCCTATTTTATTTACTAAAGGGTCTTCGTAAGTAAGAAAAAGTACGTGTGTAGTTATCAGAAAAAGTTCATAGTTAGTTGGCATACTTGGCAATTATTTTTGAGTCTCCCTATCTGTTTTTCCTGTGATACCTCTGATCCAAAAAAGATTTGGGGTGGGGGACTTGTGAAAGTAAGGGCCTCTGCGTCCTCGATTTTCCAAGATTTTAGTTTGATAGCCTCAACGGGTGAGGGAAAACAAACGCGGGGAAAAACTAAATTCACAATAGACCACCTGTAGGCCCATTGTTGTGTAGGAAATAGCCATTGTCTGTCCACAACCACTTGCCGTAAAAACAAATTATATGGACTCACTGTTTCCCCACAAATCGTGAATTTGTGACGCGTATGTTGTGTGGCGCGTATGCAGGAAAAGTGAAGACTGAATTGAAGGGCACGTTTTGTACACAGCTGCATGCTGACACTGCTGACCGTCGTCAGGGTAATAGGCGTCACGATTTGTTGGGGGAACACTGTAAGTGTAAGTCATTTTTTTTGCCAAGTGCTTGTGCCAGACAGTGTCGATTGTCTACATAATAAAATTGTGGATACCACCCTTTAATGGTGAGGGTATAACATTGTGCCTAAACGAACATAAATTTCCGTAGGATGTGATAATGGTTCTTAAGTTCTATTTCCGAAGGTTTAGGGTTAGTTGTGAGAGGAGGGAGTAAAGACGATTATTTTCTAAGTATATAGGATTCCACGCTTTGAACGGCAGTTGATTGTACGAAGCATGCAAGGGGATTGGCAGTCTTAGCAGGATAGGATTAATGGACTAACTCGGACATTATCACAGTTGACACTACAAAATACATACACGAATTGACAAGATCGGGAAGGAGTCAGGAAAGTGAGCCTTATCACTATTGCCAAAAGACAGAGGTCCAAGAAAGAAGAGATAGTCACAGCAACCTCCAGCCACCCTTTACATTTGGGTGGTATTCCTAATTCCTGCATGCCAGTGTCATCTTTACCTTTCAAGTCGCCTATCCCGTCCTCGTCGCTGTCCTGGTAGGAGGCGGGCGGTATCTGGTACCCAACGGCGGCCCGGTACCAGGGACTGGCCGCACCCGGCGGGCAGAGCGCCCCGCCCGAGTCCCCGCCGCGGGCGAGCAGGGCCACGCACGCCACGAACATCGCGGCCCACAGCAGGGCCACCGTCATCAGGGACCCCGTGCGCGCCCAGCGCCAGACGCGGTGGCTGGACCGTCGCGTCACGGCCGCCTCGCCCATGCCGGCCCAGGCCGACCGGTAGACGACACCAGCGTCCTCCTCATCTACCGGCCGGCGAGCCGCCCGTCGGCGCGGTTGGCTCTCGGGAGAGGGGGCGGCGCTGTACGCATCCACGGCGTACGCAGAGTTAAGCTTTCCCTCCATCTTGTCCATGTCCACACTCCTCATTCTGTTTGTATTTATACTGTGCAGTTTATGCGTATAGACCTAGGGTATACTGGCTACTGTGACTTCGTCGTGGTCACAGTTGAATAAGCAAGTGACAAAAGACACACAACAAAGTCGATGTACGTTTCTCTATACCAGTCTAGACGATCCTCATACTGAATGCATAGTTGCATACACAACAGCCTTATGGACAAAATAATGACGGATGACCCTTCGTTCCTAACAAAGAAATTCAAAGCTTATAAGTTATACCCAAAAAATTAACGGTAGGAAAAAGTGTTGAGTAAAAACGTTTTGCCCGACAAAACTTTGATTTGGTTTTACTGTAGCTTTTATATGACTATCAGAAATGTTTGGGGATGATTGAACAACTTGACGACACAATCAAATAGTTCGGCTTCTATCCTTCTACCAATAATAGTACTTATCAGTTCATATTTTGACAATTTTTTTTCTTACTTTACTGTTAACATTTTTGTAAGGAGGATCAGTGGACAGTGATTTAATTCGCATTAATTTTAGGCAATCCTTCAGGGGTGTTTTCAGACTGTTTGGTTGTATTCATGTTTCTTGTTTTGACTGTTTGCTTGCTTTTGGATTTTGTGCATGTACGTTGTACCAGTGACTTCCTGGTTAATCATAAATGAAATGAAAATTGACCAAAACGTGAGTTAATTGGTTGTATTTTTTTTTGTAATGGAATAAGTTTACAAGGGAAAGCACCCAGTTATTGTGTCCAGCCACGGAGGAAGAAAGTATCTAGCACGACCATTGGCTGAGTTTCGGGTCAGTGAAGGTCCATTCTGTAAGCTATACGGTACCCATACCCATCGGTCCCATCCTAAAACATCAACAAGTTTACTTTAGAAATTTCATAATAGAGCTCTATGCGTATAAATATAGAGACATCGGCATACAACAGCCAGGTGATTACTTTCACAGGGCGCGCGTCTTTAAAATAGTTTAGACACGAGAGGGCGCTCTTCACAGTGGGAACGATATCACGATATGGCTGCGGCTTCAGAATAATAACGGGACCACAGAAGCAGGCTTCGGTCATATTTTTCTCACTCGTTATAATATCACGGGCATCTAAAAACAAGCGTTTGACCCCAATTTTCTTAGTGAATACGCTGTACCTATCAAGCCAACAAACCTTCAAATTTTGAAACAAACCACAACCTTGATTGATGTTCAGGTATTGTCAGACGGAGACGAAGCCTGACTCAGAGCCCTTAATTTCGTAAACGGCACACGGCCTCATTCATTTTATGCAGCACGATTTGAGGTATAAAAATGAATACAGGACACCTCCTCTGCGCATTACTACAGACCACTACGCAACTGGTGCTGGGTATAGGTTGTTGTAGGCCGCCATTCTGGAAAGGAGAATTGTGGTCTTACACCTAGTATCCTGGACGTTCAAAATTTTCGTGCATTGAAATGGAGGGTCCTGACTAGTCAATGGTAACACGTTACGTCAATTTGAAATGCACACAAATTGCAGAGGGTCAGTTGCGAAGTGGTCTGCAGTAATGCGCAGAGGAGGTGTCCTGTATTTTATACCTCAAATCGTGCTGCATATGTCTTCGGAGTACCAGCCACGGGGATTTACCTTCTGCCAAGTCTGATACCCAGACTCTCTGCAGCGAGGTAGGGCGTTCGTCAAAAGGAGACCCGACTATACTTGACCCTCAGCGTTGGAGCCCACGTGATTAATAGCCAATGAAAGCAAGGGACCCCCCATGACAATGTTGTTGTGACATGATGTACAGTACATGTACAATATTCACACACGTTCAACGCGGTAACGTATGTTGTCGCGATCCTCTGCCGAGTATGAATATACATCTGATATGACGTCACTGCACATCGATCCGCATCCGTACTACTCCGAATCCGCACCACTGACAACAGTATAGAATAATACACTGTACCATAATACTACTTACTAGCAGTGTTCAGCCTACTCTGACATCGTGCCAGGTGTGCAGTTCTCTTCTACCGGGGCACATGGCTTAATAGTCTGCACACATACCTTTGCAGTTATTCTCTGCTGAGACGTGCGCCGTCTCATCACATGCACAGTGTCGCGACACAACTTAACTTGGGAACCCAATTTTTCGACGGTACGCGTTTTCGACGCTTGGCCTTTTTAATTCTAACTCACATCGCACGATGAAAACACTCCGTATAACGATCTCAGACTTCGTATCTTCCGGTTTATTTCCTGCTCTTGTCCGTCACCAAAAATGTGGAAAGTTAAGGCTCTTCCGGTAGGCCAAACTCGTGTGATTCAAGAAGTTGCTGTTTTGGGGTCTATTTTCCTAGGTACAAAATTGGCAGTTGCTTCGAAGCTCCAGTTTTCTTTATTGTTGGTCCTAAAAAATTCGGAGTGTACCATAACAAACCCCAACATACGTACAAAAAATATATGTCACGCAACTTGAGGCAGTCCGTTCTGGGTAAAAACTATGGAGGCTCCTAAAGGGCGTCTCGCTTATATATATATATATACATGTATATATATACATGTATATATATATACATGTATATAAACATGTATATATACATGTATATATATATATATTTATTATTATTTAAAGACATAAAGTAACATGGCCTAATAGGCTTTTATAAAAAAAATGAAAACATTGGGAAAGGTCATAACTGAAGAAGCAGTGAGAAAGAGGATTGTGGAGTTTTTTTAAACGACACAGAAGAAGACATCAACCAGACCAAGAAGTTTTAAGCAATTATGAATGTTTTGAGGAAAGTGTTAGAAGTAGTGTCGGAAAAAAAAAACCCGAAAGGTGAACCAAAAAAACATACAGGGAAGAATTTTACAGTGTCACACAGCATTTTGAGGTTTTTTAAGATTTTTTTTTGCGTTTGGCTGCACTATGACACCTTATACTAAACACCACCGTCGAAAATAGGTAACGATGCTTACTGCGTGGTGCGCCGTGGACATCAACAAAACCGTGTAATCTTACCGAAATGACAGGCTTAATCAACATTCTCTATGATTATTCAAATAGTCTGTGGTGTGTACAAAGTGACTGAGACCACTTTTACAGTTTTAGTGTGATACTTTCGTTCACATTGGTCAGCTTGAAGAAAAGGCCTTATATCGTTGAAAACCGGTAACTGGAGGATACTGTAGATCTAGACATTGCAGCCAGTTATTCTCTGCTCAGAGCCTCAGACGCGCGCTGACTCTTCACAGTGTCGAAACACCGTATACTGAGTGGCAGGGTCAGTGGTACTGGTGCGGATACGGATCGGTCGTATCCGAATGAATATGCAGTGACGTCATACCTGATGAATATTCATACTCGGCAGAGGATCGCGACAACATACGTTACCGTTCAACGCACAGGGCCCCACTGCATGCACGGCAGCTGTATTTTCCTGCTTGTTGAACGGACGAAATGCGCTCGAAAATGTCTCTTCATTTGTTGAGCCGTAATTTCGCGTGCTAAGACCGACTGAGCCCAGGCAGTTTGCAGATACCGTCCATTTTCGACCGCAGTCTGACGTTGGGAGTAATTTCGAGATGGTAAGATATCTTTTGACGTGACATTTCGGCAACAGAAATTGCCACCAAAAAAGGGGGAATTCCGTCTACTGTCTAGTGCCAAATTCAATGATACAATTCGAATCACCTGGCCTTCTGCAGAGATTCAATAAATTCAAAAAACTTTGCCGGTATGGTCGTAATGTGGAGAGGATATTTACCGTCTGTATGTATGTGACTACAGTCACATTTTTAAGATATCCAAGACAAGTCTGTACTATTGATTAAGCTTGGGCGGTTCTCCCGGTTCCAAGTGGAACCGCGGTTCCAAAATGGGAACCGGAACCGTGGTTCCGCTTTTTTTTTTAACCGGGTACCCGCTTTGGACGGTTCCCGCTTCAGAGGAACCGGTTCCAAACTCTGTGGCCAGCGCGGCCCAGCGCACATTTAGCGAACACGCAGTCACGCAATGGCCTGGCCCCAACCATGGATAACTTATGCAATGTTGGTTTGTACATGCACAGTGCAATGGGTGCATGACACATGTACATGTACAATTTACTTTGTATGCCTGTAAATTCACAACAATCGAACGCAGGCTGCTACTGTGGTACTATACTGCACGTGGCAGCAATAAGCAACGCATTGAATGACCCCATTCGATCGTGGATAATTCTGTACGCATACATTGTACTACACCCTACACGCACTGTACTTGTGTTGCCGTGTGGCGCAAGTCTGAGTAGGGCTCCCAAGCATGTGTGATTTCAGCAGTATTTCATCGGCTACCAATGCCCAATCACGCGATGCTTTTACAGACCACATGGTTGTGACGGGTTCACTTGGCTCCCTAGGCAGAGATATATTTATCTCGTCTTGTTACTTGTGTTCTTACATTGTTCTGCACGTACATACGGCCGGACTCGCGCGGCTCCAGCGTAGGACTCGGCTATTGCACGATTGCATTGGACTCGGACCCGGTTCCTTCGCGGGGGGGAGGTACCAGATTTGGAACCGGTTAATGACTCGGGAGGTGTCCCAGGTTTGGAACCGGGTATTTGGCTCGGGAAGTGTCCCAGCTTTGGAACCGGGTATTTGGCTCGGGAAGTGTCCCAGCTTTGGAACCGGGTATTTGGCTCGGGAAGTGTCCCAGCTTTGGAACCAGGTATTTGGCTCGGGAGGTGTCCCAGCTTTGGAACCGGGTATTTGGCTCGGGAGGTGTCCCAGGATTGGGACCGGTCCCAAGTTTGGAACCGTTGGAATCGAGGACTCGGGAAGTAGCCACGTGATACATTTTGTCTGTAGCGTACCTGCCGAAGTTATCCATGTTACCTGGCCAACCATGCTGTGGCGCGCGTCCAATAAACAACCAAAAGGTAATGGCTTGACCCTTCCACTTTCTACGGGTGAATTTACTCAAAGGGTTTTATTCCCTGTTCTTAATATGCCATGCAGAATTGCTTTTGAATAGAGGATCGTAAAATCTAAACATGGTTTCAAATCTAAATCTATATCAATCTACGGTTTATTCATCGGTCTACAGAAATTATTATTTTTTTCCATCGAAATGAAATCAAATCAACCCTTTTTTAAGAATGGGAAGACCCGAGTTTGGGTTTGGATGATTCCATTCGTTTAACGGTTTCGTTATTGAACCGCGTTGTATTTTCCGTTAAAAATATTGGGCAAATGAGCAGCCAAACAATTCAAGCAAATCTTTTAAACATGTCTCATACATCCTATTGATACATAAATGACAATCAGACTGCCAAACCAGCATTCGGTATACTTTATCAATGCATTGAAGCAAAATTAAGTCGCCATAAAAGACGCACATGTAGTTGAACCTTCCAAGCTCATGGCGGCATCCGCGAAACCGCGCTCACTGAGGTCTTTTTGTTTTTTATTAAATCTTATGTTTTTCTTTGTTTTTTAGGAACCGGTTCTATCTCGGAACCGCGGTTCCTAACTGGAACCGGAACCGGTTCCCAAAATCCTGGAACCGCCCAAGCCTACTATTGATAATGATATACTTGTCTTGTTGTACTTTCAAGTTTCGTTTTGTCAATGTCATTGTCAGTACTGCACTCTGCAGATTTGGTTTGCGTGATTGTAACTATATTGACTTGTACTAAAGTTGTACTTGTACAAATACAATACATGATGTAGGCCTATCTCAAAAACACTGTGCTCAACTAGTTGAGTAACTTGAACCCGACAAGTCACCCTTGTTTATCGATGTGGGAATTTGATCTTTGAAAAATACCCCCGACCGAAATCCCCAGATTTACCCCCCAAAACTCCCGTAAAACCGTCCCGCGTGCCCAATGAGGATTCAGTGAGAATCACAGATTCCAATACTGGTCATTTGTTTTACTCACGTCTGGGGAAAAAGGATAAATTTCTCCTCAGGTGATCGAGAAGATTCTCTCCCGTCCGACGAGCGAAAAGACGGCCATCCTTGATTTCAAATTGAAATTGTATACCGTATACGCAAATCGATGACATTTTGCGTGACCATAGGAGTCAACGCTTGTGTGCACGCACACACACTCACACATACCCACTGCGCACACGGACCTGTCAAAACATCATCGATTTACGTGTATTGTAAGGGTCCAAGTTACTCGGACTACCCTCAATCCTGCAAAATGTTATGAATGTTCCAACTCTCAAGTGCCCAGGATCCTCCTACAACAGTTAAAGGTTGGTTAGGGTTGAAGTGGGTGAGCTGCAGTCATAGCAAGTTTTGACTTCTCCATCTGTGTTTTCTCCTGAAATTCTGCTGCGGACAGGCCACAGGAGATGAGCCAGCCTACCTGTCTGTGGGCACCGACGTGAGCGCCAAGTACCGGGGCGCTTTCTGCGAGGCCAAAGTAAAGATTGTCAAGAAGCTTGTGAAATGCAAGGTAAGGTCCAAATGTGCAAGGAATGGGGACTGAAAAAGGAGCTTTTTTTTCTCATTTCTTTTTACTAATAAGACCTTTGAGAAAGGTCCTGCTAGGATCAAAACGTCAGGCCCACTGAATTTTGAGATTTTTTTTACTAAATGTAAATCTGTTATCATCCCAAGTCTATGCTTTTCCACTTAAAAATGAAGGGGGGGGGGGTTTCTTAGAATTGTAGATGTCACTTTTGAGTGGTCCCATTCAAGAAACAATTTGAATCATGAGAAATGTGTGATTTGGCACAAAAAGCATTGAAGAACTTTAGTAGATCCCCAGTCAGTGGATCTTTTGGTATATTAGCAACGTTGAACGCTAACCACCTCAAGCCCATCAAACTTGTGACGTCTCATACTGTTAAAAAATGTGAGGTTTGGTTGAGTTTTGTTTACTCACCAAACATGGTTTCATTTGATTAGGTTTGGGACAATCACTTTGTCATCACGCACTAGTGCATAGAAGCATCTGTACAAAATCAAACCAAATTTAGGTTTAACATTGTGTCCCATGGCAGGCCTGTAGTATGTCAGGTTCATTACCATTTACCACCAAACCTGTGATCATTTGTTGAAGTACTGAATGTTGGAATCAGTATGTTTTTAGTGCAAGAGGATTAGAGTTAAGCAGTACATTCTGTGCTAAAGATTGTAATATTGCTAGCGAATTGTGCCTTCTCAAAAAAAAAAAATCTTTCTTTACGGAATGAACTTCATGTTGCTTCTCTTATGTGCAAAGTTTTCTAAGATATTATGACATGTCTTCCTTTTATTCAGGTGAATTTCGTAGATGCCCCAAATGGAGTGGTCTGTGATGAATTTGTCAAAGGAAATCTCAAGGTATATAAAAAAAAATTAATTTAGTTATCATTAACATCGTTCCAGTTTCTCTTATAACCAACCTGATCTTTAGAATAAAGTGCTCTGACTGCAAACACAAAACACCAGGCATCAATCAATACACTTTCTGGTTAAAAATTGTCATCAAGAGGATTGATTGAAAGATTGTAGTTGGCATTCTAGGTGAATGGCATTGTTCAGTTTATTTTTGTGTGTGAGAATAATTTGGTCATTGCAACAGTGGTACAGTGGCCAATTTGAATGGCATAAGCTCATCAAGGAACTCGTGAATTGTGATGCCCTCTGCAATTGGAAGTCTCTTCTCGTAACGCCCTTTTCCACCCAGTGGACGTTTGAAAGTTTTGGGTTGAAAAAAATCCATTGAAAATTGATTTTGTTATTTTGGTTCGTATTTCTTTGTTAGTTTCAAAAATTGTCTTATTTGCTGATTGGAAACTTCATTTTTAATCAAAAACTGTAAAAAAAGTAAAGAGAGTGTTTGTGGTATAAATCTCTGATCTTGATTTTACCCTAATGTGACTCACTTTCGCAGAGTCCATCACAATTGAACAATGAGTGCAAAGGGATACTCAGTAAAGATGAGCAGTCATACGTGTATACATAATTACATATAGATGACTTCTGTGGGAATTGCTTTTGCTGTAACAGGTGGGAACCATGGTGGATGCCAAGCACCCTGAAACGGACATCTGGGCCAAAGGCCGCCTCATGAAACTGACTGATGCCAGTACCTATACAGTTGGTATGTTCCCCCTCACCTTAACGGCTTTTCACACTACGAAAAACCTCCGTGTTGGACACGGGTCGGACCCGTGTCCACTAGACTGAGCTTTTCACACTGCATGATTTCAACACGGCGCCGACACGTGTTGAAACCAACCCTGCTCGGGAGGTGGGTTTAGAGCAGTCGACCCGTGTTGATAAGTCCGACACATGTTGAAAGCTGTGAACATCTCTTGCCTGAGTTTTGACCAGTGTAACGTAACGCCCGAGTGCATGTGTGGCAGCATCACACTGTAGTTATATTGCACCATAGGATATATCCGTGTTGAAAGCACGATACCGTACATGTAGTGTGAAACGATCGCGCAATACACGAGTCGAAATGTTACCCGTGTCAAGCAAATGCCGGTATTGCGGTGAGTAGTGTGAAAATGGAGCAAAAGTGACCCGTGTAGAATTCGACATGGATCGGACGTTTATAGTGTGAAAAGGCCTTTAGACAACCATGAGACAGTGAAGATTGCGTTGTCATAAGGCAAGGCAAATCTGACAGCCGTGACATCTATTTTTATTTTCATTTTTTTTTTTTATGAAAGTTGCCACTCAAGGTGAGGGCTAAAAGAAAGAAATAAGGAGAAGAACCAGGAGCAAACTAGATCAGGAGGAAGAAAGATGAATGTTTATGTTACGTTTGAATTGGGACAAGTTATAAGAAAGGGGAAACAGGTTGCAGGTAGAGAATTCCATAATGGGGCAGTGCGCGGCAAGAATCTATGTAGTATTAGCTTTAGTATTGGCTTTAGGTGCCATAACTGCATATGGGTGCATACGTGAAGAGAAGCGTGTGGTATGAGCAAAGGGACGATCTTGGGGAACCAAGGCAGAAATGCCATTGGAGCATCGTCCATGGTAGTACCTGTAGTGTAGAATAGGGCCAGTGAGGCCACAGAGCGATGGTGAGATAAAGGTTCTAATACAGTACATCTAACAATCATGTACCAGCTTCACAGAGCTGCCTGCCTGGTCAAAGTATTCTCAAGCAAAACAAAAAATATGGTGCTGAAGCAGTTTGGGAGAATTGCCAAGTGGGTCTTGAATGTTTCACCTGTTTCAACAATATTCTTGCTCATTGCTCCATCTCCATGAAACGTACAGCTTGCCATACATGTATTTGATGGAAATTGGGCTAACTTTTATGGAATGATTTTAACGTGTACCGGGAATGGTACCTGTGGTCAGTGGAACACCTGGAAAAGTTGTGGTTTTTACATTATTTTTTCAGGCCTGAAAAAATCATGGAAAATTAAGAAAACAAGTCATTGAAAGTATAATTTTTCAATAGATATTCATTTATTAAAGATAAATTCAGTTTTTATTATGTATCTGTTTTTTTTCTTCAAATTGTGAAGCATTTTCTACTCCCCACACTAAGCCTCTGTCATTCTGACAGGGACCTGTTTTCCCAAAGATGCATTCTTTCCTTTTCTTTAGTAAATTGTGCCTAGTCTGACTTGATAAAAGTTAGCTGGATAATACTTGCACATGTACACTGTATGCTTTGACATAATACAGTAATGACCATTCTTTTCACACTATTCACCTTTTAAAAACTGAAATTGCTAGTGAAAAAATGACCAATGTTAAAATTTTACCATGAAAAAGTCATGGACATTTTGGGGGATTAGGTGTAGGAACCCTGTTTTAAGGGAGGGAGGGGGCGTGCTCTTTTTCAAGAACAGAGATCAAACCGCAAGATGTCTTACGAAGAGTCCCGTTCACAATTTGAGGAGGATGTGCTCATTTACCCAAGGAGCCCCTTCTTCATCCTGTTTTGTAAAGGGAAGTGTAAACATTGGAATGTCTGCGTTCTAGAGCTGTTGTGAAAGCATTCTCTGCCAACATTTTTGCCAAACCAATTATGTCGATGTCTACCGAGGGGTAGTGTTCCATTCTCCCATTAAGTTATATTGCACATCCATGTATGCACACAGCAGTGTGCATACATTTATGTCTTAAAATGAAAAGTGCAAACAATAAGCAAAGTGAAGGACATTTTAAACAATTTGTATCCGAGACTTTTGGCTTAACGTAGCAGTGCTCTTACCGACTGAGCTACCCAGCTCTCAGACGGTTGCCTTCCCAAACAGCCAAGCAATCTTTGCCAGGAAAGGGGCAACAGTTTGAAGCATTTTAATCATTACAGTAATTGCTGTATCTCTCCAGGTATCACAAACTACTGCAGGCCGATTTTTGTTTCTGTAATTTTTCTCTCATCCTCGACAGGGCTTGAAACGAAAGGAGTGCGATCGCACTCGCGCTCCTCCGCGCTCCTTAATGTTTTCCAAGGAGAGCAAAAAAAAGCGCTCCCTACAAATTTAACGAGAGCATTATGATTTTTTAAAAACCGTGAAAGTTTAATCACCTTGTTTTTTTTGGTTTTTTTCACATGAGTTAAAAGCACCAAATGTTTTGTGTCAGAAATTTAAGACATTTGCCAACCAAATCTGCTCTAAAAACGGCTTTTGGGACCGTACTCGTCGTCGTGATTTACGTTGAGTTGAGGCTGATCGTTTGTCGATCGTGGTACGAGATCGCGCGCTGCCCAGTGTGTGCACTCGGCACGTGTACGTATGCAATGATTAGTAGACTTCCGCCAGCCCTTACAGTTGTTTTCTAACAAATAAACTAATGTTTATTACATTTATACCAGCGATATTTCGAGTTTCGCGGTCAACCAAAGTACGCATAGCAAATAAGAAATGTTTTTTTTCTAGAATTCTAGAAAATTTGAGAAGGATTTTTCATTTCTTTCTTGAGATATTGGAAGTTCAAATTTGCCAAATCGTTCTGTTCGGCCGCGGCAGATCGAGCTACATGTAAAATGGCGGAGAAAAAGTCAAACTCGTGTTTTCCGGCCGCCTAGCGCACCCTGTAAACATCGTCAAAATTTGTCGATTTTACCCTCAAATTGAAGCCTATATACTCCTCTTTCTATTTATACCACTTTCAACATTAATGACTAAGGGATAAATATTAAATTACGTAAAAACAACATTCGGAGACGAACGATGGAAGTAATGCATTTTAGTTATGACCGATTTCCCTTCGCGATGTTAACCAGGTTGGCAAGTCTAGGTTTGGTTTCCGCCTCTAAGTAAAGCCATAGCGACACTACAGGAGCTGTAGGGCCGAAACCAGCCTACGCACTGCACGTGACATGACACAACCCATCTTTGCACGCTGTATACTGCACAGTGCACATGCACAGCGGCCGCAAGGCTGCATACGATCTAGTACGCGTACGCTGCTCTACTCAAGCCTGATCGGAACTTCCAGGAGTATTAGCGAGACGGTCACTCACGCTACAAAAAAGTGCAATTTATTTTAATACCGAAACAAAACATGAATTGGGATGATAATGGGTTTCTTTCTTTGTCGTTGGAATTGAGTGGGTTTTTTCTTTTGTTTTTCTTAGAAAAAAATCGCTCTCCTTAAATCAACAAAGTGAATTAAGGAGAGCAATTTTTAGCGCTCCTCGTATTTATTAAAATGAAGGCCTGCCTCGACATAATAGGATTTTTTTTGGTCTTTTGCGGCAAGGAGAATGTGATTCAATCAGGGTTTGCCTGACTCGACGTAATGTATTAAGCCAATTTTGTCTACAAGTCACTGTTGCGTGAAGAGGCCTTTATTTGGATGGCTTGGTGAGGGTACACGAAGAGCTTCCTGGGCCATCAAATTTGCTGCGTGTTAAACATTCATTGGTGTTATTTACAGTGTTTGATGATGGGGATGAGAAGACCCTGAGAAGGACGTCTCTGTGTCTGCAAGGAGAGAGACACTTTAATGAGAGTGAGGTAAGGGCCAGTGCTGATAGTCTATTGAGCCAGTGATTTGCGAAAATGTTGCAAACTGCTTACTGACTAAAATGACCAAAAAGATTTTTATCTAAAGCAGGAAGTTTCTCAAACGTCATGCTACATGTAGGATCAAAACGTCAGGCCCTCCAAAATATTTGATAGTTTATTGAGCCGATTAATTTTTCTGGAATAAATGCAATTCATAAATGAACCTTTGAGAAAGACCCAGCGAGGATCGCAACGTTGAGGACGATTCCGTAATTGATAAAAAGGTAAATCAAATCTAACAATTGATTGATTAGTTAGTTGATTAGTCAGTCAAAAATCTGGGAATCATCCAATTAATTGCAGTAATCAACTTGTAAGTTATTCAGTCAGGCAATAAATCAAACCAAATTGCTTCAAATGACCTTATCTTCTATGAACAGGGATCCTGCATTCATGGAAAACCTGGAAAAGCCAGGGAATTTGTCAGTAATTTTTGCAGGCCTGGAAAAGGCATGGAAAACTTACCAAAAAGTCGTGGAAAAGACATTGAAAATTGCTATTTTTCAATTGATGTCCATAATGTGATGCATCCCAATTATTTTCATTTTCACATTGAGAAACATTGGACCAACATAATACAGCAATGTCCATTCTTTTGACACTAATCACTAAAGTGATTTACACAAATGTTGCAAACTGCTTACTGACTAATTTTACCAAAATGCTAATCTCAAAATTTAGTGGGGCTGACGTTTCGATCCTTTTTTTAATTTTTTTTTTTATACAAAACCCAATCCCGCCAACTAGGGTCAAGAATGACAAACCTAGCAGGACCTTTCTCAAAGCCTTTGAGAAAAAGGTCCTGCTAGGATCGAAACGTCAGGCCCACTAAATTTTGAGACTAATCACTTAAGCTTGGATGAAGTTGTTGAATTGGAAAAAAGGTCCTGGATTTTTAATCATTTTACCATGGAAAAGTCGTGGACTATATTCTTAGAGATGGTGCACTGTGTCTGCCTGGTTTTTGTTGTTGTCTGAAACCCCTGTTGCCTGTTCACTGTAGACCCTGGACCATTTGCCCCTGACGGACCCTGAGAACTTTGGCACGCCAGTGATGCGGGAGAGCCAAAGCAAGAAGAAACGCCGTCTCAGCACACGCTCGCAGTAAGTCGACTCCTGCAATGCCTTGCCCTGAGTAGAATGGAAGGGGGGGAGGTTGACCATTGAGACTGTACAGGGAATTTCCCTGCATATTACAGTATGAGTCGGCCCACCCCTTACTTCTGATGGGCCACCAGCCACCACAGGCATTTATCCTGCTTTCAAATCATGCTTGAAGAAAAATACATAAAAACCAAAGCACCTTGGCATTTGGAAAGGGCCTTGTTTTGGATGTTTCATTTGCACCTTATGTTGGCAGGCCACCTGATTTTATTCAGCTAGGCTCTTTGTGCTTAAGCAGCATTGTGCTCTGATGTGTTTGTGTGGTTCTGTGCATCTCTCGTTGTCTTGCAATTCATCAGAGTTTGCAAGTTGTGATGAGTTTGAAATAGTTCAAGTTACAGCAGAATCTTGGGCATTAACAGTACAACAAGAAAGGGATCTCGATGGGGTTTGGTACCCGTATGTTAAGAATGGCTCTCAACATTTCATGGAGGGATCATGGGAGAAAAACCATTCTGTATGGAGTTCTTTCAAAAGTTTATGAATAACTGCAGATCAGAAGATTGAGGCTTGCAGGCAGGGCATTGTGTACATCATCCAGAGTTCTTGGCTCATCATGATTTGGCTGCGGAGCAGGCGACTACAAACGTTGTCCATTTGCTAAAGTCTTGGGTCAGAGAAGCAAATTTGTCTGGTAGCAGCTTCCCTTAAGCTCTCGGCTAGTCCTACTTGTATTGTGGGAACCATCACATGGCAATGGGAGATAAAGAGGTAGGAAGCTGACAAATTACATTGGTACGCTGAAGAGAGACAAAGGACTTGACAGAGTTGAAGAGCCTAAGACCGCCACGCTGCCGAACAGATTAGTGTGGCTAACAGTGTATGTCCTCGACTGAGTAGTACAAGCTACTAAGTCTTACACCAGAGAGTGGAATTGCTTGAATGCAAGGAGGGTGTGGTTGTCTCGCATGTGCAGGACGGACATTGCTGATGAGGAGGAAGACGAGGACAGCGACTCGGAGCTACCCACCAAGACCTTCAGGAAGGACGACCGGGAAGACAGCATCGGCAAGGTCATCATTGTGGAGACCAACGACAAACGCAAGAACGCCTGGTTCCCCGCCCTGGTGAGTCAACTCGGACCACCCCGACCATCCCCTCTCCCACCCCTGGATGGAAACCCACAGCGTATCTCTGCTGGGCTCCAGCTGAACGGGGTTGTTGTATCCTAGTCCAGGCTCGTAAAGGCAACAGCATCCGAGCACAGTCAGTGTGAAGTGATAGCAGAGCTTGTTCATGGTCAGTATTATTTCACATTGCAAACCACCTCATATCATATCCACAAGCTTGGAGGTGATGAGGTAAGTCACCGGGATCAGGATAATACAGTTTTGTGAGTGGAGGAGTTGGGGCGGGGGGGCCTTTTACATTACAGTCACTGATGACATGATCATGAGTCTGTTGGCTCTTTTTACCTAAAACCTTGCTTGGGCTCTGGCTCCAGCTTCGTCTCTGCTGCCTAAAATAAAAGCCGAAAGCACAAGTCAAGGTTCTTTGTTGAAGTTGAAGCTTGGGCGACTTTTGTGAGAATGAGCTGTAATCTTCCAAACCGAAGCCAAAGGCCTCCAGTTTTTTAAACAACCTCATACAACAAAGTTGGAGCCTGAGCCGAAGCCGGCTTTTGAGAAAGGGCCTGGATGTCACCCCAATGGACAGAGATCTGACTCTGTCATACTCCAACTGTTCTAAGCTCGCTGCAAATTGACCAGCACCAGACCGTAGTCTGTTTATTCGTAACCTCTTCTTTTAGAGTGGGACAGTCTGAAACCACGCCTTTGATTCAGGCTTTGACCACTCCATCCAACAGCTTGAAATTCGCCTTGTGGGGTTTTATCTTATTTTTGCTTAGTATCAGTCTCAACACCAAATAGCCACATTCTCATCTTGTCAAACAAATGACCAAAGGAAAGAATACCTCATCTGTTTTCCCAAATCCTAGATTGATCTACACTTTTCTGAAAAACCCTCCCTTGTACTCGAAACTTTTGTATATGGTTGCTTCTTTGTGTAATTCTTACTTCTTTGCTTTTGAGCAAGGTCCTGCTAGGATCGAAACGTCAGGGCCTCTAACTTTTGACATTTTTAATTATTACGACTACGGAGAAATGAGTATTATGAATGTTTCTTTTTAAAGGTTGTGGATCCAACGACTGCCAAAGATATCCAGCCCAAATCAAAGGACCATGTGGTTGCTCGATCTTTCAAGGACAACAGATAGTGAGTATGCCGGGGGTTTTCTCCCACTTTCTCTCAACTCTTGAGCATTTGTCTGTCAAAACTGGGATGATTCGTGTCAAGCAGATAGTCTTGTCCTCCATTGTTCTTACATGGGCTGTGTTGGTTGGGTCGATTTTGAATGTTTGGTCATTTTTATTTGTCTGTGCTTTTACAGCTACAGCGTGGATAAACAGAGTCGACGAGCCTTCGCCTCCAAAGATCATATCTACAAAGGAGACCTAGCTACTCTGAAGACAGGTCCGCGTACACCCCCCCCCCCACTCTCCTTTTCTCCCGGGCCTGGTCCATTTGCTCTTTGAGATTCAAACCTTTCTGTTGCCCTCCATACTGGTATGAAGCAGATTCAGAAGATGCAGAGATTACTAAGTCTAAACTTCCCTTGGTCCTCCCATTTTGTCCACACCCCCCTTGAAACCCCATAATTTTCATCTTTGATCAGTGATCTGTACGTTGGCGCAGAGGGTGCTGCAAACGGTATAGACTACAGCCTTAAAGAGCAATGGGGATGCTGAACTTCCTTCAGTCTCGGCACTTTGTTCCCCCGGCCAATATTCGCATGGCTTCACATGACAGCAACAAAATTGATAAACTGCCCTAATGGAGTGATATGGGATCAGAGAAGGCCGGACACCATTAGCCACTGGGCTAATCTAAACTTTCCCCTCAATCCTTTTCCGCATCTTTTTTTTCCTCCCCTCAGCCGTAGAGAAGGCGGTCCACTTTGTGGAGACGGGCCAGCTGCCTAGCAACTGGGACCCGGACATGCTCAAGAGGAACCGCGGCACCGGCGGGGGCAAGCGCGGCAAAGGGGACGGCGAGAAAGGGGACGGGGACGCGGACGAGGACGATGAAACCGAGGATGATTCTGATGATGATGAGTATGACGAGGAGAAGGATGCCTGGCTAGCCTCACTCCACAAATTCATGGAGGAGAGAAGTAAGAACACGACAAGAACATCAGGGGCCAATTTCATAGAGCCGCTTAAGCGCCAAAATCTGCTTAAGCACAAAAAGTCAGGGTTCATAGGATCGTCTTACCAACCCAAACTTTGACTTTCGTTTCCTTCTAAGTAGAGAAGAGTGGAATACAAGTCAAAAGCAATGGACATCTCATCGCCGTGTGGTTTGTAATCCTGCTTACACAAGGGAGACTTTTCCTGCTTAGCAGATTTTCACGCTTAAGCGGCTCTATGAAATTGGGCCCAGGAGAGAGAGAGAGACTAATATAGATCAGCAAATGAACCCCAAGCTCATGGTCAAATTTGTATCATAGAGGATGTGGCAGTCTGTTACCATAAGGTCCATAAACCTTTGCCTTTTCCTGAGATCTCATTGGAAAAAATGGCAAAGAATAAAAATGACATCCTAAGGGGAACAGATAGGAAGGTATAGAAGTCTGCGGGGTGTGCTGCGGCATGATAGAGGATGGACCGAGGAGGAAAGTTGGCAGACAGGGAAAGGAAGACGGCTTCCTTCAGTCCTGGAAAAGCTGGAAAAGTCATGGAATTTGTCAATTATTTTGGAAAAGTCATGGATTTTGTCAATTATTTTGGAAAAGTCATGGAATTTGTTAATTATTTTGGAAAAGTCATGGAATTTGTCAATTATTTTGGAAAAGTCATGGAATTTGTCAATTATTTTGGAAAAGTCATGGAATTTGTCAATTATTTTGGAAAAGTCATGGAATTTGTCAATTATTTTGGAAAAGTCATGGAATTTGTCAATTATTTTGGAAAAGACATGTAATTTGTCAATTATTTTGGAAAAGTCATGGAATTTGTCAATTATTTTGGAAAAGTCATGGAATTTGTCAATTATTTTGGAAATGTCATTGCAAATTAAGAGATCTAAAAAAGATTTTTGTTCAATTTTTGTTCATTTATGACATTCAATTACATTTATTTTCATTTGAAAAAAAAAATACATTGCAGTAACGTTAATCATCTGTGTATAGATAAAGTTACAAAGGAAGTAAGGGCTCCTGGATTTTTATAAACGTTACCTTTGAAAAGTCATGGAATTTATTTTTGGAGGTGGAGGAACCCTGAGGAAGGGTATGAATGAGTGACGATTGCGAGGGTGATTGTATCGGCCCAGCTACGAAAGATAGCAGGTCCTGACCAGTAGGAAATGACACAGTGGGGTCTTTATAAACAACATCAAGGCAGGTCCTCCGAATTTTGTTGGTGTTGCTATGCGCCCGGCCCTCTAACTCTGAGCACCACTATTGTCCAGGTTTTAAGCGAAGACTCTTTCCGGCCTACCGCAAAACAATACGTAGCTGACGAAAGCCACACTGACATCGATTGTGCAAGGCTTGACTTGCTCGTACACATATTATGCAGTGTACTGCTATTGGTTTATTTCACAGGTATTTGATCGTTCCTGATTGTTTAGCAGAGTTTTGAAATGACACATTATTGACAATATTCTGTTTGGTGGTCATGGGCACTGACCAGAGGCCCGTTGTGAAGTTGCTGTAGCTAACCGTGACCTTCCTCAATCCTCCATAATCCTCTGGGCTGTGCTGGAGGATTGTAGAGGATTGAGGCAAGTAAGAGCATTTCCAGTTGGAGGATTGCGGAGGATCGAGGAAGGCTGTTAAATTTACACTGGGGGATTGAGGAAGGTTTTCATATTTACTGTGGAGGATTGAGGAAGGCTGTGAAATTCACACTGGAGGATTGTGGAGGATTATGATTTTTGAAGGATTGAGGAAGGCTGTGAAATTCACACTGGAGGATTGTGGAGGATTGTGATTTGTGAAGGATTGAGGAAGGCTGTGAAATTCACACTGGAGGATTGTGGAGGATTGTGATTTTTGAAGGATTGAGGAAGGCTGTGAAATTCACACTGGAGGATTGTGGAGGATTATGATTTTTGAAGGATTGAGGAAGGCTGTGAAATTCACACTGGAGGATTGTGAAGGATTGAGGGAGGTTCCAAAAATGGTTCTCAATGGGTTCTTGCTGTTTGCGTTGTGTCCCAGGCACCCCCATCAACAAGCCACCAGTGCTGGGGTTCCGCGACCTCAACCTTTACAAGCTCTACAAGCTGGTGCAGGACATTGGCGGCTGCCGCAAGGTGACGGACAAGCAGAAGTGGCGCTACGTGGCCACCAAGATGGGCATCCCCGCTGTCACCACCTCTCAGCCCTACAACATCAAAGCCGCCTACAACAAGTCAGTCTAACACGCTGTGCTGTGCCCCTCATTCACCATGACCCTTCTCCCCCCCACATGACATGATCTTTTGAGCAGGTTCACTATTGGCTCATGTTCTCTCTGCGAGTACATGTACTTGGCCATAGGGCTTTTCGCACTGAACAAAAATCTCCTGGTCGGACCAGGGTCTAACCCGGGTCAAACATGTTCACACTGCAAGTTCGTGTGAAACACTAGACCCATGTTGAAACTAACCCTGCTCAGGAGGTGGGTTGAGTACAAGTTGTGAAAAAGGAGAAAATAAATACATGTAGGGCTACGATGAAACGTGTGTGTTCTTATCACCCCTTTATTCTCTCATTGAACTCATTAGATTGATTTGTGCACTGTTGACATTTATCCACATGAGTAGAAACATGCACAGACACATGTCCATACACCTCTCCATAGCGGCCACTTTCTCTGGGGGCTATGTATGCAGCTTTGTATTTTCTTTTTCACTTCTAATGAAAAAAAAAAAAAACCCAAACCAATTGCCCGTCCTCGATTCTCTCAGATATCTGTACGCTTTTGAGGAATACAACCGCAAGTTGGGCCCAGGCATCACCCGCTCCCTGCCCCGAACCCGCCGACGGTCCTCCTACGGAGAGCTGTGGGCCATGCCCTCGCCCTCCCTGCCCGTCCTGACCAAGATGGACAAGGCCTCGCCCCAGGCCAAGGACGCCCGCAAGACGGAGGAGTCGGAGAGCGAGGAGGAAGCTGGGGTCACCTCGCCCCGCTCCAAGAAGAAGGTCAGGCATGCAACTTTTCCGCGGATGCGCGGATTTCCGTTTTTTTTTTATTCAGCCGTAAAAAAAAACCGTCAAAAAAAAAAATCCGTCAAAAAAAAAAAAAGGGATATTTCTTCTCCCCTAACTATTATTTAAAACACATGCTGAGATCAGGTTAAAAACTTTGATGTTTACTTTTCATTTTGTGTAAACAAAAATTCAATTTTTCGGGTGTATGCCTTGAAAAAGGTTAAAATCTGTCACTCAGCTTAAGTGGTCAAAAACTGCTCAGAATGCACCACCGTGCATCTAGAATCCAAAATTCTCGGGGGCCCTTTATTTAATAATTTCATTCCATGCCTGGAAGGTACGGTACTGCCAGAGTGGGAATAGGGGAGGTTTCTAGTGCTTTACCTATGGACAATGCAGTGTGCCATTTACTGATAGATAATGATGATGTGTTATGCACTAACTCCATTCACAGGTGGTTTTTATAAGTGCAGAATCTTTACACGGCTCTTAGCAAGTTAACTAGCAAATAGATTAAATTTAAATTAAACAAATCAAGGGTATCAAACAAAGTAATTAATCTATGAAAGGTACCAACAAAGTAGTGACCGCAAATCCAAAAATTGGGTATAACTAAGATAATAAGTAGGATTTCAAGTGATATACAAAAATGTTACAAACTGCTTTCTGACAAAACTTACCAAAGTGACACTCTCAAAATTTAGGGGGCCTGATGTTTCAATCCAAGCAGGACCTTTCTCTCCTGCTAGGATCGTAAAGTCAGGCCCACTAAATTTTGAAGTATGATTTCAAATAGGTTTTAAAGTTTTCGAGGGAGTGGATGCTGCATAATTGATACACAATTTGTACACATTGGGCCATTCAGTGTACGTGTTCAGTTACAGCTATGGGTACAATATAGCCCTATTCACTGTGTACATTATGGGTCATTCAGTGTGGCCATTCATAGTGACAGCAGTGGATGCAATGACCCTATTCAGCTTGTACACAAGGGGCCATTCAGTGCACCCATTCACAGCTGCGGATGCAGCGACCCTATTCAGCTTGTACACAATGGGCCATTCAATGCACCCATTCAAGGTCACAGCTATGGACACGGGGATCCTATTCAGCTTGTACACAACGGTGCCGTTCAGCACACTTCAGTGCCAAGCATTCAGCCGTGACTGATACCAGGCCTCCCCGGCCAGCAGAAACGTCTATCACGGTTCCCGTCCCGGCTTGTCTGCTTCAATCCCGCAGGGCAACAAGAAGGCCACCCCGGCCAAATCGGACAAGGAGACGCCGGACAAGAAGGACTCAAAGGCCCGGGAGAAGGAGCGCCGGGAGGAGGAGCGGAAGCAGAAGGAGAAGCAGGAGAAGGAGAGGCAGGAGCGGGAGAAGAAGGAGAAGGAGCGCGCCGAGGAGGAGAGGAAGGAGAAGGCCCGCCTGGACAAGGAGAAGGCGGACAGGGACAAGAAGGAGAAGGCCCTGAAGGAGCGCGGCAAGGACAAGAAGGAGGAGCGGGAGAAGGAGGTGGAGCAGCAGAAACAGAAGCGGCTGAAGGAGAAGGAGAAAGAGAAGGACGCCAAGAGGCGGCGGGACCCGCGGACGCTGGAGGGCCCTGGCAGCAAAGCTGGCGACAAGGAGGAAGAGGAGGAATCAGGCAACGACGAACCTGAACAGAAGTATGTCCTTGAAGAAGAAACAGAAATTGACGACTGTGTTAAATGTTGTTGTCTCTCGGGCTTCCGTTACCAAACTTTTCCGGCCAGTTTTGAGGGATATAGTCATCACTGTTGTCCCAGGCATGCTTTGCAAGTGAGCACGCTTAGTGCACGGAATAGCTCATTGTGGTAAAACAGGGATAGGTTCATGATTACCAAGGTTAACTGTGAATGGACCAATGCCTCTATTGCCTTTTTTACTTGCCTTGATACCTAGCGCAGAGGCCGTATTTGCTTTGCCCAATTCTTACCTTTGGCCATTTGGGGCTTTTAAGAAGAAAAAAAAACGTCCCTTGGCCAGTAGTTGAGAAGTGATTGGTGTGCTCAGATAGAAGGCAGGACGTATACTGTAAGATGTACAGTTGGCTCCTGTGCTTGACCTGCAGGTTTGCATTGGCTCTGGCTATCCTACCAGTTAGCCTTGGTTCCCTTAGAAAAATTTGTCTTCTCGTAGAAATTAAACGCAAGGCCCAAGTACAATGTCAGGTAATGTTAATGTAATACAAGGTAGTGGTCACACCACCCATGAAGAGTCACTGGCTGAAATCTGAATGTGCTGGCCCCACTTAACCCTTGTTCATTTGTTCGTTTGTGTTCTCAAGGCAAGAACACGATCCCTCCATCCAAGCCGACTTTGAGATCGGCGAAAAGATCCAGGTGCAGTACGGCAGGGGACGAACTCAGAAGATATACGATGCCAAGGTAGGACCTCACTCGCTCTCCAAAATCCATGAATTCATTCACCGGCTTTTATTGATCACCGTACAAATTTAGATTCGGATTAATTGCTGGTCTTTCCACACAACGGCCTTTTCACACAAATTGTATCAAGAGCAGGATCATTGTGAGAGCAGGGGTACATGTACTTTGACTGAAACGGACATTTTGAATGCGAGTCCCTGGTGTGAGATCGTAGGGAGTGTACTCTTTTGGAGGCTACTGCCTGAATAGCTCAAGCTAGATACATGTAGATGGGATGGTAGAGCACTTGTACCAGAAGCTAAAGGTTCCATGTTCTAATCCTGGTGCATCCAAATTTTACTTTCTTCCTTCCTTTCATCTAAACATAAAGTGAAGTCAATGGTAAAATCAACTGATTCGCAAAACGCAAATGGTAATTTTATCATCAGTATTTAAAGCCCGTACACACTATTTGCACAAATCCAACATGGTCCATTCGCAATTACTGATGACTGTTTCGAGATTTTCCGGTTTAAACGCACGGTGACTCAATTGAAAATTCTGCTAGGTGCAATTTACAATCTTCGAAGCTGACACAGTTTTCTCGCGTCATGGTTGACGGATTGAGCTGAAACTTTCACAGGTGTGCTATTTCATGCATATGCTGGAATAGACAAAGTATGGACGCGTTTCTCAGACCTTTACCAATAGTGTGTAGGGGCTTTAAGAAAATCTTTGTGTTGATTTTTTTTTTTTTTAAATCACTAGATTGTGGACTACGAAGTGGAGGGTGGGCGCATTGTCTACACCATCCACTACATGGGCTGGAATGTGAGGTTTGATGAGGTCATCACGGCCGACCGCATCCTGGGCTGGGCGGAGAAGAAACGGGAGAGGCAGCAGAAGGACCGGGAGAAGGAGCGGCGGGAGAGGGAGCAGGAGGCGGAGCGAGAGAGGAAGGAGAAGGAGGAGAGAGAGCAGGAGCGCAGGGACAAGGAGAGGGCGCGGCGGGAACAGGAGAGGGCCCGAGAGAAGGAGCAGAAGGAGAAGGAGAAGAAGGAGAAGGAGAGGAAGGAGAAGGAGCGGAAGGAGAAGGAGAGGAAAGAGAAGGAGCTGAAGGAGAAGGAGCTGAAGGAGAAGGAGTTGAAGGAGAAGGAGTTGAAGGAGAAGGAGCTCAAGGAGAAGCAACTCAAGGAGAAGCAGCTCAAGGAGAAGGAGCTGAAGGAGAAGGAGGAGAGGGAGCGTCGGGAGAGGGAGGAGAAGGCTGAACAGGAGGCCAAGCGCAGGAAGCAGGAGAAGGAGAAGGAGCGAGAGAAGGAGCTGAGGAAGGCCCTGGAGGAGAAGGCCGAGAAGGAGAGGAGAGCCTCGGGGAAGAGGGGCCGGCCCTCCGCCTCCAAGGCTCCGTCCACGCCGGCCTCCGGTGCACCGGCCCCCGCCACCAGCCCGACCTCCTCCACCACCACCACCACCACCACCACCACCACCGCTGCCTCCCCGGCCCCAACCACCACCCCCGGACGCTCCGCCTCCCCGCAAGAGGCCAGCAGCAAGTCGCCCATGTCCAGCGGCCGCTCCTACCAGACACGTGCCCGACGCTCGGACAGACAGAGCTTGTCGGATTCGCCCTTTGCCTCCGGCCTCCCGTGTAAGTGACTCAGCCCGAGCATCTCAACAGATACCCGGCGTTATTGATAACCCCCCCTTTTTTTTAATGTGATTTAAAACAGAAACTGAGTGAGAACGTTTGAGCATTTTTGAAACAAGACAACTTGGCAAAGAGAAAAAAAAAATTGACTGGACTGGGTGTTGAAACCTGAGACCTCTGGTTCTGTGCACCAGCGCTCTTACCATCTGAACTATCAAGCTCTTAGATGGCTGCCTTCCCAAATAGTTAACTGGTCTTTTCTCAGATTTAATCGAAAAACAAATTGACCCAAATGTATACCCCGTCAATTGCTTTGTGCCCCTGATTCTCAAGGATGGTTAACGCACTAAGTCGTTCGAAGCCGAGTTTGTATTGATTGGTACGGTTCACTAAGCACACCCCTTTTTTCCCTCATTCTCACAGCCAAACCAAGACCAAGGAGAAGTTCTGGATATTCAGAGAGTGCTACCAGGAGTGAACGTGACTGTAAGCACTGAAGAAGTCATGGCTTGGTCTCATCTCAAATCATCTAATAATCCAGAACTTATATTTAGTTTCTCTTTATAAATTGATCTTTCACTTCCTAATAGATTCCTGGCATTTATATATCTGTGTTATTTTAGTGGTTAACGCTGGATTTGATACTAGCAACTGCAGTGAATCTGGCGATTCCAATGACCGTAATGATTCGAAAAAATTCCAATGCACCTTCTAATCGCTATCTTAAAGGCCCTATACAACATTGGTAAAAGTCAAAAGAGTGCCACAGTTTGTGTGTCAAACCATTAAACATTCCAAAAAAGAAAACCTGCGAAGGTTTTAGCTCAATTGGTAATCTGAGGAAGTACAAAAAGGCAGAAAACCGTAAAGGGTTTCACACCAGATTCTATCAGTTTTCACACTATTCTATCATGACCATCTACAAACTGTTTAAATTAGAAGGAAATCTATGGACATTGATGTTTTCCGATCTTCTCAATGTTGTATTGGACCTTTAAACATTCCAACGATTCTGACGTTGATTCAGGTGTCAAGCCATTTTGCCATTTGACCCAATCAGATTAGGGGTTTGTCAAGCAATGATTCCAGCAAATTCCACTCTCTTCAGTTGATCCCAAGCTTCCAATGATTGAATGGTTCTGAAGCTGAATTCCTTTCAGTTCCACCCGTTTCTGTCAGTCAACCCATCCGAAATCCCTTTGCAGGCTTTCCCGCCTCAATTTGGCACCTCCCGTACTATTTTGCATCTTCCACAGGGTCTGACAGTGAGAACGAAGAGATGGAAGAGAGTAGCTCCCAGGAGAGTGAGCCCCAACCTGCCCCGGAGACCAAGGACAGCCAAGAGTCTGTCCCAGAAGACGACAGGGCTCAGAAAGTCGCCGCAAAGGAAGAGGTGAAACCTGAGGCCGTCGCAGAGGAGCCCGTCGCTGAACAGAAGCCAGAGACGAAGGAGGACAAGCAACACGAGGAGACGATCATCAAGGAGGACATCAAGGAGAAACCGAAAGATGAGGAGGATGCGGAAGAGGCCTCTGAGAAAGTGGAAGACAGTGCAAAGAAAGAGGAGGCAGAGGTAGAGGAGGAGAAAGTCGAGAAGGAGGAGGAGAAGGCAGAGCAGCTGCCGAAGGAGTCGCCGGCCCCAGAGCCTCAGGAGGAGCCCCCTGCCCAGCCTCCGCAGGAGGTCACCAAGAAGAAGGAGAAGAAGGAGAGGAAAGAGTCAAAGAAGGAGGCCAAGGCCAAGGCCAAGAAGGAGAGCAAGGCCAAGAAGGAGCAGTCCCGCCAGACAAGCTCCAGCGACGCAAAGAAGGAGGCCAAGGGCAAGAAGGAGACGGGCAAGAAGGAGACGGGCAAGAAGTCCTCCAAGGCGGAAGCAGTCAAGGAGAAGCAGCAAAAGCAGCCAGAGAAAGAGAGGAAAGACAAGGATAAGGACAAGGACACTGGGGACGAGACAGTGGCCAAAGCAGAGCCGGAGGAGGACATCAAGAAGCTCAAGGGCAGGAAGCGCTCCAGCCGCAAGATCTTGGACGCCAAGTCCAAGAGCAAAGAGGAAGCGGCCAAGGAGGAGACCCCGGGCGAGCCCCTGGAGAAGAAGCGGAAAGAGTCGGACCCGAAGCACGGCAAGAAGTCTGAGACCAAAGCAGACGCCAAGATGGAAGCCGCCCCCAAGGACGAGCCGGCGGAGGCGGAGAAATTGGAGGCCGCCTTTAAGCCGGCCGCTGAGCCCAGCAGCTCTGGCTCGGGCAAGTCATCCTTCAGCTTCAAGGGGCGGCCCTTGCTCTCCACCCCGCCCACGTCGCCGGAGAACTCCCCGGCCGCGCCCTCGTCCCCGGCCGGCACCGGGGAGCGGTCCAAGGGCTCCTCCAATCACGAGGCGGACGACGAGCACGCCAGCGGCAAGTCGGACAGCGACGCCATGATCGAGGTGGCCAGCCTGGTCCAGCGCCGGCCCCCCTCCCCCCACCACGACACCAACTCCACGAGCAGCGGCAGCGCCGCGGCCGCCGATATCGACACGGGCGCGACCGCCGCCCAGGCCACGCCCACGGGCGGGGACACGGTCAGAACTGTCAGGCTGATGGAGGTGGAGGACTCGGCCTCCCCCAAGAAGCGGAAGCGCAAGACCTCAGAGTCGGAGACGGTGGCGCACAAGCGCTCGCGGAAGCGCAGCCGGCGCCAGTCCTCGGTGGCCTCGGCCGTCGCTGAGCGGCGGCGCTCTGCCCACAGGGACCTGCCCCGCAACAGCAGCAGCGACACGGACGAGACCCAGTCGGACCTGAAGCACAGCCACAGGTCGGAGAGGCGAGAGGGGGAGAAGAGGGCATCAGACAGCCTGCCCAAGCCCAGTAGTAACGGCAGCACCAGCAAAGTTGAAGGCCCGCCTATCCAACGCAAATGGAACTTCTTAATAGGTGAGTTCTCACATCGAGTTACAATGCTAATATTGAGTGCAAAATATACAGTTGATAGACATTTTGGAAGTGTTCACGGCATCTTCAAGATTGGTGTGACACCATTAGTCTCATTTTGGACTCAGAAGAGTGGTACCTGGAACGGGAAGAACTGATGTAGTAGAACACGCACACAAGATGTGCATCCACATTGATAGCAGAAGTAATTCTGCAGGAGGACAGTCTGAAGTCAAGAGGCGAATTGACATGCCTGCTGCTCTTTCTCCTGCCCTCTCTCCGTCTCTTCATTCTTGAAGATGTCAGCCACATCAATGACCCCGAGGAGAGGATCTCCCTGATCCAGAGGCAGCTGAACGACCTCCGCAAGATCTACATGCAGCTGAAGACAGAGGTAGCCACCATTGACAGGCGCCGGAAAAAGTTCCGCCGGAAAGAACGGGAAGGTGAGAGAGAGATTGAGCCTTTGCTCTGACAGTGTCGTAGGCCAGAATCTGAATTTCACTGCAATACACAGAATGGATGCGTACTTGTTGACAGAACTACATGTACCAGCAAGTTCTTTTTGAGTCAAAGAGCAATTTCCTATAGCAGCTATTCCTAGCTATTTGTTATACAATTCTAAGATGTACATGTAGTTCATCCTTGAAACTCTTGCATGGTTGCTACACATGTGTACTTTAAAGCCCCTACACAACATTGGTGGAGGTCAAAGAATAGCATCCATACGTTGTCTGATCCAACATATGCATGAAATAGCACACCTGTGAAAATTTTAGCTCAATCCGCCAACCGAGTCTCGAGAAAATCGTGAAAACAGCTTCATTTGTTTCGCAAGAATACAGCATTCAATGCTGGACTGTTCCGAAAAATGGTTTCATTTATATTTATTTATATTTTCATTTTCAAGTCTCGCTAAAACAATCGGAACAATATATTTCTGTGAAATAAATCAATAAGGGTATACTATGGGTACAAGAGAGTAAAACCTGTCACAATTCGTGCGTTGTTGTGGCTTTTGTCAAGAGATTATCCGTTAGAAAAAGGGCCCATTGTGTGTCGTCAATGGACCGTAACGGACTTGTGTGTGTGTGTGCATGTGCGGTGCTGTCAATCCCTGACCGCAGACTCCAGCCTCCACTCCAGGCAGTCAAATCTTCGAGTTGGTCGGCCAAAACATGTTCTGCACTTTATTTCCGAGTGTAACTCTAACCTAACTATAATTGCACAGGGAATATCTGAGTTGAGTAATAGTCCGGCAAATTCTTGGTTTTTCACCGCCAAAACGCACTCCTTGATTTGTGATGATTTTTTTGTTTTCATTGTGGTGTCAATCAAAGCAGGATCATTCTCAAAAGCTGGGACCCTTTCCCTGCTCACGTGCGAGAAAATTCTAGCCAAGATAGAAACATTAGGCCCTCTTATTAGAAATGTGTACAGATCAATTTTTTGGGCCATATACTCCGCCTCGAACATAACGAGCTAGTGAAAGTATTTGCTCTACAATGTTCCACCACACGGGAAGAGGAAACCGGGAAGGCCTCGCACATCGTACTTGCAGTATGTCCAGCACCTCTTGGGAGATACTGAAGGGATGCTGCTACCGGACAATATTGCTTCTCTGGCCCGAGATCGTAGCAGTTTGTAGTCGCCTGCTCCGCAGCAAAATGATGATTGATGACAGTTTAGATCATTACAGTCATGCAAAAATGTGTATACCACTTAACATGCTTTGTTTGTTTGTGTGTTTGTTTGTAGCTGCAGCAGCAGCAGCCATGGCCAGTCAAAAACAAGCAGCAGAGAAGAAAGTCATGGAAAGCACCTAGCCTCAAGCCAAAGCCTGAGTTTATTATTTTCTTCTTTTTCTTCTTTTGTTTTTAAAAAGAAGAAGTCTTGTGTATGGGTATGAGCCAACTTCCCCAGGAAGAAACCACAAAATTTGGTGTGCCAAAGAATATTGTGTGCACTCTTTCCCAAGCTGCATCTTCTATTTTTGTGGGTTTTTTTTGGTGTTGATTCAGTATCCTCTAAATAGCACCATGACAATAACTACTGGTAACTGGCACGAGGAGGGGAGGGGGGGGGGAGTTGCATTTGTGTACATATCAGAATGTTTTCGGGTTTGAATGGAGAGGAAGGTTTGGGGTTCGTCAGTGAAAATTTAAGCGTTTCCCCAGAGCATATCGCAATCTGGTTAGGACAAACAATGAACAGAATAATTTTTGTTTTTTCCTCCAAATAATCTAGGGTTTTTTCTTTGGTTTTTTGTTTTATGTTTTTTAACACCACAGCAGCTCTCTTTACTCGGAATTTTCTTCCGCATGGAAAAAAAAGGGTTCAACCAAAAGAAATTGCTTTTTCGCTGCAAGAAATTGCCCCAAAATCTATCTATTTATCTATCTAAGGCATACAACTGTTCATCAGATGGTACCTGAATTCCCTACCAAAGGTCGGTTCAGATGGGAGTTTCCCCGTTTTTGTTTTTGTTTTTTGTCAAGAGTCTAAAAAGCTTCTTGTCCAAAAGCAAGGTCGGTACATGCTGCATGCTTGCGATGGGGCATGCTGGGATAGGTTTGCCCGCTGAATGCTGTCATAGGAGAAAGCAGCATTGAATGGGAGCGCAAGCAACTGGCTTATGTGTCCGGACTAAAGATAGAATGAATGAGGCCGTTGCCAGAGACCCTCATCCTTGTATATTTATCGAGATTTCTAGGAATTTTCTGTATGCGGACCCTGTATCGGGATAGACTGACAAAAAGGAACATTTACGAGCTTTTTCTGTTCTTGTCCGCGGCAAGTGCGAGCACCTTAATGTTGCAGGAAGACATTCAGGGTGTCTATTGGTCTTGTGATGCTGGAACACTCTTGGCCACTGCATGGCGACACTGGTGAACACTGTCGTCTCTGTATCGGAGTCCCTGGTACCAGTCAACTGAATTCAAGCACTGTTGCCCATCGGTGGCCCACTGTGGGACACTCTGAACAGAGTGACTCAGTACAGCTAGTGAGAAATTCAGCCAATACAACATTGGGAAGATCAGGAAACATCGATGTCCACAGATCTCTTTCTAACTTACACAGTTTGTAGATGCTCATGATAGAATCCTCATGTTGAAATCTTACGGTCTGGGATGCTTTACTTTTTTCGAGAAATTTTCAGTCAAACATCGAGAAATAGTTTATTACTCGCGAGTAATTAACCATTTCTTACACAACAGAATGGTGCATAAACCGTGATGGGTTTTTTTTTCTTCCATTTTTCTACATTCTCAGATTACCATTTGAGCTAAAACCTTCGTAGTATTGCTTTTTTGGAATGTTTTATGTTTTAAAACACGAACTGTGACAATCGTTTGACCTTTACCAATGTTGTACAGGGCCTTTAAGAAAAGGGATGATTTGGGACACCCCGGACGTTCTGGGATTTGAAAGCCAGTTGTTGGTGTCCAAAAACTGGCAGGGGGTAGAATCATGCCAGAGTACTGGGTATGTTTTTGCCGAAACTTATTTTTATTTATTATTCAATTGTGTGGTCATGTGATGTGTTTTTTTTTTAAATCGAAAATCAGGGCTTGTGTACATAAAAGTTGACTGCTTGAAACTTCCATTCAGGGTTTTTGCATTCTCAGGATTGTCCTTTTTTTTTCTTCTTTTTTTTCCGTCTTAATGTTGTTCTCCTTTGGATGGTGTAGCAGTGTGGCTCAGTAGAAAGTGGGCATTCAGGTTCCAGACTTATTCTGCGCACGGGCAGAATTTGGACCAAGGCAGAGGTGCACTATTTTTTAGATTGTATATCTAGACTGACGATAGTGGTTCAGGGTTGCAAGCTTTAAAAAAAAGAAAGATCAAGAACTTGTGACTTTTAAAAACATTTTGAGACAAACTAATCTCTTCACAAACAACTTTGAAAATGGTCCCAGCCAGTTTTTCCTGTATTCATTTTTTCATTTTTACATTGAAAAAAGCTGCATCCATTTTGTGATCCCTGAACTGCAGTAGCCAGGTTTACAACAATGGTTTGTTTGCATCAGACTGAAACGGGATCATGATCCCTGGAGATAAATGGCAAGAAATGGTTAAATGGTTCTCACTGGCGCCCCTAGCCCAGCAAAGACGTGTTGACTACTTGGGAAGGCCACCATCTAAGGGCTGGATAGCTCAGATGGTGAGATTCCTGGTACACAAATGAAAACCAGAGGTCGTTTTCTCTGCCATCGTTCAAACTTTGGAAATCAAAATGTACTAAAACTTTGGGGGACCGATGTTTTGACCCTAGCAGAATCTGTCTAAAAATTGGAAAATCCTGACATTTTGGACTATTCTTGAGACGTGAGACGTCTTTCTCCTTACAAATTGCTCCCGTCAAAAAAGTAATGCAGTGTGTCTGGTTAGAATGAAACTTTTTGTTTTCTTCAATTGGTATTTGATGCTGTTGAGTCTGATTGAAAAATTCATATCAATATTGAGCAGGGCAAATATCTAGAAAGGTTTCTCGCAAAGATTCCAGCAACAGAAAGTTTCTGAGAATTTTGATCGTGTATTTTTTATTTGAATGCTATTCACAAGTAATAAGAAGAAAACATTGAAATACTTCATGAAATTGTACATATATATGTTGGCTTTTTTATTTAAGAACTTTTACAAGCTGAACGGTAAGGATAGTGGCTTTAATACACCGTTCGTGTGAGTGTATATTATTCAATGACATTTTTTACCGGTTGAGTCTCCATGGTACCACCACAGTTTGCAAATGCCAACTGATTTGAATATTAATGAAAATGAGTTTGCATGTTTGAATTATTCGTAGTGTAGGTGTACAGAGTATTTTAGTAGATCAAGCTTATTTCTTTGACCGAGATGAATATCGAGATTAAAATTGTGAAATGGGATGAATTCATTGGAATTGTTTTAATTGATATTTCGATGACAATGGCATTTTGTTTTGTGCCAATGAAACATGAGAGGCAAACTGTAAAGAATGGGATAGGGTGAGAAACTGCCTTTTTAACCCTGTCCTGCGTGTGCATTTCTGTTTTTGCCTCTTGCCAATTTTGTCGTCTTTATTCTTTATTTTTCATATTCCGTACAGAATAATGATTAATTGATAAAAAAATCAATTAAATGACCAATTATTTTCAATTGCCGTTATGCAATTGTTGCCAGATATGATTTGGTGTCATCAAAAGTATTTTTTTTTGTTATCCGAATCGCATTGTTCAAAGTGTGCATGAATGTCACAATGCAACTAAGCAGAATGACTGGATAACCAGCCTTTGTCTACAGCATATTCTTCCACAACTAAAGACCTTCTGGGGGCCACTTCTAAAAACAACATTCGACCACAAAATTGTACATAAATGATAGTCTACTGATATCTTCTTTTTTTTTTTCTTTTTTTTTAGATTTAGAACTCTAAATGTACAGTTAACACAAGTTTATGTCTCATCTTAATTTCATGATAGAGAAAATTGTGTGCGTCCAACTGTAGCTTAAAATCAGGCTCACAATTTGAATGAAGAATTGTTTGAATTGAAATTTGGTAAATTATGTACAGACAGATCAATGACAAGGCATTTGTTCATATTCTGTATTCTAGTATCTGTCGTATACATTTATTTTTTTTCCCCCGTTTCTTTCTGGTCAAATAAAAAAACATCTTGCCTTGACGACTGGATGTGCCATTCTGATGTATTATTGGAGCAAGTCATTTTCATTCAAAGACGTCAAAGGGAATTATTGCTGTTTGTGGTTCATCAATTGTCAACACACTATTAAGTCAACTCCTTCCAGCTGCGTGGTCCAGTGGTCAAGACATCTGCTCTAGAAAGCAGGAGTCCCAGGTTCAAATCCCGCCCAAGCTGGCTACTTATAAAAGTAGTGTTTATTCCACAGAGTAGGGCAAACCCTTGTTGGATCAACCCCTTTCTGTTCTGTACATCTCGAGACTGTAGTATACAACTTGTGTGGTGAGTTGTGCTGCTTAATATGTGCCTTGGTGGCAAACTGCTCACGAATACCAGTTCCCAAAGGGATCAGAGTGCAGTTCAAACCTTTGGGCATGGCTTCCATATGCTCTAGTTGAATCATGGGCTGTGCACAGGAACACCCTTGGCCACGGCCATTCTTCCATTCAGTCAGCCATTCATCCAGACCCCACTTCAGTATAATAATGTATACACCAGCCAGTTTCAAAAGACAAGCAAAATAATCTTTAAAAAAATAAGGTCACAGGATGTTCCAGGAGATATAAATTTATGTATCCCTCATTCACCAGTTCCTGTGGCAAAATCTGCAAATAGTTCCAAAGTCTAGGGGCAGTGGCTGCAGCCACTTGCTGTGCAGCATCTTTCACAGGTGAGTGTAATTTGACATCAAGGCATGGATCCATACAGGTCTGTAGTTGATACATGTACATGTATCCGTCACAGCCGACTGGTCGCTCAATTCTCAGGACGATATCCTCTTGCCTTTCTTCGGCCGGGCCAACGCCTTCCTGCGGCCTGCCACCGGTGCCCCCCTCTTGGCCTGACCTTTGCCCTTTGACCTGGCCGGGCCTGTCTTGGACTTGCGCTGCTGGGCTGGTCTGCGGGGACTGGTGCCCGTCATTTTAGGCCTTGGACGGCTCTTGTCCTGCCCCGGCCTGCCCTTCCCCTTCGGGCCCCCTCCTTGTTTCAACTGCACTCTCTTGGCGGCATTTGTGGCACTGTTCAGTGAGGTTAAGGCATCACAATTATCCCAGCTGAGACCCAGTGCCATGACACACAAATCCAGTTTTACAATCCTACGATTCCCAATGGCTTTGAGCATCATTCATGTTGGGAATCTCAACAGTTAGAGGGCCTGACGTTCCGATCCTAGCAATAGGCAAAGTGCTGTTGAGATTTATGTATGCCGGTAATTTTAATCAGTGAGAGTTTTGCAACGGTTTTTGCATTAACGGAATGTTGGGAATCTCAACTTGTTCATAGAGATGCAGACTTCATCAACTATCTGTTCTAGCTTTGAGAAAGGTCCTTCTAGGATCGAAAATGTCAGGCACTCTTAATCTATGAAATTTGCAATTTGGTCATTTTTAGTCAGTTAGCAGTGGAAATATATATTAAAGCAGATCAGTGGATTGAGGTTCACCAGGTGAAAGGCGTAAATAAAAACAAAGATCCAGTGGGAGAATAGGCTGTTTAACTACACTTTCTTGTATTAAAATCTAGGAATTTCTTATGACAACTTCAGGACGGCACTTCAAGTAATCTCTTCAAGTAATGAAGAGTGCATGAGCTTCTCTGGCACCAACTTCCTCAAATGCAATGACAAAGCATCGGAAGAAATGGTTGAAGTGGTTTGCATCCGATGAAGGAGTTGCTGCTACAAAAGCTTATGCAGTCTTCCCCACTGGTTGGCCTTCAAGCGCTATCCCAAAGTTATAGATATAACATGATGTTTGCGTCGAGGAGAATGTAATTCAAAGAGGTTTTGCCCTTACTCGACGTGATAAACACTGAATGCTCAGTGCTTTGCCCGGTGCCTGATAAAAATATTTCAGGTAGCTCGGGCGGGATTCGAACCCGCGACTCCTGAATTCGAACCCGAATTTGAACCCGCAACTCGGGAGTCACGGGTTCGAATCCCGCCCGAGCTGAATTATCCCAAAGTTGTCATTTTCCGCAACACATGCAACAGACACGCAAAGGATATCTGCTTCTGCTTGGTGGCTCTCTGCACCCGGATGTCGCGTCCTGCCATCCGACTGCCGTCCATCTTGAGGGCAAACTCAACTGACACATCCTCCTGGGGGTCAAAGGTCACAAGGTCACAAGGTCATCTGACCGATGCTCTACTACCCCAGCTATCCACATGTTTTCAGTACCAGTTGCTTTTTCCCTTCATTTGTGTATTCAAAATAGGCAATTTATTCAAAACAAGAGCAAACAGCCAGGGTAATTTCAAACAATTCAGGGGAAAAAATGCAAATAGAGTTTAACTTTAGTTGTTCGAAGACAACGTGGGATCATTCTTCATTTTCAAGGCAAGGCAGTGGGAGTGCGCTATTAAGCCACTTACGGCAAAGAGCAGGTAGCCAAAGCCCTTGCCCAGGCCTGTCTTGCCGTCACGCACCACTCGGACGTTCTCCACCGTGCCGCACTCCTCAAAGTGCTCCCTGACCGTGTCGTCTTTGACGTCAAAGGGCAGATTGCCCAGGAAGACAGAGCGCTTGGTGTCGTGCTGTTGGAGGGGGGGGGGGAAGAGGTGAGGGCAGAAATTGTGGTCTGAGATATCAACACTAACACTGAAGAGGCATCTTTGTGTAGTGGATGCAAGTGCGCCCTCTCTCAGTGGACGCATGCTCACGCCCCACGTCGATTGACCTCGGGCAAGTTCAAGTCCAAATCGCCCTTCAGTTAGAAGGATGGCCTGCATCGTGGTACCAGATTGTGGCCGTGAGGTTCCCTAGGGTCACCTGGACTGAGCGTGTTCAGGTTGGTGCACGAATTGCAAGTCATT
The DNA here is from genome assembly GCA_949987565.1 of Luidia sarsii. NCBI lineage: Eukaryota > Metazoa > Echinodermata > Asteroidea > Paxillosida > Luidiidae > Luidia > Luidia sarsii. The sequence goes on along the minus strand of OX465101.1, from coordinate 25,995,182 downwards.
CAGATTTTGTAATTTGTATGCATTTGTACATACTGTACACTATATTTTTCTGACTACGGTATATTGTACACCGTGTGTATAATTATATTCACTGTATTTCTGACACAGGGTGTCTATCTAAGACCCCTCATGCTACATGTGTTGTCCGACCCCGTTTCATCATGGTCCGACCAAGGATTGAGTTCCCACCCCATTAGTCACCACCACATTTGTAACAGTTCTACACTAGGAGGGATATACAAAAATATTGCAAACTGCTTTCTGACTAAAATGACCAAAATGCAAATCTCAAAATTTAGTGGGCCTGATGTTTCGATCCTAGCAGGACCTTTCTCAAAAAGATCTCACCCTACCAGCTTTACTCTTTGCCCTTTGTTTCTCATCCGTGTCCTATTCACTCTCTTCCCCCCTCCTTCGTGTACATGTATCTGTTTTGTCCTTGTCACTCTGCCTTTGAGAAAGGTCCTGCTAGGATCGAAACGTCAGTCCCACTAAATTTTGAGTTCTACACTAGGTTATAATTAGGATATAATTCTGCAAATCATCCTTGGTCTCTAGTACACACACCAGTCTGCGCATGTAGGCTGCAGCCAACGGTTATACGTGCATTAGGGTCAATGCAAGAGGCCATGTTCCTTGTCTGGCGTATGAGGGGTCACGGGTCTGTGTCTCCGTCAGGGGTCAATGATCTTTATGCATGGGTCAGAGGTCCGTCAAGATACCCGGTCATTTCCAAAATCCATTATAATGACTTCAAATTCACTATTGACCGCAGGAGAGAGCTGCGTCTACTATGCATCTCTAGGCCTATACATAGCCAGACTCACCTTTCTGCTGTTGGCAGCCAAGTCTACCCTGATGTGGTTCTTTTCAATCAGCTTCCCATTCCTGGCAAGGCAATAAAACCAATTCCTTCTTAGGACAAAGGATGGATGTTACCGTAGCCATTACCGTGACTCTTGATTATTTTGCCAAAAATAATTGAAAAATGGCAACAAAAAAATTTCTCCCGTGGAAGCATGCTATCCCTCGATCTTCCACAGTAAAAGTCCCACAATAGACAGTGTAAATCTCGTGGTGAAAAATGCCACCATACACTTCCGGGCACCTCCGCGCCGTCTGCTATAATTTTGAATGCATTATTACATAATGAAGAAAGCCTCTTTCCAAATAAAAAAACCCAGGTTTATGGATTAAGTATATTAAAAATATAAAAAGCTAAAAATCAGCAAAAAAAACCTACAAAAAATGAGAATACTGCAGAGAAAACAAATAAATATAACCTGACCTTCATCTTACGGTTGTAAGTACAGTATTGCGAATACGGCCCGACTGTGGTACATGACGTGAGCATTACTACTTCAGTGCTTGTATCGCGCCGAAGTTGGTGTGGTTTGCATTGGGGCCAGAAAAGCGCCTTGTACTGTACTGTGCATGTGGATACCGTACACTAAACAAAACGCGCGACTTCGTTAGCCAGTACACGTAGGTACTTGCATTTACAAGCCTAAGGTAACAAGTTCAATCGTCTGGGAACACGGCTATCACCTCTTGTTGCATAGGTTCTACGGTTTCAAACGTGAAAACGTAAATTTATTGTAACTATTTTTGTCTGTAAAACTCTTGTTTTGTCTGCAAAATGGGTCTTTGTCATGCTTCGTATCGATTTGTTCTAAGCTGAAAAGAGTCTTTGTTTAAAATGTGGACAATAGTGGTGCCAAGATTCGGAGGCTCCGTCGCACAATAAAACCAGCGGCACTCTGATTTTGGAGGTCCCGGCGTGAAGTTGTTAATGATGGCACTATAGGTTCCTCATCAATTCGATGACAAAAACTCACCGCTTGAGTGCCTTCTGAGCTGCCTCCATGTTCTGGAATACGACGTAGCTGTTCATGGAATTGCGCTCCGGGTGAAACTGTTTCCTGGTGGGTTGGTACCAACAGACTCCTTGTATTAAGTTGTCTGGCTTTCAAAACAAGCAGTTTACTCAGCAAAATATATTCACAGCGCAAGAGCGCCCGCTCAAGCAAAAATCAGGTCCAGAAAGTAAGGGGGGGGGGGGTCGAGTTTTTGTCAATCATCGAGATAAAATCCACCTCTTTTGCCTAGCCCTATATCTAGCTAGGCTTCCACAACCCCTTCCAATAATTTACAACAATCAGTTGTTTGCATCTGAATGAAAGCGGGGGTGTGATCCCTGGAGATATAAGGCAGTTAATGGTTGAAGTGCTTCTGACTGGAGCACCTATCCCGGCAAAGACTAGTTGACTATTTGGGAAAACCACCACCTAAGGGCTGGATAGATCAGATGGAAGAGCACCAGTAAATTACGCCAGATGTCTCGGGTTCAAGTCCCAGTCCAGTCAAAATTTGTCTTCGTAATTTTGTTTGTTTAATTTGCTCAAAAGCTCCCAGCCATTTTTTCCTTTTTAATTTTTTTAAAATAATAATTCAAGATGTACAGTGTGCACTTAGACCTACAATGTAGTACCCCCCCCCCCCCCGGGCAAGTTTGCTCTGGCCTTGGCATTCCACTGCTTCCTGTCTCATTCAGGGCACACAGTGGCCTCGCACTATGGATGCAGAAAGCCAAGGCCTGATCTAATCAAACTCTAGCAGCAAGGTCCAACTCCAGATCTAGCCAGATCATGGTCTTATGTGGTAAGTTTGCGGTGACACTGTCTTTCAAAAGGGAGTATGGCTGATATCAGTAACTCAACTCTTTGGACAGTGCATGCTCTGCCCATAGTCAGGAGACGGCGGGATTCCAACTACCAATGGTGCTTAGATAAGGGTAGCCAGGGTGCCAGTCTGACACTCTGTTCCATCAGTAAAGTGAATATAAATGGACAAATTCACACGTATCTTTCAATTGTCGGTAACACTGGGCACGCAATAGACGATTTCTGGCTAATTACTCCAAAAACCAACATCAGCCAATTCTTAAACTTGGGTTGTTTCAGGATTACTATATGAAACGTTCCTCTGATAGTTGACGGTAGCAATAGGAAAGCAATTGACAAATCCTGGCTAAACAATGTCAGCCAAAGGCTTGTATGAAACGTTTCTCTAAGATGTTTGGGATAATGGAAACGGAGAAGCCAGCTTACGTGTGAGCGATGACTCTCTTCGGAAGTTCCGGATCTGAGGGAGCCTTAGAGGGATGGGGAGGAACAGGGTCAACGTTAATTGATTAAACTCATAAATAATCAGAATCAGTCTTGTCAACCCCAAATGTTTCATTAATTTTGGTTAATGCAACTGATCCCTGACGGATTGACCAAATTGCAAGCACATATACATGGCATACAAGAAAGCTTGGACCATCCTGGTGCATCATTGTCTGTTTGACTGCATGAACAAAACTGTGGCTTGGATCGGATTCAAAGTCGTCACTCAGCTTCCTGGTGCAATCGGTTTATAGTTCTTACCCAGTGGGGTTATAAATCTTCATTTCAATGATTAGATTTGATTAGACGACTAAACTGACTCACCACAGACCGGAACCGGATGCTTTTGATTTCTCCAAATTTTTTGAACAACTTTCGCAGTTTCTGCAAATGAAAGGAAAAAAAAAAATGCACTTTGAATATAAAACAAAGTAAAGGAAAACTGACTGGGAAATTGGAAACAATAATAAACAAGAATCTGCAATGAGCATATGACTGGACCAGGACCACCGACTTAACGTACCAGTGCTCTTACCACATGAGCTATTTAGCCCAATAGGCAAGTATCTTTGCCGTGGTGGGTGCGCCAGTCAGAACTCAGAAGCAAATGGCATTGAGTTAAATTAAATTAATAGTAAGGTTTCTTGCCCCTTTTCAGAGGAATGCCAAATTCCTATCAGCAGCCTTCTTGAGTCCCTCTATCTCTATCTCCTCCTTTCCTTAGCCCTTAAAGGCCCTACACAACATCGGTAAAGGTCAAACGATTGCCACAGTTTGCATGTCAGACCCTCTAAACATTCCAAAAAAGCAATCCTGCAAAGGTTTTAGCTGAAATGGTTATCTGAGAAAGTGAAAAAAGACAAAAAAAATGTCACGTTTTTTTTCATCGTTCTGTAGTGTAATAAATAGTAGATTCCTCGCGAGTAATAAACTATTGGTTGATGTTTTAGTGAAGATTTCTCGAGAAATACAGGATCCCAGACCGTAAGATTTCAACATGAGGATTATATCATGACCATCTACAAATGGCGCAAATGAGAAGGAAATCTGTGGACATTGATGTTTTCTGATCTTCCCAATGTTGCCTTTAACCTTGAGTGGCTTTAAAGCCTTGTTTTGGGCGAATTTGCATAAAAAATAAACTACTGCTGATCTGCTGCGTAGGGGATAATGCAGACCTCGAGTGTCATAATTTTTTCAGGGCAAGGCCCCTTAGGCCATGAACAAATTGATTGAAAAAGCCTTGCCAAAGGTACTGCTAGGATCCCAGCATCACACAGAAACCTACCTGTGTATGCCACTTTCCAATTCAATTGATGGTACGTGGATGGTTATTTCTATTCAAACAAACCAAGGAAATATTGACTGGGAACTTTTGAACAATTTGAGAAATTGCCAAAGAAAACTTTGACTGGACCAGGACTTGAACCCGAGGCCTCTGGACTAACGTACCAGTGCTCTTCCATCTGAGCTATCCAGCCCTTAGATAGTGGCCTCCCTTATAGTCAACTAGTCTTTAAGGGGGTGGGGTCGCCAGTCAGAAGCAAGTCAACCATTAACTGCCGTGTATCTCAAGACACCCCCGCTTTCATTCAGATGCAAACTTATTATTGTAAACCTGGCTACGGCAGCTCGGGATGGTGTAATTGCTTCTGACTGGCGCCCCCAGTTATTGTTTCTTCAATCAAAATCTTCACTCAAACATCAACAAATAGTTTTTTACTCGAAAGTACAGTAATAAACTATTTCTTACACTACAGAACAGTGCAAAAACCGTGACTTTTCTACTTTTTCTACTTTTTCAGATCACCATTCGAGCTAAAAAACCTTCGCAGGATTTCTTTTTTGGAATGTTCAATGGTTTAATACACAAACTGTGGCAATCATTTCACCTTTACCAATGTTGATTAGGGCCTTTATTAAAACAAGACTGAAACATAAAAAAGCAAAGCCCAAAACTGACCTTCTTATTGTATGAGAGAGGGAGATTACCGACAAATACTGTCCTGCTCGTCTCCTCGGGAGTCGGCTTGTATCTTTCCCTTGGCGGTTCTTTTTTCGGTTCGCCCACTTCTGTGTGGACATCTTTCGAGCTAGCTTTGCTGGGGCTCACGGCGTGTTTTCCGGATGAAGGACCTTTCTCTTCGGGCGTTTGGCTTGTCTGTTGTCTCTCGTTGCCTTTCCTGGGGTCAAGAGAGTGACATGTATGTGCCTGGTTGTATCTGCTCTGTGCACACACTGTAGAGGGCGCTGTACCTTTATTATGATGGTGACTCTCCTGGGACAAGGCATGGTTTATTGTGCTTTTCCTTTTAAAGTTTCCCCTAATCCACATTACAGTGATGGGCCACCTTGAGTATTTCTCCCCAAAACTCAAAAGTCAAAAGCATGACAGACAAAGTAGACACAAGAAAACAGTAACCTAGCATCATGTGGAGGGTTTGCGGTGACACCGTGTAAATCATCTCATTTGAGACAGAGTGTGGAGCCCTCTAAAAAGAGCTGGTAACTCAATGTGTACTCCACTCATCAAAAAGAGTTGGAATCTAGCAGTTTCCTGAGTACACACTGCCTGAAACAGTGAGTTACCACCTCTTTTCAGAGCCATACTCCATCTCAAAAGAGATGATTTACATGGTGTCACCGTAAACCTTTGACTTGGTACTTCCACCATGCAATCCTTCAAATCTTATCTAATCTAGCATCAGAAAAGTAATGCATTATAACTATTTCTGAATACTGTCAAAGATAAATGCGCACTATGGTGTCAGAGCCACTTTACGATCCATGAAACATCAACTTAGCGCATCCACAACAAACTGAACACATATATTCACCATAATTAGGATTTATAGTGGCCACCTCAGGCCCTCTCAAGTTTCCAGAAGACTCATTGACAATACACTGCCTCTAGACCATGTAGACCAGAAAAGCTGGGGGACAACTTGCTAATTGTTTGGCTATAAGCCAGGTACTCCGTGCATGGCATCACGACCAAAGAGCCAGAGGCCTGATTAGCGCCAGTAAGACCAGACAAGAAGCACGAGGACAAGAAGCGTGTTGACATGTTGCAGTGCAGGCCGTGCACTAAAGCACTTTTAAAAGTCATAACAATGTGGACTCTATCAGACATTATAGAGGTTTTCCAGTCACGTGCTTTTTGCTGGTCAGTGTTCATTTCATGTGGATGTACGCGGAACGCCCGCGCCTTGGAGTCATCAAAGTGTCCGATGGAAATACTCAGATTCGATATCTGCATGCGCTTCCGCGGATTTGGACGCTCCTGCGGACATGCTAATCACCCTTTGGCGGTCAAGTGACATCATGTGAAAAACCTCTATAGAACGATTTCAACATGTGATTCTCAATTCTGAAATTGTACACGAGTTGGAAGCACAGATGTCGTCATGCACTGTGTGCCTGACTTTTACTATAGTCACACTCATTCCCCTCACCACCAAAAAAAAATAAAAATAAATTTTTAAATAAAAAGACTAATTTTTTTGTTGGGATGTACTTTTCAATTAGCTCTTTCTTCACGATATGTGACCTCTGACCCTCCGCACTACTGGAGTCCTGCCTCTCCCGGCCGCTCCTGGCCCGGGGGGTGAACAGCGCCCTCGTCGGGCCGCCGGGGGGCGCCACTGCTGCTCCAAACATGGCGGCGAGCTTGGTCTTGGCCTGCTGCCGCCGCTGCTGCGTGCTCTCAGCCGGCTGGGTGGACAGCATCGTGGCGATCTGACCCACGCAGTAATCTGGGGCATGGCTACTGCTCCTGTCTTGTTGCTGCACAGCCTTGGGCTGGGCCGGTCCACTCTCGGGATCAGCCGGTGACATTGACAGGTTGTCCCTTGAAAAATCAAACAAAAAAGTAAATGGTTTGTGTTTGCATCCGAATGGGAAACGCGGTGTGATCGTTGGAGATTTACACCAGTTGCTTCTGACTGGTGCCCCCACCTCGGCAAAGATAGCTGACTAGTACTATTGCAGTAGGCTTACCGGTAGGGCTAGAGCTCAGGTGGTAAGTCAACACAGATCAACACACAAATCATTTCAGAGGAGCTTCTAGCGGCCCAGTAGGTGGGACTACTTATTAGTTATTACTACTACTACTACTAGTATTACAGTATTAGTAATATTAGTTATTACTAGTAATGTAGTACTATTACTACTACTAGTACTATTATTAGTATTACTGTATTATTACTAATACTGTAATAGTAATAGTAATACTGTATTACACAGTATTACTATTAGTAATACTATATTACTATTAGACGCGGCGGGACGCTAGAGTAGTGCGACAGACAATCTCAAAACTCCGGCGTTTAAGGGGAGCTCCTACTCCTAGCAGCCCAGTAAGTGGGACTAGGACTAGTACTAGTCCGAGTAACTTGGACCCGACAAGTCACCCTTTTTTATCGAATTTTGAGATTCGGGTGACTACAGACAGTCACCCGAATCTCAAAATTTCAAAATTCGATAAAAAAGGGTGACTTGTCGGGTCCAAGTTACTCGGACTAGACTACATCATGTACTACTACCTACCTTGTACCTAGTCCCACTTACTGCGCCGCTAGTACTAGTACTAGTAGTAGTACTAGTAGTAGTACTAGTACTAGTACAGTAGTAGTAGTAGTAGCTCCCCTTCCAGTTTGGAGATTATCTGTCGCACTAGCTAGTGCGACAGATAATCTCCAAACTCGTTTAAGGGGAGCTACTACTACTAGTACTACTTACTACTACTACTACTAGCGGCCCAGTAAGTGGGACTACCTAGTACCAAGTACCAAGGCAATACAATACTCAATACAATACTAATTACTAGTATATGTATTGAGTATTGTATTTGGAGCTCCTAGCGGCCCAGTAAGTGGGACCAAGTCATTACATGGCGGCACACATAAACATAACGGCCTGGGAGACACGTAAAATGAACGGGCTTTTTGATGCATGAGAATTGAGAAACTTTTCGGTAGCCTACCTAGCTTTCTTCTTTTTCTTCTTCAAAATCATGTGAGTTGTATCTTCACTCGTTCGTTCTGTGGGACCTTTATTTTCAGATTTCATCTTCTTGTACTCAAGTTGTAAGAAGTAATAACTAATAATAATATTAATACTAGTTGTAATTGTAGAGTCGGCGATTGTCATGAAAACAGAGGCTCTGAAAACATGTGCTCCTCACCACCAGACTGAACCTAGCCCTGAGTTTCGGCTGGCTAGCACGTAAAGCGCTACGGTATCCCATGATTGACACAAAATATTTGAATTGCGTTTTTGGTAATTTAAACATTAAAATAAGAGAGAGACTGTATTGCAACGTTGTGATAACATGATTCTACACACAATCAGTTTGAATACTTTTTTTTCCAAAAACATTTATTTTCCAGATAAAAAAAAATGAATATACAGGATTTGACTTCAAAATAAAACGAATCTCGAATACTCCTCTTTTAGAAAAGTGAGTGTACCCTACGCATTCCACTTAAACCTATTAAATTGAATATCATCTGAAAGAGTACAAAACTCTACAGAGGATATATGCATTCCAGATTTGATTGGTGCAACCATTCATTCAGCCTGATAAATTTAACAATGACCAAAATAAACTTTCGGTCAGAAACTCGCTATACGCTAATAGTAATATGCATTTTTCTGAGAGCTCGAAATACTCCTCTTTTGGAAAAGTGAGTGTACCCTACGCATTCCACATAAACCTATTAAACTGGATATCTACAAGAGTACAACATTCTACAGGGGATATAGGCGTTCGCGATTCAATTGGAGCATGGAGGCTCCTTATTCCTCCATGATTGGAGCAACCAAAACAAGCAAAAACACAATTCAAATATTCTGTGTATTGGTTGGGACACCGTAGTGGTTTACGTGCGGTGACATTCCGGCCAGCCGAAATTCAGGCCCAAATTTAGGCCAGGTTCAGTCTGGTCTCCTCACAGACATAAATAACCTGTTTTATTACTGTCAATAATATCATTGCCAATGTCCAATAATGTATCAAAAGCAGTGCATTGTCTGGCTAAATTAAAAGTCTGGATAGCTCAGAATAATGGGAAGTACCGGTGGCCCAATACCGGTGATACCAGGTTCAAAACAGTCAAACAAACATGTTTGCTATCTTTCTTTCTGGATCATGGAACAATCCCGCATTTTTTTTTTTAAACGTTTGCACGAGATTTCTGCCTTGGGAAAGACCGGTCCAACATTGCCAGGTTTGGCTCTGTTTGTCGGTAGAGTGGTTTTGGGGTCGCCAAATTGGTTGTTTTGACTGGCGCCCTTGTATTAGCCTAACCATGGAGGCCTAACAGACGGAAACAGGTTGAAGTCATGCGTCAAGTTTTGTTATCTGCTGACAAGTGAAAGAATATACCGCCTGCTCCAACCAACCGCTTCATGATTACATTGTACTGGGGCCGGGAAAAGGGATACAATTTGGTTCCCGAAACACCATTAACGATAGACAAACTAAAATAGCCAGTAGCTTTGAAATTGTCTTTGATTTGTGCTTAAATGACCTAAGACGTGACGATACATCGTATAAGATGAAGGGATGAGATGATGAGTCGTGCTTTATGTTGGGTTTGTTAAAATCGGATACCACGCGGGATATCAAATAATGATAAATCGACTGTTTATCTAAACTTTGGAAAAGTTTATCTAAATTCCAGACTTTTCATGTAATTATTCAAAAAAAATCCAGCATGGAAATGCGACTTCCTTTTTAAATTTCATCATGATAGCCAGCATTGCTTTGTTACTTGCAATACCTAATAATACTTCACAACATATTTACAGGGTACACTGAACCCATGGACAAAATAACAAACAATAGATCGCTGCTTTTCAAAATGGAGCCTTCAAGTATTTTTCTTTATTAAATCTCTTCTGAAGTTCTGACCAATGTTAGTGACTATCTTGTACCGAGTTCATACTGATGTGCGGAAATTATGCTCTTAAATTTGTGCTGGTGTTCAGAAGACCTTCACAAATTTAGAATCGGAATTCAACACCCAACAAAAATGCTTCCCATAACTGAAATTCCATACAGCCTGTTGGGCCATCAAAATTGGGCAATGGATACAAGCAAAACAATTAAAAACCACAAGAAGCGTGGAATAAGTTTTAACCCATAAAAAAAGAGAAAACTTACAAGATATACCATACAGTATAACGATAAACAAAAGGAATTTGATGATACATAACAGAAATAACATAAAGTAAATGCTGGAAAATATTATACCTATGCTCTATATAATTATAAAAGGCTGCAAATAATACCCATGCCTATGTGAATATTACTCATATATTTAGCTCGCTGGTGCTAATAAAAAGCAGAATACAAAATACTGTCAAAACAAGGAATGAGTGAAGGTATACAAGTATGGAATAATGAAATGCCTGTTGCTGTAGCAATACCCTTAATATTTTTCTTAAAGTATATATACATGTATTATAATTTTCTCTGGGGGTATATTATGTACAAAAAATAGCACAGTCGGTGCAGATAAATGATATTGTAAAATCTAGGGTTTTGAAATAAATATTATTACAATGCGGCCATAATCATGATTTGACGACAAAAACGTACACGTACATATGAATAAAACAGAATGGGATTTGTTATCAAATGATTCTATTTTGGTGGCTTGATGCCGGAAGGGAAATGCAGGGAACAGGGAAGGCCAAACTAGTCAAATGCGAACAATCCCACTCCAAAGTTTGCACGTAATAAAAAGTACCGGTAATGCCAGTAATAGTGTTGATAGTGAACCCTATTTAAAACAAAGTTAAGATAAAGCCATGTTTTAATGTTCCAAATGATCCATGATGTGGCCACATGAATCAGTCAAGGGTTAAAACAAAACAAAAAGAAAAACAATTCAACCCTGCTAAAATGTTCAAATCCAAATGTTAAAAACAACCCATAGAGGAGTGTTGGACCAGGCTTTGGTCCCATAGATCATGGAAACCCTAACACATCCTGTCACACCTAGCTATTGCCACCAGGGACAGGAGAAGTACCGTATGGCCACACACTGTGTCTCACAGCACCCAATGACAATTCCTTCTACATGTATTGAAAATGAATGAAACACAATTTCACATTGGCACTTAAAGGCCCTACACAACATTGGTCGATGTCGAAGAATAGCATCCATACGTTGTCTGATCCAACATATGCATGAAATAGCACACCTGTGAAAATTTCAGCTCAATCCGCCAACCGAGTCTCGAGAAAATCATGAAAACCCGCTTCATTTGTTTTGCGAAAATGCAGCATTACTGTTCCGAAAAAAAGTTTAGATCTCGATTCTCGGTGAGACGTAATGTATTTCTTTTACTCATTTCTCCCCATATACAACATTATAGGCAGAAATATTTCAGTGAGAGGTTTCTACTATAACCATCTTGAAACTGTACAAGTTTCATGTAAATCTGTGAACATTTGTTTTTCGATCTTACCAATGTTGTGTAGGGGCTTTAAAGGCTAACCAGCAGGACACTTTTGGGGGGAAAAGGTGAATAAGATTTCCTAGCATCCACTACTGCATTAGGTGCAATCATTGCATGTGAGTAAATGTCACTAATGAAAGCAGGTAGCATAAGTCTTTGCTTATAGTGAGTCTGCTTCACAGGTTAACAAGGATTTTCAGCACCTCTCATGAACTATCAATTCAGCAAGTACTGTATAAAGCTTGTACAAATGTCTGGTCTTTATGTGAAACAAGAAATCAAACCGATTTCACAAATTGGGCCTAGGACCTTACTTGGATCCACTCTTTCACAAAGTAAAGTGCAGGTATAATGTCATGCAATGAATGCTTTGGGGCGCAAGATCAAAATCACAATGCAAATAACTCCTTAAGCTTCACTACCCTTGGCCACTGACCATAATACGAGGGGCCTTGAATGGCATAAAAGGGTGGAAGATAGATGTTTACATTTGTACTATCTGTGTTTGCCCTTCAGTTTTCCTTACCATTATTCAACAGCTCGGGTTTGAATAGTCACTGCTGACTTCATCAAGCTGACATGTACTCACTGCACTGTGCATTTAAATAAATGTAGTAAGGGGTAAGTCAGCCAGTCTGGGTTTGGAAATCTCAGTACCGGCATGTAAGAGGGACTGATGTTTGAAATGATCCCTTTATTATAGTCCTGCTGGTGAAAGCAAACACTCGAGGGAAATGCCTTGTAAAGCTGTGTACCCTTTTGCATACATACTACTGGCTAGATTCCCTGTTAACATTTTATTTCTTGGTTTCAAGTCCGCGTGAGAGGAACTCATTACACTGACACTGCATACATGAAAGACATCACAATGGGACCAGCCCTGATCCGAATACCTTGGTAGAGGCAACTATGTGGCAGTGAGTCATTTTGACACTCACATTTTAGCACACTGTGTTCTGCTCCCAATGTGATGGGAGGATGATGGTGGGGCAGCGTGTTTGCTGAAATTGTTAACAGCACTGGTACCCACTGGCACTGGCAGTGAGCAGAGGTATCAAGACATTCATAGCCAGCCACTCAACCCCACTTCCTTCATTGTGTGACACAAAGGGCTTTCCTGAATAGAAATGAGTATGGAATGCACCTAGTACTTACATCACACCACCCGAGATGGTTCTACATTAGAATGGCCCCACAACCCTTTTGCTCCTTCAAATAAATAAATCCCCCAAATAAGTCAATACAGATCAGAAGGGCATTACTCCTGAAAATGTAGTTTTACAGTGGCAACCTGATTTGATATTGTTACGAGTGTTTTACTCATGCTTCCAATCACCAGAATATGCAGTACAATGTATGTAGCACACTTCTCTACATATGCCGGTATGTAATATGTATGCACAATAATATGTAGAGCATGATTCACATTGATAATTAACCAATAACCACGTACAGTACCTTGTCTCTCATACAGACTACAGAGCACACCTTGATATCGTTGCTAGTGTACAGAGGTACATGTATGAAAAGATTTAAGAAGCTTTTAAAAAGAATGATTCTAAGGCTTGGCAAATGTCTACCCTTCAACCAAAATCATATTGACAAAATAGACATCTGAAACAGAATACATGTACAGGTAAATGTTTCCTTGAACACACATGTAGTAGAATGTGCGGTCCATTAAAATCAAGCCATGATTATCCTGAAGCTGAACAAAATTAATTTCGGCATGGACCTTCATAAAAAAACATACCGGTAACTAAAAAAAGTGCACGCTGTAGACGGAAATGACCAATTTTATAATACTACACATGTACAGTGGCAGTACGTACACGCATTTGGTATGCAGATACCAGGAACAATAACTATGTGAATACAAAATGAGGTCTTTTATGTGGTTGCTTGCTTTTTTTGCTGACAGCGACTGTCAGACATTGGACAGAGGCTTTGCATTGTAACTACCGGATTTGCTTTTGACTTTGCCAATCTGCCGATTAACTATGAATACTGATAAAATGGCCTCATCGGAATTCTCATGAGGAGTTGAATGTCGTACCTTGTTTGGTTATGTCATTGTCACACCCTGGTTTACAGTTACTTAACATTAACAAACGTAGACTCACTTAAATAGGCAATGACTAGTAGTGGGGAAAAAAATAAGACCCCAAAATCAGCTGTACAGAAGCATTAAAAAAGAGGATAGCTTAGAGCAAACCATTAGAGCTACTGGCTCTTTTCAGAGCCACACTCTGTCTCAAAAGAGATGTGTTACATGGCATGTATCAGGCATCACCACAAACCTTCCACTTTAAAAGCAAACACTTTGGATTAAATATTTCAATGTTTAATACAAGGCGCAGTTTATCATTTTGCTATCAAGTACTCAACGTTAATGATTAATGTAGAATTCCCGGGTGACTGCCTACCTTTTTTTTTCTTTTCTTAAATCTCGCCAGAGAGATATTATGTTAACTTGTGATAGCCAAAGGCGGGCTTAGGGCTTTAATAAATTCTAAAGACAGCGAGTGCGGTGTCCCTGCTGATTGCATAACCCCCCTCATCTACCATTTTAGGAATTCTAATTATGACAAGCCGATTACAAAAGGGTTACATCATGTACGTGGGCATTAAACATACTCTAAGGGTCCCCAGACAAAACTTGCAATATACACATTGCAACAAACATAATACTGTCACGTTTCTTTCATAATAACCTTGTTTGCTTCCATCTCTGCAGGCGTGCACAGATACGTACAATACCATAGCACACATGGAAATCACAAAGAAAACAACAAACCCTCAAAGAAGACACCAATACCTAGCAATTTCCCAACACAACTGACCTTTTGTAACATTCATTTTGTGTCTTTGGAGCACGTTTGTCTTTCTAATGAATTTACATAAATGTCATCTGTATTACATGTATTAGCACACTCCCCTTCCCCCTTCCACAAAAACACAAACAAATCGTCAACTTCAAAAATGTGATAAAATCATTTCAAAACATTGCTTGTTGGAAGAAACAATCTGGGAAGGCATTTGAAATCAACTGCTAGTACTCTGGACATGACCAACTCTAATCTTTTGGTCTGTTTAAGAGAAACTACATCTTTTTGCAAGTACACCAAGTTTGGTGAACAGGTTATCGATTTCTATCATTTGACTATTAAAAGTGAATCTTACCAGATTGTTTCTTTGATTCATTGAACAAAATTGTAAAAATAAATCTGATGGCTCATGAGCTGATGCTACTGAGGTCTTGTACACATTAGATGAAGAGCTAGCATAGCATACTTGGTGGAGGAAAATGGGTTACTTACGCTCTGATGAATGTGATTATTGTTGTTTGAAATGGAATTGACTCGTGTTTCACTTGAATTACTTCATTCTCAGCTTCTGAAGTTCGGAATGTATGACTCCCAGCACCGCATCCTCCACAGGGTCCCTACTGCCGTCCCCCAGCGCCGAATCCTCTGAAGACATGGTGCCATACACGTGTCCACCAACCACTGTGGGCTGTTTGCTGGGGCCAGGTCTTTGGTCGTTACTGTTGTTGTTGTTGGTCAACATGTAGTCCCGAATGGGCAGCTGCATGCCCACAAAAGGGTCCCTGGTGGCTGGGAAGTCGAAGGAGGAGTCATGCTTGGCCATCGGAGAGCTAGGCTCATCGCTGTACATGCTGACCAGGGCACGGACGCCCTTCACCCTGGACTTGGTGTCGTAACGGTTGTCGGCGTCCCCGTTGCCGCTGCCTTCCTCGCTGGTGACATCGTCCACGACAATGCCCATGTCCTCGGCACTGGTATTGCTGCTGTTCTTGCTGTCGGTCCGCTCTTTGGTGTCTGGGACATTGGTGGACGCTGGAGTGGGGGAGAGTATGCAGAGGGGACTCTGCGGGTATGATGCCGGTGGGGGCGAGTCCGGACCGTGCCCAGGGTAATCTGGCGGCGGTATGTCCTCGGGGATGACCCTGGACTGCCGGTTGGGCTTGGGCTTGGTCGGGGGCGGAGGCGGCTTTCTCCTGCCCGGCGAGTGGATGGGATCACTGTCTGGAAGGTACATGCTGTTGCGGAAGAACCCACTGGAAGGTCGGGACTGGGAGCCGGGCACTTGGGGACTGAGTGGCTGCTGATGCCTCTGCTCCTCCTCCTCCTCCTCCTCCTGCATCGCCACTACCGCCGGGCTGGCGGTGGGCAAGGTGCTGTGCATGAGTCCCGGCAGCGGCGTCTTGCCCTTGTCCCTCATGATCCAGTTCGACTCCGAGCCCGACTCCGCACTCTCCGTCTTGCTGTCCTCCCCAAAGTCTATGCCCATGCTCTCGTTGATGATGGAGTCCAGGAACTCCAGGGTGTTCTGCTCGTCGGCGGCCAGCTCCGCCTGGGAGAGATCGGGGCCGGCGCCTTGCCGCTCCTCGGTCGTCTGCTCCCACTTCTTCTTCGCCAGCGTCTCCTGGACCTGCATCTTCAGGCTGGCCATGCTCTCGCGCACCTCGATCTCGCGGAGCTCCCGGGCCGACTCGGTCCCCGGCAGCAGGCCGGCGGGGATGTCGGCGCCGTCCTCGTGGTTGCTGCGGTCAACAAAGCGCTCCATGGGGTGGAAGTTGGGGCCAAAGCGGTCCAGGAAGGGGTGGACATCCCGTGAGTGCTGGAGGTGGGAAGGGGGGCCCGTGTAGGACATCTCGATGCGGGGCTGAGACGACAGGTCCTCTTCCAGGAAGTCTATCGTTTGTTGCGTCTTTGTAAAGTAGCCCGGAATCTGAATGTCAACCGGCAACAAGATTTTCAAAATTGTGAGGGCAGTCTTTAATAGCATGTACATCAAAACATTTTAACATGATTTGGGTGGCCCTCTCCCCACACAAGTGAAGTGAAAAATGTGGGCCATCCATGTGATCCCACGTGCTTGAGAAAACAGCTACACTGTATATATTTTCATTGTTTTACCAACTAAGATGGTATTTTAATGACACCAACATAAAAACTCCCCCGTAGCTTTTTTTATATGAAAAGCTATCAAGCACTACTCACCTTTTAAATTTATTTTCCCATCACATACGTAATTTAAATCCACAAGATCCACAAGTATTTGGCAAACAATGTTTCTTTTTTACAAGTTCCAGATAAATATTACTTGATTAATACCAACAGCAACCATGCAAAAGGTGTCAGGTGAGAAACAAGTGATTTTGGTGGAAAATGGGAAGAAATAGATGTCATGATAATGATGTTTTACCTCAAGGAGAATGGCACACGCACTGTTTGATCACAATCACTAGCCACAAGTGGCCTACATTGGGGCAGTTTCCACTGTCCCAAATAACGTGATAATTTGGATCACGATTTTAATCCCGATCCAAACTCCTCCCCTTTTTTTGTGGACACAATAAACGTGATTATTAGCGGGATTTGAATCGTGTTTTGGACTACACTATTAGTATAACCTTTCCAAATAATCGCGTTTTATTTGCGATGGGATATGTGTAGGAATGCTCCGCTGAATAGCACCGTTGTTTTCCAACAATGCACCCCTCGCACTCCGATTGACAGGAAGTGCCATGCTTGTTCAATATGTGTCCCTGCTTGGGCCACCCTCAAGGACACGCCCACCATTTGTTAAACCACAATCGGCTTGTGATTTTTCTTGGGCCTGTGTGAACATGAGCCAAAAAATCCTGGTTTTTGAATAGCAATTCAAATTGCAATTATTTGGGTAGTGGAAACGGCCCATTAGGCTACAACAATAACTGTGCTTCAAAAACTGGGTTTTTTTGTCGTATCCACACAGGACCAAAAATTGCGTCGCAAAAAAATTGCAAGCCAATTGCGGTTAGCAGTTGTGGTCAAATGGTGGGTGTGTCCTTGAGGGTGGCCAGTGCAGGGAGACATAAACAAGCACAGCTTTTCCTGTCAATCAGAGCATGAGGGGTGCATTGTGGGATCAAAAAACCTGGCCTGATTCAGTAGAGCGTTCCCACACACACCGGGTCGCAAATAAACGCAATCATTTAAAAAAGTCTCACTCTTTTTAGTGGAGTCCGAATTGCGATTCAAATCCCACTAATAATTGCGTTTATTGTGTCCACACATGGATGCAAACAAAATTGAGTTTGGATGCAATTCAAATCAGGATCCAAATAATCGCGTTAATTTGGAGTAGTGGAGAAACAGCCCTAATGTTGGCTGGGCTTTTGCCTTACCTCCTGCAGTGATTCTATGTAGCTGTCTGCAGACATCAGTGCCCTCTTCCTGAGGTCCTCAGACCTGGAGTGAGAGCCACCCATGGTGCCTGATGTTCTGTCACCTCTCCAGCAGGACTCACATGTTCAACTCTAAACATAAACGTGAAAAAGGGAGGGGGGGATAGTACAATTGATCAACTCTTGCATAGCCAGTCCATGGTTAGTCTGGTGGTTCAGGGAAGTTCTGAAAGGCTGACACTGATAATGGTGCACTGTCCATTGGTGGACATTGGAGAAATATCTGGGGGCATACTTGATACAATTATGGGTTTAGGATGAGTAATTTGGTTACTGTGGGTGATGTGATTGTGATCATGTTGCACTAACCAAATTTCTGTTGTCAGGAGTCAGGGATGGCAATTGACAGAAATTATGTACGCAGCTACTGTGGAATGTTATTGGTTACAACATAGCATGATGATGATCATAAGCTGGTGGCAAGGACAGAGTGCTAGGACAGAGTGCTAGGGCAGGCCTTTTTCAACACCCACATAAACTGCCAGATATATGTAC
Source organism: Luidia sarsii (assembly GCA_949987565.1). Taxonomy (NCBI): domain Eukaryota; kingdom Metazoa; phylum Echinodermata; class Asteroidea; order Paxillosida; family Luidiidae; genus Luidia; species Luidia sarsii. Next base: position 25,976,789 of record OX465101.1, on the reverse strand, counting down.
ATGTACCCCTACATGAAAACAGGGTGACTTGGGCCTTAATTGGGTACCCCGTGTCCATCAAGGGAATCTTAATTCAGTCACACAAACCAGGGTTTCCCCTGCATATTAATTTAAAACCCCAACCTTCCCAAATCCTGCAGAATCCTATTTGCCTTATGAGGGATTCTGCAGGATTGAGGGCACATGAGAGTTGACACATTGTAGGATTCTGCAGGATTGAGGGCACATGAGAGTTGACACATTGCAGGATTGTGCACTGTGCAGGATACAGGCTACTAGTATCAAAGTGCTGGAGAAGGATTTTGCAGGATTGAGGGCACATTAGAGTTGACACACTGTAGGAATGTGCAGGATTGAGGGTTTAAGGCAATTTTGTCTGTAGGAAAATGCAGGACGCTGGTTACAATTCGGACATCGTTGTGGCTTTTGTCAAGAGATTATCCGTTCAAAAAAAGGCCCATTGTTCTAAGCTAAAAAAACTCTTCGTTTTGAATGTGGACTAAAATTCCATAAGCTCAGTGCAGGATTTGGCGGGATTCAGGCAATGGTCCACAGTAGCCAGTACTGCAGGATTTTGCAGGATTCAGGTCACATGGAGCTTTGAAAAAGGTAGGATAGCAGGATTTTGCAGGATTCAGGTTATATAAACTGTGAGGCAGCCCATTGCATACATTTGATGGGCCGCCTGGCCCACCTCAGGTATTTGTCTTTAAAACAAGCCACATCAGGTGTCAAAATCATGCTTGAGAACACAAAAACAACAGCAACTTACATGTCTTAGCATTAAGAAAGGGCTCTGTTCAGGATGTCTCCTTGCACATCATTATGTTTCCATATTACAGTGCTTTAGACTCATTCCCTATCCAATCTGTGACCCATGGAACCTCAACACAGCACACGTCTTCAATGGACCAAAACTCATCTACTGAGCTAAGAAGTTCAAAATTGAGTGGGCCTGACGTTTCGATCCTAGCAGGACCTTTCTCAAAGGCAGAGTGAGAGCTAAGAAGTTACTAAGTATTACTAGTTACCACCTAAGACTCACAAATTTTCAAGGGAAAAGCCTAACTGACACACACTAGCCAAACACCGACGGGACAAAGGTGGCTCCTACATGTAGGTCTAAAAATTTCGAGAAATTTCCTGCACCTACATATACCCTCACATGCAATGATTACTTTCACACCTGGAAATAAGTTTCAAAGTACATGTACATGTAAATCAAACCTTTCACTTCTGAAAACATATGAGATTGTGGCATACTGGCATTTTGAATTTGAGGGTTGAAGCAGTGTTACACCTACAAAGTAACTAAAAGGCTAATGTACATGTTCATTCATTTATATGAACATTACTGTAAATAAAACACTTCCCAAAACATTTTGACTGATACATTACAATGATGTACGTGTATTCTGTCTCGGAAAGATTTTGGTTTAAATCTACTCTACTCTAGCCGTAACTACACAAAATCATGACTGGGGGTTTTGGTTGGGGGTAGTCAGGAAGTCGAACACACAGTTAGTTTATCGGGTTTCCCAGCAGGATTCCTTGGACCCTACTAATACTATCGCCCGGATATAAAAGGGCGATTGTACTGTAGGAGTATGAATTAACATTTACTGTTTTAACTTTAGACAGTGTTTAGTAAATTAAAATTGTTTATCCCTAGCCTAGGTTTAATTTAATCATTATTAATAAATAATAATACCAGGCATTAATAGGATTAGGAAACTGCACGTCACAAGCTTGTCGATGACCAATTCAATGACCAATGAAACTTTATTCAAGAAATTTATACAAGTTACGAACCGAGCGAGAAAATGTCATCAATTTGGACATGTCGGAAATACACGACTTACCCTTCTCATGTGCGCAAACAGTTGAAACGGTCGGGCAGTTTCGCTATTCCGGGAGCATTATTTTCATCTACATTATTTGAGTATTTCCACCCCCCTTTCCGTTGGCAGTCAGGAATGGCACAAACCCCGCTGCTAGTCTGTGCCTGTCAACCCACCGACTGCGGCGATAACTGGAAAAGCAAATTCATTCACGGCATTTTGGGGTGGTTTTTTTTTGGAGGGGCATTCAGTCTCGGAGGTCAAGCGACTCATCGCCATTGACAGTCCCTCAAGCATCACCGCCTACGAATGTGTGTGTATGCGTGGTTCGGTTACCCGCGATCAACCACACAATGCACGCTATGCGAGACGCGATTTTTTTTTCCGTACCACTAACGCGTCAGGTTGGTACTTTAATTGCAATTGTGCAACTTGAACCAAGACCAGCGCGCAGTAGACTAGTGGGCGAGTTGGCAAGGGGCAAATAGACTAGTGGGCGAGTTGGTCTTCATTCAAGTCGCATAATTGCAATTAATTGGCCAACTTGACGGGTTAGTAGTACGGAAAAAATTATCGCATGCGGGCCCTGTTATTATTTTTGATGACGTAGCAGCCTGGTTGAACATGAAAGAGACAAAATAATAATGGGGCGGGCGGGAGGGGGAGGAGGGTTGAAGGCCAACTCGTGTACCTCAACTAAAAAATAGATGGGGTTTCTTTGAGTTAGTTCGCAGAAGCGAGGAACATGTCGCGAAATTCCATGCCAGGGTCGGGACAGTCCTTTCTTTTGTCGCCGAGTACCACGGATCGAGCTATACGACCGTGTCATCTTCCCCCCATTGCGGCACGAGGGGCGTGGCCGATGGGCGTTGCCCCTTATGTGGCTTCCAAGGTTTAACTTTAAAACCCAGTCATATCATCTACTTACAGGGATTGGTAGGAGTGACTACTTTGGCAGTTAGTATTCAAACATACATCGATTTATTGGTTATTCTTATCTAACAATTTCGTATGCCAGATTCAACTTCGATCCCGCTTTTCAACATGAAATTAATTAAATTGGCTCCATATACCATATACCAAAGTGACGGTCCCGGTGGCGATTAGGTTTCCGTACCACGTAATTATTCGCTATGGCCCCGGTATGTTTGTGCACAAACAATTTACGGGGTGGGGGAGTGGGCTATACCAGTTGAAGTGAAAGCTAGGGATAGGCTTCCTGCATAGCCAATAAGGCTTTCTGCACAGCGAATACAACGTACGTGAACAATCTGAGTGACCTGAGACGCAATACTTTGTTTGTGCACAAACATAATGGGCCCGTAGCGAATAATTATAAAGATCTATGTTTTATACTGAATTTTTAGGCATCACTTTCCTCTCCTCGAAATTGACTTTTTAGAATAACATATGGTTCAACGCAAGGGCTGAATAAATTAAGTTTTGACGAATCTCCAGAAAAAAATACTCTGCGAACAAGCTAAAGTATTTGCTAGAGCTAATTGTTGCCAACTGCTTGATCACTCACTCACCGTACTGACCGAAAGGCGAATCTCACACAAATTGGCCAGAGTGCAAGACGTTTTGACGGTTCCTACTAGTACAACATTAATAGTAATCGAGTGCTAAATGTGGAGTAATTAATTGACCTTTTTCCCTTTACAAAAGCAGATCAAAGCATGAGGAGCAGAAAATTAATGTTGAAGTAGAAAATGGGATATAAAAGCAAAAAATAATATCATGTGGCCTACAAACTTGCCGACATTATCAATCATGTAATTGATTGAATTTGTAGGGCTTTCAGTGGGTATGGTGCTTTCCACACCTGAAATGAATATCCACAAATTAGTACAATGCCACTGCAAAATTAGGGTTAGAGGTATATAGATCACTGTTTGAAAAGGTACATCAGTCAGCCAAATCGTAACACATGTTTGCAAATGCGGTACGTGGCAGTGTAGCGTGTAAAACAGTAGAAGGGCAAGGACTGGAAGTCAAGTCAAATCGGGAAACCTTAAACATTCTCTCTTGTAGTTGGTGTGATTGTCGGGAACCAAAATCTCTCCAATTATTACAAAATACCATTTAAGTTCATGATATTTATATCTCCGTTGCAATAATTCATCCATTCGATCCCTCTAGTTCACGGGTATGACAGGCTTATCACATGATAAACATTGGCCCGATCTGCTCTTTTTTGAGGAATAATTTTGCCTGGTCCCACGCACCATTATAGTTGGGAAAGAGCGTGGGTGTCCATCGACGTTTACCAGTGATTTTGCTCCATGCTGATTGTGTGGGTGCACTATACATGTACAGTACATGTATACATGTAGATGTTATGTACACTTGTAGTATGTACACATGTACACATGTACACATGTACATATACATGTACACAGTACGGTCAGTGCGTACATGTAGTGTACATGAACGTGTACATGTATACATGTACATGTACAATGTACATGTACAGTACATGTACATGTACAACACATGTACGCACTAGAGGACACATTGTGTACACTTTCATCTTGTTTACAAATTACATGCACTTTTACGCAGGTTTAGGTTACGGGTACGGTGAGTTGCATGGCTATGCAGTCGTATTTGTTTAGTCAAACGATTGTCCTCTCTGCTTTCTTATTGTACCACGATTCAGTTTAATTTTCTAATCTTATGATCGTCATAATTAGCCAGTAGTCTGTAGCATGATCTGCATGCATTGAGTTGCTTCAAACTGGGTTTGTTTATTCTTAAATCTTACCTCCATCATCCATGTATGATGTAATTTATTGTAAATATGTAATGAAGTATCCCGCATACAAAACGGTTCGATACAGGCCTATTGAAATTGAGTATTGCCATCATCCATTGTGACCATTGACTATTGCCAGTATTGGCTGTTGCATATTTCGAATGTACTGATTTTTTGTTGTAAACTGCGCAGAAAGGTAGTCCGAGTAACTTGGACCCTTACAAGCGCCCTTTAAAAAAAATTGAGGTTTCGGGCGATAGTAGGGTCCAAGGAATACTGCTCAGAAACCCTGTAAGTAACTATGTGTTCGACTCCATGACTACCCCCGACCAAAACCCCCAGATTTTACCCCCAAAACACCCATGAAACCGTCCCACGCACCCATCTTTGGATTAAGTGAGAATCACCGATTTCAATACTGGTCATTTGTTTTACTCACGTTTGAGGAAAAAGGAGAATTCTTTTAAAAAGGGCGATTTTAAGGGTCCAAGTTACTCAGACTAGTTCTGATCGTAATCATCCATCAGGCCAAAGGTCGCAGACACCCTCAATGGCCTCATCCGACCCTCGGGAGGGTCGCGGCTAGCAAACACAATGCTAATTTTAATTAAATACTTTTAAAAGTTAATATTTACTTAGTCCGAGTAACTTGGACCCTTACACGTACACTAAGTTACAGTTACAATCGCCCTTAAAAAAAAAAAAAAAAAAAAAAAAATTATTTACTAACTTAATGTGATAACTGATATACAAAAATGTTGCAAACTGCTTAATGACTAAAAGTACCAAAAAAGCAAAATGTTTCTCAAAATTTAGTGGGCCCGACATTTCTCTGCCTTTGAGAAAGGTCCCACTAAGAGTAGGATCGAAATGCCAGGCCCACTTACTAACTTAGTAATACTTTGTAATACTAAGTCTTGATCTGTTTTCTTTAACAATTTAAGCTTTCTTCTTTTTTGCACTGGTCAAAAATTGTATGTATCATGCTCCATATTCGTCCATGGATGTATTTTGCTGAGATATCTATTGTATGAACTTGAACCATGGAGGTAGTCGCGGTAACCGTAACCCTCATCTTCCCAAGGGTCGGATGAGGGTGGCGGTTACGTACCACAACTACCATGGTGGTAGACCTCCATGTCTGAACTGAGTTGAAGAGGATTTGCTACGTCATTACCTGTAGTGTACATCCTGCCCCCAGAACTGTGGGGTCTTCCGTCCGCTGCTCTCCCTACGAACCCCACAGATAACCATGCCTTTTTTCCATAGGCTGCTGTGTAGCGTTCACTTTTACTGCGGAATAGGGCTCAGCAGGTTCCGCATGTATATAACTCCTAAAATACTGCTTCATTTGGCCCAAGATTTATAGGCAGGGTTACTTACAATTACACACTAATCACCTGTGTGCAACTGTCCATAGGGTGAAAATGTGTTGATTTAAAAAAAAAAATGGGCAAAAAACCTCCCGGTTCGCGTCGCAAGATTCAAACAGCAGCTCCGCAACTGTCAATTGGCTGGCACAACCACTTGCTGAAAAATTTGACTGACAGTTTCAGTTTTGCCTCAAATTCATGATTTTGTGACGACCAGACAGTGGTCAGTACATTGCTTTGTATAGAACATGCACTTCATTATTCCTCATGTATACGTATGTGCCACACATACATTGTGTACACCCAACGAAAATCATGATTTGGGGGGAAAACTGTAAGTGTAACTTCAATCTTTTTGGCAAGTGTCTGTTGTCACACCATGGATACATTTGGTGGACCAGATCCTCGGTGGCAAGTGGCTGTTGCCATTACATTTGGTGGTCTAATTTGGGTTTAGGGTTTTTTTCTCACCTTTTTACTCTGTACATGCATCTAGACTAAAATCTTGATTCCCAAAGAGGGACCAGATCCTAGGGCCCCTCTAATACGTACTGGTACATGGTCCCTTTAGGGGGGACTGTCAAATAGTTGTTGATCATTCTACAAAGTAGATCACCTCATGACCCACAGAGCCATGCTAAATTCCAATTTTCGTCGGTGTTTTCAATATTCACGTGGGGAAGATCAGGTAGCGTCCCAACCACACAGACCTTTCCAGTCTAGTCGAACAATGATCGCACGTGTCAGTTAGATCAGAGTACACACACAGGTATACTTATTCACTTTAGCCCTTGTATGGCATTCAAAATTCTAAAAAGTGCAGTATAAGGGCCACAGTTACTGTACACATGTAGGTAGAAGGAGGTCTAACTAGAAAAATATATATCTTTTGAGATTGAAGGTTGGCTCTGAAAAGAGCAGGTACCTCGTAATTTCAGTGGCCGGATCTTTTCTGAGCTACACTCCATCTCAAAACAGATGTTTTACATGGTGTCACCACAGACATTTCACTTAGTACTTTCATATGCAAATGTATAAAGTATATCTAGGCATACATGTAAAGCCATGTAGGTAATACATGTATGCACTTTGTATTCCATCTAACATGATCAAGCATGTATTTGTTTTTTTCATTTTAGTCAGTACAGTTGATGGATTAAGTGGGAAGTCAGTGGTCTGGGACAGACAGGCTAGCAGAGGTCCGCAGCTGCCCAGCCTTCCAGCATGAGCAGCCCCAAGTCGGTCAAGCGACAGGCCCGCCGGCGCCGGGGCCGCAAGCGCCGGATGGACGCGCTGCCCGGCTGGGAGCACTCGGTCAAGTTCAGCGAGGGCTCGGACACCAGCCTGGACGAGGCGCAGAAGGACTACATGGAGAACGTGGCCCAGGCGCTGCAGAGCGACTCGGCCTCGGAGGACACACTCATGATGAAGCGGCTGTCCTCGCTCAACGTCACCTCCTCCAGTAACCTGTACGGCGAGTCAGACTCGGTGCCCGAGAGCCACGCCCTGACCAAGCAGCCGCTCCGCCGCAAGAAGCGCTTCAAGCGGATGGTGGTGGACCCGGCCTGCATGGCGACGGTCGCCGGTCCCGCCGCCAAGCTCAAGTTCTCCTGCGGGGCCGACTTTGTCCCCGAGGCGGCGGGCCGCAAGCGGCACAAGCTCAAGTGCGCCAAGCCGCCGGGCAACTCGGAGACGAGCAGTGTCCGCTCGGTGGAGGACGGAGACTTTGGCTTTGACATCCTGACCGTCAGGCAGCAGCGGCAGCGGAGAGCCAGCGCGGCCAAGGGGCAATCCAAGCCGGCCAAGTCCGACAACAGCCCGCAGAGCCCCAGCCACGCGGACGTTGCCACCAACTCGGACAGCAGCCTACCCAGGCGGGTCTCCACCGAGAGCCCCATCTCCCTCCCGGACTCCTCCTCGGGCACCGGCCAGAAGCTCTCCGGCTCTGATGGAGCCAGCGAGAAAACCATTGGCCGCGAGATGGAATGCACCAGCAACGAGAGTGACGTGACGATGGATGCCGCAACGTCCAAAGACAGGTGACAGCCCGAGACCTCCACATTATAAGTTGTCTGTGCTCAATTTCATTAAGTTAACACCGGCACCCCACGCCATTGAACAACGTTTCGGGCTGTGTGTACTCTGTCCTTTGTCAGTCTCCTGACGACGGGCAGAGTATACACTAATGCCCGAAACGTTGAGTTACCGCCTCTTTTCAGAGCCACACTCCCATCTCGCAAGACATGATTTACATGATATACCGGTAAAATTGGCCAGGAAAACCCCAGTGTGTATCACTTTGCACATGGCTGCTGAAGTGTTCATCTTTCTAACCTGAGGTGGCCAGTTTTTTGGGGACAAGGACCTGAGGTGTCCCATCAAACCAGTGAGGTGGGCCTCCCCATAAATGCCGGTGAAACCGACATGGGTCACCTGAATCTCTGAACAGTGGCGTGGCTGTTCACCCAGAAATTACCGGGACAGTGCTGGCCCACACCATAGACATTAGTGTGATGGGCTCTGTGAACATTGAGTCACATTGGGGTGAAATCATAATTGGGGATCATACCACCCCCCCAAAAAAAAATCTTTCAAGTTCTAAATGAAAAATGAATGTGAATTGTGGACAGTAACAGAATTATTTAAACCAACATAAAAAAAAATAAAAAAAAAAATTATCAGTCGCCCTGTGCATGGAAAGGGTCGTGCGAGAAACTTTTTGCATCATTGCTCAGAAATCCACATTTTTCCCCCTTTTTTTAGTTCTTGGCTGCCAAAAGAATGATTAGCCCCCCCCCCTCCCACCTCTGAAAAGTTGCGCGAGGGACTTACCACCCCAGAAACTAAGGCGAAGAGAAAAGTAGTTGTGCTTCCGGTTTCCCTGCCAACCCTATTTTGACGGTGCACCCATAATTTTTTGGGGAGGAAAGTGCTTTAAATCAACCAACCCTGCATACGTGTACATCATGTAAATTGTGTCTACCGGTATGTTAGCTCGAGTATACCTGTAGGGCCTACATGTACCGGTATACAACACTTGGCTAGCACATGATTCGGCATGCAAAAGGCCCCCCCCCCCCAATTTTTTTTCTACTCACCTAGCCTATTCTCAAATGTCATGTAATAGGAAGTGGAACAGTATTTTTGGATTGGCTATTTGAGAATCGCTACATTTTTGCTGGACCCTCAGCATTGCCTCTTTTTTTTGGTAGTGGCAAGAATCCTAACTTGGCCCTGAACTCTGAGTCTGAGGATCCTCCTTTCATGTTGTCCGTTTGCTGCAGCGACTCTGACAGTCTGACAAGCAGTGACGACGATGACGGGGCGCTGTTCACCAATGATGAGGGAAGAGAAGGTAAATTCAGGAGACAACTTGACTGAGCTCCGAATCCAGCGACCAGCCAGAATTGTAACGGCCCGTAAAGGCCCCGTTGTGAGTAGTCGGACTCTGCAGGAATCAAGCAGAGCCAGACAGAATGAAGAATTTTCAAAAAGCGGTTTCGTTCTGAACCCGCCTTGAATGATTCTTGGCCATTCCTAGTGGTGCAGTTAGTGACAAATTGCAGCTCACATGTACAGTACCGGTGGTCGGAACACAGTGGGAGTATTCAGAATGGTGTCAGAAAGCAGTCAGGAAATTCAGACTGCACTTTCGGATATCCAGGAATACGCAAAGAATTTTCGGAAATCAGGCTCACTCCGCCTCTAAATGCGACTTGGCTTGAAGACTTATACAGTTGCCCAGACTTGTGTCCATATCTGAGGCCACTTTCATAGAGTCACTCGAACACCAAATTTTGCTTTACTGTGAAAAGCCTTGCATAAAAACTTTCAGCTGCCAGCTGACGTTCCACTTGTTATGCTATTTGCTTCAGGACCATAGGAATTATGTGTACATAAATCTTTCCTACATCCCAAACCTTAACTGAAAACCCATTCTCCTGATGACGGCCAGAGCATACTGGTCGAAACGTCGAGTTACCACTCAGGTTCTTTTCAGAACCACATCTCTTCTCCTCTCACTGTTAGCCTAACTCTATTCTGCAAATCCTAAAAGTATCCAACAAGCATGAAAGTGTGAAGCCTGCTGATCCCAACAGTACCCAACAGTGGATACTGTTGGGTTCAGCAGGGTCCTGCAATGATGGTAATATTTCAGTAACTTTGCATACAATGCCAGGCCCAACAAAATCCCACTGTATTGTACAGTGTTGATCCCAACAAAGACCAACACTCAAGTAACAGACAATTGTTAGGCCTTTTCTTTTTGGGCTTTTCTTTTGTGCCTTTTCTCTTGAGCCTTTTCTCTTGGGCCTTTTCTTTGGGGTCTTTCCCTTTAGGCCCTTTGTTTTTGGGCTTTTCTATAATGTTTGTTTGACTACTATCTTCATTGTGTGGCTGCCAGGCCAGACAACCATGCTGACCCCAACAATCCTCAACACAGTGTTTTAGTACTACCGGTATACACTGCTGAACCCAACAGAGGACAACAGGCCCCAAAATTTGTTGGCTTCTATTGGAGTCAGCAGGTTTAGGGTTAAGAGACCTTATACATGGTGTCGCCGCAAACCTTCCTATATCAAAACCCTAACTCTACAACATAGGGGAAAATTTGTGAGCATATGGTGTTAACACCCTGTACCCCACATGTGCCCATAATTCATGTACATAGTACTTTGGAATCCCCTGACTGTTCATTGGCAGGGATGCCAACCTGTACGATCAAGGCATAATATTTATGAAGTAAGTACAAAAAAACTGCTCACTGACTAAAGTGACCTGCAATACAAAAACCTCACAAGTTAGAGGGCCCGATGTTTCGATCCTAGCAGGAGAAAAGTCCTACTACTGCTAGGATTAAAATGTCAGGCCCTCTAACTTCTGAGATTCACGATTCATCATATTTTTATGATTTATTCTTTTTACTCTATTGCACGATCCAGGCTAAGGTTTTTATGATATCCGACACCATGAACCCAAAACATAGTAATGTACTCAACTACGTGATGGCATGTAAGCTGGCCCAACACCAGAAACTGCCTCGTATTGCATGCAATAGAAATGTGTCGCTGGTATTCGGCAATTTGATGTGTATACCTTATGTGAGTAGCATCGGAAAACCAGCTAAGTCAAACACCAACTTGCCCCAATTGTAACTACAACTGTATGTGCAATGGGGGATTCAGGATCGTTTGGCAGGATTACACTTTTTTGGAGAGAGAGAGAAGTCTGCAGTGCATTGGTACCTCCCTGTTCTTTGGCTCTCTGGCCAGGTGACGATGAGCAGAGCGACTTCTTCCAGGAGTCAGAGCCAGGAATGGCTGGCCTGCCGGGCATCGTGCCCTGGTGGGAGAGGAAATCGGCGGCACGCATCCAGGAGGATGAGCGGTTCAGCGACATCCTCAACGGCACCTTCCCACTCCTCTCCCGCAACTCCCAGAGAAGTATGCCGACAGATTTCCTCATTAAAAAGCTAGGGATACTACATCCTGTAGTTTGCCGTTGAAAGGGATAGCACAGCATTGGTCGAGGTCAGAGAATAGCATCCATACGTTGTCTGATCCAACATATGCATGAAATAGCACACCTGTGAACATTTCAGCTGAAATCAGTCTCGAGAAAATAGTGAAAACCACTTCATTTGTTTTGCGAAAATGCAGCATTCAACGTATCCAAAAAATCGTTTAGATCTAGGGGTGAGACGTAAATTGTTTCTTTACTTCAAACTGTATAAGGTTCATGTAAATCTGTGAACATTTCTGTTTTTTGATCTTGCCAATGTTTTGTAGGGGCTTTAATGTACTTTGCCCTAGTTTCAATCCAAAAAGTAAACCTCAAATTAAACAGACATTTTGCAAAATGTTCACTTACCAGAATTGCCTGAAAGATAAAATGGGAGGCCACCATCTAAGGGCTGGATAGCTCAGATGGAAGAGCACTGATACGTTAATGCAGAGGTCTTGGGTTCAAGTCCAGGTCAAGTGAAAGTTTTCTTTGCCGTTTTTTTTCAGAATGTAATTCAGTGAGGGTTTGCCCTGATTGGCCTCTGGCAAATTCTAATCAATGACAACCACATGACGTACCGGTGCTCTTCCATCTGAGCTATCCAGCTCTTAGATGGTGGCCTCCCAAATTGTCAACTAGTCTTTGCCGGGGTGGGGGCTCCAGTTAGAAGCAATACAACCATTAACTGCCGTCTATCTCCTGGGATCACACCACCCCCCTTCTTGACTTGAATTACATTCTTCTCAATGCAAACATCTCGTTATATCTGAAACACAGGTTGAAGTTCTTTGTTGACATTGTGAAGCTTTGGATTGCCTTTCAAGATGCAGCTTAACATTAGAAAAAACGTAGCCCTAAGGCCTCCAGTTTTCATACCTTGTACTTAAAAATGGACAAAAGAAAGATAGACAAAGCCGGAGTCTAAGCTGATTTTCGAGGGATGTGCAATTGAAGACAATGACCTCTTTCCCTCTGATGGCTTTGTGCAGATTTCCAGTCGCGCTTGAGGAGTCTACAGAATGGGGAGGACGGGCAGATTAGGGGGTGCCGGCCCAGGATTCTCAAGACAAAGGTACTGAGACAGATGTAGCTCGTCTGCAGGTCATCGTTTATTGTTCAATTGCACATGGTATTAACAAACTCTTCAAGTTGCAGAAGAAAGCTATTCGTATTGTAAATAACGCAGGTTACCTTGCTCATACCACACCTTTATTTGCCAAACTAAATATTCTGAAACTCAAAGATCTTTACCACCATCGACTATGTATACTTATGTTTAAATATACTCACAACATGCTCCCTGAACATTTTAATAACCTTTTTTTATCAACTTCGTCTGTTCATTCATATAAAGCACGTAGCTCATTGAAAGGTGACCTGTATGTGGGGAAAAATAGATTTTCGTTCTCTAAAAAAACAGTCCATTTTAACGTGGTATTACATACTGGAACGAACTCAATAGTGGTTTAAAAGAGTGCACTACTGTGGCTCAATTTACCAAAACATTTAAATGATCAATTATCAATACTTATACTTTAGAAACACTTTGATCCTTGCTCTGTTTAGTTTTATTGAATTATCTTTACTTTGTTCTTATTCTTTGTACATAGTGTACCGGGTCTCACTCTAAAAGCTATTGTCCTGTTTCAGTCCGTTTGTAGTTAGTCATGTTAGTAGTAGTAGTTGTTGTTGTTGTTCTTTTCTTTACCAAGGGAAAGGTACAAAAGCTCTGCTTCACCCTTTTCCTGCATATTGACATCTTATAATATTACACATAATTACATACTTTCTGTAAGGATATTTTGTTTATACATAAGCCTTGATGAAATGTATACCCAGGATGTCAATGTGGAAATAAATGTTGAATTGAATTGAATTAGGCCTCTTGTCAAAAAGATCATGGGTTGGGTATCAGATGATTTGACCCGTCCGGTGTCGTTTCCACCGGATAGCCATCGTGTATTTTTCACCCCAGAGTCTAGTACCAGGCGAATTCTAACCAATGTGAATTCTAACCAATGGTCTCTACCCACAGGCCTTGCAGTTTCGGGGTCCCACAGACACCCGGCGCGCAGTGCGCTCTTAACTGATTGATTGACAGCCCGTGTGTGGAGGGGATTCCACACAAACACTTTGTAGACACAATCTACTCCCTGACTGCAAACACCGGTCCCCTCAGCTCACTGATACTCGTCCAGTAGCCAGTGTGGATGCCAATCGGCTTTCTACCGGGGAAAATTGTATCGGTCGGATGAATTCAACCGGCACTCAAACCGATTATCTTTTTGACAAGAGACCTTGTGAAAAATGGCAAAGAAAAAAAGCTTGATTGTACTGGGTTTTGAACCTGAACTCTTTACCATCTGAGCTGGTACGCAAAAACCAGTGGTATTGGTTTCATATCCTGGTCAAGTTAAAACAATTTTTTTCCATTTTTTTTAAAATCGTTGAAAATGTTCCCAGTCAGTTTTTCAGCTGTTTTGTTTGACGTTAATTGTCTAGTGTGAAATGCCGGTGAAATAACTAGATTTAAGCAAGTTTATAATTCTGCTGCCTGTGTTCCAACAGGGTCCTCAATATTCTCTCATGCCTCGCTAGTATTACAGCAATGCGATTGGTTGCCGGTATAAAAAACAGAAGAAGGTGGAATTTGAGATTTTACTTTCAAAGTGCCTTCATGTTCATGCTCCAGAGTATCTTGCGAGTTGATTGTCGACACGCCAGACAGAACCTTGCAATGAGTAGGCAGAGGCATGCTGGTACAAACCCCAAAAATCATTGGGTATTGTCTCACCTGATACGTTGCCCTGTCACTAATGATCCCCTGTACGGGTTACAGCAATTTGTCTCAGTATTGGTCGCTTCTCCTTTGACCCCGACACTGCTTCAAGCCTTTCAAATACCACAACTGCTAATAGCTGCCTTGTATCGGCCCAGTTGATTTTATGGTGTTGTTTCCATGACAATTCGTCGAGGTGCCTTGCAGAAGGGCATGAGGGCAAAAGAAGGTCACTCAGCACTCAGGTCATTTCTTTATTTAATCGTTATTTTCCATTTTGTACGTGCTTCGATCCTCTCACTTTCTGTCTTCGAATATTACGTTAGGATGAAGTAAAAACTAATTGTAAACAGCCATAAATGGGACCGGACGGAATTTGTTCCCAGGAGAAGGGCGTAAGGTGGTGTTGGTGTCTGATCTCACTTATGTCCTTTTGCAGACAGACTGGGGTGAAATTAAAGGGCAAGTATTAGGGGAGGGACTACCAACCCAGATATAACCCAGACACTGCTCTACAATCCTTCGAAATACCACAGTCATTAACACCTCCAATGTGAAGCACCATTTACTACCAGTTTTATAACCGTACCTATCTTGTCTCGGCCGTTCTCATCTGTAGAGACTTCAAAGGTCTTCCATCTCAGCCGTGAATGAGAAGATTGTGGGCTTTCTGCGAAATCCACAGGAAAAGGAGTAAGTCATTTTGTGTTATAATATGTATAAAACAAATCTTAAAATTTAGTGGGCCTGACGTTTCGATCCTAGCAGGACCTTTCTCAAAGGCAGAGAAAGACCCACTAGGATCGAAACGTCAGGTTTTAAGATTTGCATTTTGGTAATTTTAGTCAGTAAGCAGTTTGCAACATTTTTGTATATCACTTTATGTGTAAAACAAAAGAATTGTCAACTTCAGGATAAACCATTTCACAGACTTGTATAACTCATGACTCGGTCTTGGACTTGAGTCTTATTTGCCATCACTCGCACTCACAGTCATGATAACAAATGACTCGGACGTCGACTCAAATCTACTGAACTTGGCCTCAACTTGCGTGACGTGACTCGTCGAAGAAGCACAAAATACTGTACATAGAATAGATAGAATGCACTCAGCAGCTACATGTAGCATCTTTCACACACTCATTATTGGGGTACATGAGTTGATCAAATCATTTTCTCAATGATTTACTGAATGATTTTATTTTGAGATACTGTACAAGCATGCCTATTACTAACAAATGTGTTTTGAGAAAAAGCTGAGAACGCTTGGGAAAGCTAAGTTTCCAACGCAGCACTTAGTTCAAAGGTGACTGTTGATTCGGACTCGAGAGATGCAGCATGGACCTGAACTCGATGTTCTCGTTGACTGGAGTAAAAGTTGGCGCACTATTTCATGTGCCATTAGGGAGGAGCATTACTTCAGCCCTCTGTCATGCAGTTAAGATGCTGCCAGTCGGGAGGCAACTAGCACACTCGTGCATCTCCTCTCTCCTCTTCCGCCCCATCTCCGTTCCCCTCCCCTCCTCTCAGGCTTCTGCTGCATCCGATGAAGAAGAAGGAACGCAACCAGCTGGGTAAGCTGGCCTCTCTCTACTCCCTGGACATCAGGACCGACGGCCTCCAGCACAAGAGATCGCCCATCCTCATCAAAACCAGGTCAGTGGAGCCTGCTCTTTCCCCTCCCTTCTACCCACCCTCACCCCACCCCCAATTGCCCAGTGGGACATTCCTGCAGGAAGGTGGCAGACCCTCCTGACCTCCCCTAAACCCCCTACGCAGAACTTACTCGCTTCTTTGCTAGACTACCTTGTGCAGTCTTTGTGCTGTCTGTGCTGTCCGTCACGGAAACCTACTGTCTGTCACCGGTAGGTTTCCGGTGAATACTTTTGAAGTGGTCAAAGTGTAATGCAGTGTTTTCAACTGCTGCTCAGTGATAGGTCCTCTGTAGTGGAGAAGAGGAGAATGCTTTAACCTTAAGGCAAAATAAACCAAACAAACACGTGAATTGTACTTTCCGGCATCAGTTGACAGGCTGCACCCAAGCCCAAAGCTTAGGCCATAGTTTCTGAATCTGCCCTTCCTGTTGTGGGTGGGTAGGAGAGTCCATGGCTGTGTTTTATCATCCAGACCCACACTAGACCTGGCTCACTGATCGGTGGATCGGTTCCCACACAATAAACTGCCTAATGGATGGAGTGAACCGGTGAATGGATCACTGAGCAGATTGAGATACTTGCGGAAATCATGAAGCTGGTTCAAAGGAAAAAAAATCAAACAGCATACGATGTGATTTTAGCTCAGCAAACTGAGAACTTTACCCGATACTGTACCTGCTGAAAAACTCGTAAAAACTCTAGCAGCTTTGGTCTGCCACACCTAGGTCCACTAACTTTTAATTAATGTATGATGTTGAAAACCTGACAAAGAAAACTTTGACTGGACCGGGACTTGAACCCGAGACCTCTGGATTAACGCACCAGTGCTCTTCCATCTGAGCTATCCAGCCCTTAGATGGTGGCCTTCCCAAATAGTCAACTAGTCTTTGCCAGGGTGGGTCTCCAGTCAGAAGCAATTCAACCATTAACTGCCGTATATCCCCAGGGATCATACCCCCCGCTTTCATTCAGTTGCAAAGAACTAATTGTTGTAAACCTGGCGTGGATACAGCAGCTCGGGAATCACACAAAGTGGATGCAGCTTTTTCAATTCGAGTTACACGAGCAAAGGAAAAACTGACCGGGAACATTTAACACATTGAAAAATTGGCCAAGAAAACTTTGACTGGACCGGGACTTGAACCCGAGACCTCTGGATTAACGTACCGTACCAGTGCTCTTTCAATGTATGATGTTGTTATGCTACACGTATGCGTTGAAAGCTTGTTGTGACACCGTTTAAGTCTGTTTGAAAAGGGAGTTTGGCTGTTAGAAGTAGCTGGTAACTCAAAGTGAGTGAGTACGCTGCCCGTTCTCAGTAGGGGCTGATGACAGCCAAGTTACACACTGTCTGAAATGGTGAGTTGCCAGCTCTTCTCGGAGTCGTACTCCTTCTCGAAAGAGAACGACTTGCACAGTGTTCGCGGCAAACTCGCCCACATTGTGCCTCCAATGTGCCCAACCTTCCAGTCTTATCTTGTCTTATCTTGTCTGTGCCCCGGTCAGGAATTCCTCCACGGCCGACCAGAACATAGAGGAGGCCCTGGGATTGGTCTCGCTGTCCGGGGAAGGCCTGAGCGCCTCCAGGAAACCTCTCTGCCCGCAGTTTGTGGATGCCAAACGACGGAGAAAAACCCCGCCCCCTACCATCGCAGAAGGTATGGCATCATAGCCATGGTGACTGTCAGTAGTACACTCACCAGTGCAAGTAACTTACTGGACTTTGCATTGAAAGAAACCAAAAGATGATTTTCTTCTTCAAAATGGCAGAGAAGATTTGACTGGACCGGAGGACTTGAAGCCGCGAGTCCTGAGTCCTCTGGTTTTGCATACCGGTACCTATGCTTTTACCATTTTATGAGCTATCCATTATCCAACCCTTTGATCGTGGCCTTCCTGAAGTTCCTGAAAAGTCTTCCTATCTTTGTCGGGGGGAGGGAGAAAAATATAAAGATATTATTTTGGTGTGCATCTGAACCTGCGGCTCCTGTTTTTTTTTAGTGCAGAATTCTCACCAACTTGATCGCTGATTCAAACTTGATTCAAAGTTTTATAGCCAGGTCCAGCCATTGGCTTAGCTAGTTTTGCCACATCGATTGCTAAGTGTTTTCTTGGAGAATTAATGTCGGCCAAGAACATATTCTCTTCTAAGCCAAAGTTAAAATAGAAAATGTCTTTCCTGATGCATCAGGCCCTCTACCTTTCTGAGATTTGCACTTTTGATCATTTTAGTCAGTAAGCAATTGGCAACATTTTTGTATACTAAATTGTGCATTGTTTCTACTGATAGAACTTAAGGTCTCAAATGTAGATACTGTATATCAGGTATAACTAGGTATCCAGCAGTTTATAGTGGAATGTTTCTCAAGGGCAGCATTCTGCCTTTGAGAAAGGTCCTGCTAGGCTGGAAAGGTCAGGCCCACAAATTTTTGGTGCAATTGTTGTCTTCCGTGACTTTTTTTTTGTAGGGCAAGTGGGCCGAACGTCTGCTCCAATTCCCGAGAGCAACCTTGGCTCCCAGATGCTGCAGGGCATGGGCTGGGTCCCCGGCACGGGCCTAGGGGCGGACGGGGCTGGCATCCTGGAGCCGATAAGGGCCTACGTCCGGCCCAAGAACCGGGGACTGGGCTACTGGAAGCCCCGATAGGAGCGAGATCTGCCGACCGACACCCGCAGGGAGGTCTGAGAGAGTCTCCCCGCCGGAATCCATTGGGAGCCATCCATCTCAGCAGCCGGTGAATCACCGGACGCCATCCTTCCCACTCTCCTCCTCATGGAATACTCAATAGTAGCGCCCTTGCAGGTGCGCCAAGGGACTGCCGGTGAGTGTCTCCAATTACGCAGCCAGACTGGATGTGTCCAATTTGGTTCCCGTGGCGGACGAGATGCGAGCAGAAGGCCAATTTGCATTCAACCAAATAACAGTGTGTCCTCTTGGAGAGCGGGTGGATCAGACCACCAACGTAAATACCCCCCCAAAAAAAAAAAAAAATCAAAAATAAACAAAATTAATAAATGAAAAATTGTGCTAAGGCAGGGAGGTGATGTGCTTGGTGGCATTGTTTGCCACGGCTGTTGTTCAGGCAATGTTCAGTGCTTAAGATAACACAAGCAAGGTGCAATAGTCAGTAGAGTGATTAGCTCGTGTGTGTGTGGTCTCGTCTCGTGCCTGGCCTTGTTGCAGAATAACTTTCTCTGTTTCGCTCAAAAGAGTGTCCAGTCATTGTTTACCATGCTCTTGAAAGGTGGAAGGCGATTCGTTTATCTTCTACTTCTAAGGAAGGGGGGGGGCTGCATTTTCAGCTGTTGTAAACACTTGCTGAGGCTGAGAGGGATTTGCCAATAGTATGTCAATGCAGCTTTTGCCTTTTTCTGTGCTCATTCCATTTGCTCTGGGCCCTTGTGGCATGACATCCATTCAGCCCCTTAGGGGCTAATGGACGTCAGTGCCAATAGTGTCTTCCCATTCAATAGAGTAGCTTGCTCTCGCACAATGCAGACTAATGTAAAGTGCTGCCAAAGGTTTGTCATTCAAAGTACAGTATGAATTCCCCCCCCCCCCAAATTGGTGAATGTTCTTAATTAGAAGCATGCCAAGGCTTCAGCAGTCATGTCAACTGTTAGTGGATGAGTGGGAGGTCTGCGGTGACACCATGTGACGCATCTCTGTTGAGACGGAGTGTGGCTCTGAAAAGAGCCTCTAACTTGCTGTTGTGGGCAGTGACAGAAACATGTGAGAAAATGTGGATGAAGCATCTTCGGACTATTCAACCACATGGTCTCAACATCCAGGAGGGTAATGACTAACACCATGCAGCTTTCTGGTAAACCTTCTTTTGTGTTCACTCCTCCACACTTTTCTCTTTGATCTTTCCCCCTCTTCTCTCACTAATCCCTACCCTACTCCTTGTCCTTCCCTTTGATCTCTCCCTACCAGCTTTACTCTTTGTCTTTTGTTTCTCATCCGTGTCCTATTCACTCTCTACCCCCTTCCTTCGAGTACATGTATCTGTTTTGTCCTTGTCACTCTGCCTTTGAGAAAGGTCCTGCTAGGATCAAAACGTCAGGCCCACTAAATTTTAAGATTTGCATTTTGGTAATTTTAGTCAGTAAGCAGTTTGCAACATTTTTGTATATCACTTCAACAGAGATGTGTTACATGGTGTCAACGCAAAACTTCTACTTGTTACTTCCACCATGCAGATTTTCCAATCTGATCTTATCTTAGTGGTTGGCGCATCTCCTAAAGCACTCTCACTCTTAGTGCTCATATGCACTGGCCTGTTGCAGCTCAGGTATATGAAGCCATCGTCACACTGCACATCTCTAGGATTACCGCAACCATTCACTCATCATGTAGATAAGTGGTGTCAGAAACATGTACATGTAGCACCCACGTTTCCACAGGCCTTCTTTGTGTCGTCATGCTGCCATCCAGTGAGAATGACATTGTGCATACACAGCATCGACCAAACAAAGGAACCCTACAGGTCTATGCAAAGGCCTATAGCAAGTCAGTCCTCACTACCTTCATGTGCAAGCACTAATACTAGTAGTATGTGACAAGCCAAAGGTTCGTGTATGTGTGTGCTGCCGTACATTTTTAACTGAACAGTTTTTAATGTGTACTTTAATGTGTGTACGTGTATTTTTAAACCGCCCATGAAATATGGTTGAATTTGATTGTAACTAACGCCATGCATGTACTGTAGGAGAAAGGGTTGATAAGAGAGACATTTGTAAAGATCCCGACAGTGTACATGTACATGTACAGGCATGACACTCTCTGTGCAATTGTCTTGCAGAAAATCTCCAACCGTGCATGTTTTTTGTTTTCTCACATTATTCTCAAGTGACCACCTGGGCTTCCTTATCAGAAAAAACATTCAGGTAGCCAATGGGATCAGATGGCCCAGAAATTTGAAACAGCTTTTGAAATTTGATGCCATAGTACAGTGTGGCTGGCTCTATGGTTTTCCTTATACTTTGATTTTGACCCAACTGTCTCAGACAAAATAATGCCATTTTTAGTGGGCATTGGCACCCAGGTCACAGTTCAAAGTCAAGTCCTGGTTTGTATATGTATACATTATGGGCAGTGGTGACCTGGGTAGCAGAAAACACTTTGAAATGACCAAGGCTCTGTACACTTTCTCTCTCACACACACACACACACAAAGCCTGTATCAGGACAAGCATGGTGGCTGTGAACAGCCCCCTCTATTGGCACATAATGGCCAACCCTCCAGAGTCTGGAATGTGAAGTGAGTCACTCAGTACCCGGATACCTATTAGTAAAATATTGTGAATGAATTGTGTTTTGAAATCATTTGTGGCTGGAGGGTTCAGAGGAAAGTAATTACGTTTGAAAACTTTCCACAGTAAGTGCGCAGTCGGTTCACCTCCGGTCATTCACGCTTGTCACAGTTTCCTGCAATGAGGCATGACTAAGTTGCTCTTATATACTCCCTGTGACTTTAGAATGGCGGGTGTCTGCATGTGTGAGCCATTTTACACATTGCATACTCCTACACAATCTGAACATAAACATGTACGTGCCATAAGTACAGTAAGTCATTGTGTGAAATGATGACGCATTACATGTACACATGTATGTATGGGGGATGTGCAGACTCCCTGACTACATGACTAAAACCCATAAGCCATGATTTAAAGATAAATGATCAAATCCCTAGATTGTTTTTTTTTTTTCACAAATGTGAAACTGCAGTTCCATCTAAAAAGGAAAAAAAATTCCCAAATCGTCCAAACTCCCATGTTTTGGGACCAGAGTTTTCAGGTTTCATCGTGAATTTGTGATCAAGTGCAAGGTCTCAAAACTATGGTCCTCTCCCTGTCTCTTCCCAGACTCGGCTGTGGGTAGCATAAACATTCAATCGGAATTTGGATTGTAAGCAGATTTCTTTATCGGGGAAGGCTGTTTTGTGCTTGAGCAGATTTTGACTTCCGAAGCGGCTTTATGAAAATGGACCCCAGAAAGTGACCGTACAGAAAGTCTTTCTCAAGAGTAAGCAAGAAATGTTAGCAGCCGTGTTCTTGTAGTTCATTTCCTTTTACAGGCCAGCATCAACTACCATAGGTTGTTCACTGTATGAAGGAAGTAGAGCTGTGTAGTGAGAATGAAAACATAATAGACTCCATAGAACTGGTTCCTGTTCAGTCATATTTGTTTTTCTTGATATTTTAGTAATACTGTAAATCTGTGCTGTTTTCAAGAAATCGTTGTGCATTTCAATTTCCTGTCGATTTTTTTTTTACTGCCACTGTGAGCTTCCGTTATTCGTTTATTTTATTGTGATTTTTTGGGGGTCTGAATGGTTATCATTATTCCTGCCCCCCTACCCCCGGGGAGACAAATGGAACTGTTTGGGTTCATGGGAGTTCCTTATTCTTTGAAGAGCCCAGGCTGGGGTCTAAACTTCAAAGGGGTGTTTCTGAAATGTCACTGTAGTTTGTCAAATGGCACATAATCACTTTGTATTCGTGAGCACTGCAGAGTCTATTGAAAAGTACACATTGGGAATTCAGACAGATTGTTAGGTTGATCGTATGCCTAAATGCTGCCATTTTTGAATGCCAGCATCCACTTCATAGAAGTACCCGAAAGATTATTTTTTTTTTTCAAATGATGAATTTCAAAAGGTCCTTATTACATGTACTTGTGGTGTTCTCCGATGAACTCTGATGAGCTCTGGAATAGGGAAGTTACAAGTTTTTGATTTTAGATTTTGGGCGAAATTTCGACAGAGCTTGTAACACAGCTCTCCGGTGTCGTCAGGGGTGTTTTGGAGCGTTGATTCGTGACCATGCATTTATGATGAATTGTGAACTTGTGAATTTGTGGTAGTCGTACACGTACGTGCTTAAAAATGGAGTTAGAGAGGGAATGGGTGGTGACAGATACTGTGAAACTGGAACCAGAAATGGCCTGACAATGGGTTTTTCCTCCTCAACCTTGTTTGTCCATTTGGGCATGTGAGAAATATCACCAAAATGGAAAACAAAATAAATCTGTCATGCATTCTGTGACATTGGCACCAGTTCACAACCCTAATTATATGTGGCCAACCACTGTTACAAACCACACTATTTTTGAGTCCCTTATTGTACTTGTATGCATTTTAAAATTCCACCAGAACTTAATATAAATAATACCATTTTCTTGTCGTTTTATGAAATCTAGCTGGTCTTTTTTTTTTATTGTTGATTGCCGTATCCAAAGTGCAACATTTGTTGTGTTTGCAATGCCCCAGCCAATAATGTGAATGTCAAATGTTTTGTAATGTATTTGAACTCTGCTATGCAGGTTTTATTTTTCGAACAGATATGGAAACATTGCTGTAAACAGTTTGCCTAACTGTATAAATAAAATAATAATGTCATTGGAATAAGAGGCCTAGCACCCTGACTCCTTCATTGCTGTGTCTTCATTTCACCTCCACAGTCTGAAGGGAGGTTACACACAATATCAGGTCATCTGCTGGATGAGACTTCCAGAGGGTCGCATGTATTGATTAGCTTGAACTCTCTCATTCTGATTTATCTATGAGATTGGTTCTGCTACCGTCAATACGTCAGGTTCTGTAACTGGTTTTTAGATGCAGATTTTATATTGAGATCTTCAATGAAAAAGCTGTCCTGGCGATATACAGCAGTTAATGGTTAAATGCTCCTGACAAGTGCCCCTCATGTCAAAGACTAGTTGACTATTCGGGAAGGGCTATCATCTAAGAGATGGTCAAGATAGCTCAGATGGTAAGACCATTGGCACAATCAACCAGATGTCCAGGTTCGAGTCCCAGTCCAGTCAAGTTTTCTTTGCCATTTTTGAAAATGGTTCCCAATCAGTTTTTCCTTTTGTTTGTTTGATCTTCAAAAGATGTATACTTTATGAACTTAAATGCGATGTAGCATTGCGCAAAGGATGTAACTTTTGAATTGATCAATATACATAATTCAATTATCAATATCAGTCTGTTTAAAGAATCGGTAAATCTGGTAAATAACAACACATTTTATAAAATCAAACATCTTTATTCATTTAGTCTTCATCTTGGCACAAATTCTAAAGTTGAGAATTTCTACCCGGACTACTAAAACAAACCTTATGGTTTTTGGTCCATAACCAGTTTCAATTCGGATACTTCTAAAATTGAGGAATAACAAAGGTGCGTGGCGTGAAACTCAAATCGTCTTCCTGCGGACAGTCCATTGGGAGATATGGGAATCCACTAGCTCATTTTTGTCAGTGATCTGAACAACATCTCGACCCTAAAAATGTGTCTTCTTCGTTTGCTGCCGATAGGCCGACTCCATCCTTAATAGTACTGTACGGTTCCCCCATCAGAAGTGACACAGCAATGGAACCTTTCCCCCACTTATTGGACGGTGTTGTGTGTTATTTTTTCTTCAAAGAGTTACCCTTGTTCCCGCTTGCACTCAGGAGTGCTCAGATGCTATACTTCCTTTGGGCCCCGGAATAAGTGAGTTACTCTGCGTGTAATTTTGTCTCAAGGACAGACGCCGAGCTACCCCGAATAGCTGAACTGTTGACTGTTGCATACAGTGCATGCGCTTGGACGTGAAATCACCTTGTATTCCCAGCTATAGTGTTTGTGGAACACGGACCAGGCTTGCCATTGTGACTCCGCAAAGGGGACTCGCCAGTCATGTCCTTGATCCCCCGGTATCAATATGGCAGCTGAGCCCCCACAGAACCACATGTATTCAGCAGTGCAGCGCACCCTTGAATGCAAATCCCAGCTGCTGGAGCAAAGCCCATGCAGAATCGATCGGGGGAAAATGCCGGTTATACACGGCACCGAAATATTGGTATCTGAAGGGCATTCTCTACAGTAGACAAACACTTCAAAATCAATTGCTGCGGAAACATGATTCTATAAGCATCCACATCAATGTCCACTTGTCCTCAATATTGGATTCAATGTCAATGAGCACTCCAATTATTTCCGCTGCAGTGACCTGAAACCACCTGTGTGAAATGAAAGTGGCATGTTGCGGCACTGTATACACACAGAATGGAGTGACTGAAATGTTAGTCCTAGGCCTAAATGATACAAAAACTATACCTTTCTGTCAAATTGAGTCACAAATCACATTCTTTAGTACACAGAACTTTTATTTTGAATTGCTAGTACAGTATATAATTGTGAGTAGCCATTCCAATATACAAATCAGTGTTAAAATGTATTACTCCTTTGATATCATAGACCTCTATCATATAAATGTAGAAATATAATTATGAAGTACACTTCTTCGTACAAAAAGATTCAACGAGTGCCTTCTCCTGTCAGAGAAACCACATACAAGTTCCAAAAAAAGGTTATATACAATTTATGCAGCATTTTAACAATCTCATGTTAACATATTATTTTATCAAGGTATCAATGGATTAAACACTTTGAAACGGATGTCACTTTGAGAAATACAAACCACTTCAAATCATTTCAACTTTGCTGTCATTTTTACACTCAACCGACAAGATGTCAGCAATCCAGTGTGGAACAATCTCTGATCTACTACATGAATCAGACTTGATTACATGAATCTTAATTTGGCAAATTATACACGTTTTTGTGAATAGATGTGGAACGAATTCCAACTTTCACCACAACATAGAAGCAAAGCACATGGTCTAACCCAGACTGAAATCTTCTTTTCGTCTTTTTTTGAAATCTACCACAAAATTATCGACAATTGCTAATTTTCAGAAAGCAGTTCCCACAGATACTTGTACAGACGATTCATACCGCTTCTGAACTTCTGAAAAATAGAAGTATACAAATTATTTTCTCTGCCTCCCATGATTTCCAATTCAAAAATGATCAGGGATCCAGCCAGCTGGTTATTCATTCGCAATTGTCAGAGAAAAATACATATAAAAAAATCATCTACTCTTGGTCCAATTTTTAAATATTATGAGATCACTTCACAACAGTTCTATTCTTTCATTTGTATTTTTTCTAGGAAAAAACCCTAGATGTATTAATATTTCTGAGCTAGCATTTATTTGAGGATTTTTTTTTTTTACTCTAGGTCACCTGAGGAGTATCATAATTACAATTACATAATTATTGTCGATTTTTTTTCAATCCTGCATATATAAGAAAAACATAACACAGCATTCACCAAAGCAAGACATTATTGTTTCCACAAGTTGAAGGTTTCCCTTTACTCCACTCTACCCTCTTTCTAAAAAGCTCATCAAGTTTCCCGCTGAAATAAAGGTTTTGGGTGGACACAGACGATACTTATATCACGAAACTCGAGGTACATTATAACAGTCACCATGCACAGTACCGTACTATATAAGAAACGTTCGGTTGGCTCTGACGTCATTGTCCCCTACCTTACCCAGCCTGAACGCAGGGTCACTTATAGGTGCGGGAGGGATTAACCCGAACTCTTCAATAGTTGCGATATCAACAGTGGACCAGGAGTATGTGAGCTACCGTCATGGCAGGTATAAGAACACAGACCGTAAGAACCTATAAGCATTATTGATTTTTTGAAATTCAGCCAGGATTTGAGGGGTGTATCAAGACGTTAGTTTTATGGTAGCCCAGTTTTGGTGACAAATAACGCAC
Organism: Luidia sarsii; assembly: GCA_949987565.1. Taxonomy (NCBI): domain Eukaryota; kingdom Metazoa; phylum Echinodermata; class Asteroidea; order Paxillosida; family Luidiidae; genus Luidia; species Luidia sarsii. The sequence goes on along the minus strand of OX465101.1, from coordinate 25,950,250 downwards.
GCAGTCACGCACACGCGGTAAGTGTTGAGCTTTCAGGTCGACCGTATAAACAATAAACAGGTATATAAACAATAATTTTGAGTGATGCTGAGTGATGCTTATTACAATGGTTTCACTTCCAACGTACCTCTGTTGTAAAATTATGCGTTCGATTACTTTCAGCACGTAAACCTGGTTAACCTCAACAATTGGGGGTCAAATCTGCGAAGAATACATTCCTCTCGTCATGATTATACACAAAACGGGCATTGTTTGGATAATTATTGTAGGCCTACCAACTTTTCCGCAATCGCGATGTGATTAGCGTTCATAATCGGGGCTACTTTTCATCTTTCTGGTGGCAACACCTGGTCAAGAATTTATCATCAGAACGAAACATATCTGATCCTTCTCATATAATAGGTCAGCTACAGGAATAGGGTTCGAATCATTTGGGGTTCGCACAGAAGCTAATCGAACGCACTATAAAGTTCGCTTCATTCTGGTGGAACGCACGTGGCATGACGTCACGAAGTCAAAGGGCGCCCTCACCGAGGTCATTGCTGTTGGCGCACGGGGCACGCCTTGTGTTGAAGTGAAGAGTTGGGGCCCTTTCTCCGGACTCAGATGGCAATTCCGCCCAATCTCATCGCAGCCAGCATTGCTGATCCACCCAGCAACATCGTGGGAACGGCAACGAAGGAAAACACACAGAGTGTACCCATACCGGACATTCCGTGGCCGCTGTATTGACAAAAAAAAGAAGATTTGTGCTTACAGTTACACATCAAGTAATTGTATACGGTACGTCGCATCTTGGCGTTTACCATAGTTATGCGCTATTGCGTTCATTTTACACAGGGGCGCATGAGCATGACTCCCGAAGCAAGATGTGCGTCTCTGGCTCTATGTACTCTTGGGTTACGCGTTCAGGACGTAACTGGGTCTGGACGTAACTGTCCCAAACCAAAGCATCGTATGCGTGTATATGGAAAGCCAGGAAACGCAGTGGAGATTTTCCCTCATCACGAGACATGTACACATTTCCACGCCATTCCTGTGGCATATCGGGCAATGTTGTTGCTTTGTGCGCGGGGTTTATGGTTTGACAGTTTGATTTGTATCATCACAACATCGTTCGTTCGATCCTGTCATGACCGACAGCTCGTGATTGCAACAACAGACATCTGACAACCCCTTGCAAGAGTGTTGAGGTATGCAGTGACAGAGGGCATCGCACCACAGATGTTAGTCTGTCAATTCATCTCATCCTATAATTAAAAGTCCTTCATGGCATTCCTGTTATTTTCCACTCGGCCTTGCATGATAACTTTCTCAAGTCAACCACCTTCACATCTTGCGTGACCAAAATGTACCACGTACACCACCTAAATGATCAAGTATTGTGAATAGAGAAGCATGCCTTCAGTTCCCCCTGAGCCTCGCTATGGCCGGACTGTCTCTGATAACGCGATCATAACTCTAACAAGTGTCTCTAATAACTTTGGCTATACAGTGTCGTCTAAGCCAGAAAACTCTCTAGTCAGACGATGAACGTTTACTTCATTTCACCTCACTCCACTAACTAGTTTGGAAGACCGTTGGGGCATCACGGGAACTGTACGAACTGAACTGTACGTCAACCACCTTTCTCCATTTTTCTGCTTTCTGCTTCTGTTTTCTGCTTTCCGAAGGGCTTCACTCAGACCGAGCCCTGTCCACGTTTATACATTTAACCTAAAAGCGGCATAATCACTATGGGTGAGGTAAAGCTGTTCTTGTTGTGGTTCAGTAACTGCAATTTATACTCGTGAGGGAGGGAGGGGGGCTGGTTATTAGAACTACATGTACATAAACAAAATATTGGTTGTTGTCTGTTGTTGGAACGACGCCACTCAGTCGCCCGAACATCGTGCTTCTTACCTGGTACACCCTCCCGCAAGGCGGGCGCCGTAGACCATGACGATGCCTCCCAGGAAGGCGTGGGTACCAGGCACCCCAGCCGTGGTACCAAGGGACCGCGACATAGAGGCAGAGGCCAGCGCTCCAACAATGGCCGCACAGCCGTATGCGATCTACATTAAATGAAAGAGGGACAGAGAGAGGGAGTGATAAATAAAAACATACTCTGACAATTTATTATTTATCATCCCCGATTGATAATGCCGATCTCGGGGGGGGGGGGGGTATCCATCTTTCAGGGCATAAGTAATAAATTATTTTCGATTCAATTATGGCATATTCCCCAATATGTCTTTCTTTTTTAAAATGTAATGATTAATGATTTCGTCAGGGGTTGCATCGGATATACCCCTGGCTGGGAAATGAGTTATGGGAAGCTGCGAGGGCCACATGCATAGGACGGCCCATAAGCCCTATAGGCCTACATCTAGCAAAATGAATGACACCATGCATCATCATCTGTGATTGTGTTACATCTATCTGATGTAATTCTGATGCTGAAAGCGATCCAACGGAAATGGCCTATTTACCGGGTCTCTTAGTCAACTCGTACCCAAATCTTCCATTATTTACCACTACAATGGTGAACGTTAATAGGGTTCTTCTGGAGAAGCTATTATGGCAACCATTCTCCCTTTGGTAGCAAGGAGCCGAAACTACGGATGCCTAGAGTGACTATTGACCTTTATAAATAACCAACTGAATATCGTGGAAAGAGAGACTACTAGTTGGCGGGAAGTTTATTCCCCAATAATTAATGTGCCAGGCAGACATCTTCGCCTTAGATATATCCCACCACGGTATAAGACTGCTGACTCGGATGGAGTTCATTCTGTTGATTGGAGCTCAAATGAGATTTGAAGGTTTGCATGGTGAGAATATCAGAATAGATAGGTTTGCGGAGACACCGTGTAAATTCTCTTTTGTGAGTAAGTGTGGTTCTGAAAAGAACCGGAGGAACTCGACGTTTCGAACAGAATACTCTGCTCGTCTTCAGATTCTCCTGAATACGAGCAGAGTATACTCCGGTTCTTTTCAGAACCACACTTACTCACAAAAGAGATTTTACATGGTGTCTCCGCAAACCTATTTATTCTGATTGGAGCTCATATAACTCATGTCTATCCGGGACGATTATTGCAATAACTCGGCTGACCGCTTCAATCCTCTGTCCCATCAAGCCTCTGTGCCAACCCATGGAGCAAGCAACAGCGATGCTCTATGGTGGTATAAACCAAGCACGCTGCCACATGTAATCCACGTGTGTACAGCTCCTCGGTGTCAACTCGCTCTTATTATTATGTCAACATGCTCCCTAGACCTCCAATACTTTGGTCAGGTAGTACCCGTGCCGCACAGCGAGCGCGCTTGGTCCGCCCTGTCCGACAATTATTGTTTAGGCAGCTAGGGGAGCATGTTGACGTTGAAGAGTGCGTTGACACCGAGGAGCTGCATACACGTGTAATCCACGTTTAGACGGAAGAAAAACAATACATGTACTGCATAAGTGGTCCGCGGTTATTCTCTCACGTAAACCCCGACAGTCGATCGCTCTTTCCGAAGTCAAACCAATCCGCCATTATTGCCGAGATGGTGCCACGAACACGGGCTGCTTATGTGGGATAGGAACTCGGAGGTATTGTGAACTATAAGAGGTTGTGAATCTGTTCCGTTGAGAGTCTGTTTTTGAATAAAACTACAAGTTAGGCTAGTACGTGCTGTGGGGAAACAAATGCTTTCAACCTTCAGTGCGGGACGTGAGAAAGTTGCAAATCCAAGCGGAGTCACTATTTTGGGGGATTTGTATCGACCATGAAGCGTGCGGAGTCATTCTCCCCTCACTACAACCCTTTGTGCGCTTTTGTTTTCGCCTTTTTCACCGTAAAGGGCTCCTTTTGTGCTGAACGTTCACTATTGCAAAGCGGCGGCCTCTTTGATGGCGGCAAAGGGGCCCCCTACAATTGTCTCTCTTTCCAAAGAGGTTCACTTATGGAGTAAATCAAATGGTGACCTTGGCTCATTCCCACGAATGTGCTTTTGTTTCGGTTGTTGTGTCCTTAATTAGTTAAAGCCAGGCATGGGTGACGACTGAGACGTGAGGTTCATTCACAATATACGGCAGGAAGCATGCCAGAACGGTATGCAAGGTGAGACTTTCTTCTGCGAGGTTAGTATTTCAGCAGTCACGACTCGACGACGCCATGTACGCGAGACGCATTCAACCGCACAGTCAGTACGTGATGGGGCATTTACTCTCCCAGTTATAGTTTTTAGTTCCCAGTGCTTATGTGGACGGTCAGACAATGTAAGAAGGACCTCCATGGTCACACACAGCATTTCAGTCATTTTCATTGCGGCCAGCAACTCCGTCGTTGAGCGAGGGCTACTGCCAGTACTGGCCCCCTATAGGCCTACCTAGGGCGTACTTTTTTGTCAACACGGCCGACGCGTTGACCTCGACCTTCTTCCATTTCAGGCATGCGCAATCGCGCACAGCCGTCTCGGTATCCCATTGTTATCAGGGGGCCCAATGTCGTGGGTATTCCGAGAAAATGTATTGAAAATGGAAATGCCGACATATCTTGACGCCAATTTTTTGTCGTTTTTTTCCCCCTCCTCGCACTTCTGTTAAGCTCACTCCGGTGGCTTCTGTGGAGTGCGTCACACGCATGAATATTTCCATAAGACACTGTATGTCCACGCGACTCTGGACTTGTGCGTTATAGAACCAATGGCGACAATATAGAACCAATGACGACCATATAGAACCAATGACGGCCATATAGAACCAATGACGGCCATATAGAACCAATGACGACCACATAGAACCAATGACGACCATATAGAACCAATGACGGCCATATAGAACCAATGACGACCATATAGAACCAATGACGACCATACAGAGCCAATGACGGCCATATAGAACCAATGACGACCATATAGAACCAATGACGGCCATATAGAACCAATGACGACCATATAGAACCAATGACGACCATATAGAACCAATGACGGCCATATAGAACCAATGACGACCATATAGAACCAATGACGGCCATATAGAACCAATGACGGCCATATAGAACCAATGACGACCACATAGAACCAATGACGACCATATAGAACCAATGACGACCATATAGAACCAATGACGGCCATATAGAACCAATGACGACCATATAGAACCAATGACGACCATATAGAACCAATGACGACCATACAGAACCAATGACGACCATATAGAGTCAATGGCGACCATATAGAACCAATGACGACCATATAGAACCAATGACGACCATATAGAACCAATGACGACCATATAGAACCAATGACGACCATATAGAACCATTGACGACCATATAGTACCAATCACGACCATATAGAACCAATCACGACCATATAGAACCAATGACGACCATATAGAACCAATGATGACCATATAGAACCAATGACGACCATATAGAACAAATGGCGACCATATAGAACCAATGACGACCATATAGAGCCAATGACGGCCATAAAGAACCAATGACGACCATATAGAACCAATGACGACCATATAGAACCAATGACGACCATATAGAACCAATGACGACCATATAGAACCAATGACGACCATATAGAACCGATGACGACTATATAGAACCAATGACGACCATATAGAACCAATGACGACCATATAGAACCAATGACGACCATATAGAGCCAATGGCGACCATATAGAACCAATGACGACCATATAGAACCAATGACGACCATATAGAACCAATGACGACCATATAGTACCAATGACGACCATATAGAACCAATGACGACCATATAGAACCAATGACGATCATACAGAACCAATGACGACCATATAGAGCCAATGGCGACCACATAGAACCAATGACGACCATATAGAACCAATGACGACCATATAGAACCAATGACGACCATATAGAACCGATGAAGACTATATTGAATGATTTGAATGGTGCACTTGGCTTCTGTTTCATTTGAGCCCAGGTGTCTAACAGGTTGGAGACACTTCGGGATGAAAGCCAAATAACAAACTGATGACGACACAGGCCAAGCACGTTTTCTTTGCCAACATGTCGAATGATAAAACGTATAAATATACATCAGTCGCGCCTTACCGACCACCAGTTCCGCAGGCCGTACTTGGTCCTCAGGAGGTAGGGGGAGAGAGTTCCGAGCCAGGCGGTCGGGATGAGCTGAGCAGCCATAGTGCAGTAACTGCCGCTGCCCCCCATGGTCTGTCCCACGGCCAGCACGATGGGAATCTGCATGCAGCCGATCAGGCTCCCTGTGGAAGACAGGCCATGCATCACGCTAGTAAACCAGAATTACAGTTTTTGGCAAACACTAGTTTATGTTGATATACAACAAGGTTGCAAACTGCTTACTGACTAAAATTACCAAAATGCAAATCTTAACATTTAGTGGGCCTGACGTTTCGATCCTAGCAGGACCTTTCTCTCTGCCTTTGAGAAAGGTCCTGCTAGGATCGAAACGTCAGGCCCACTAAATTCCAAGACTAGTTTATTCTGTATCTTCGGACATCAAAAAATTATACCAAACAAAATATCGTCCAGTTCAAAACGAAGTTAAAAAAAACCCAACTGTTAATTATCAAAGATGTGCCTGACCTCAAATACGTAAAAGGACAAAAGAAAAAGAAAGAAACAAAGAAACCAAAGACAAAAATGCCTAAACAGACCTGAAAACCAGAAATTAGGCAAACGCCACAACAAACAAGACACACGACATATAAGTCAACAAAGAAGACAGCCAGAAAAACGAACGGTCCTCGATGGACGAGAATTTAAGACACACATAACTATTAAACTGACTGTAAGAAAAATTCTAATACAGTAATTAGATGCGATAAGATTAGATTTAGAGTAAAGATGTGATAATTTTGTTTTGATCAAAATAATGTGAGTTCAAAATTTTAGCACCTATAGAAATGTTCCCTTAAACTGGACTTTAAAGACCTTAAAACGTTCTGTTCGGTGAGAGAGCGTTCCTAAAGTGAGGGAGGAAACACAGCGGCCCCTGGATTACGAGGACAGTACCAGCATCGTTTACGTCTAACCGCTAGATCTAAACGAATTTTTTTCGGAACAATACTTTGAATGCTGCATTTTCGCGAAACAAATGAAGCGGTTTTTCAAAAAAAAATTGAGACTCGGTTGGCGGATTGAGCTGAAATTTTCACAGGTGTGCTATTTCATGCATTGTGTTGGATCTGACAATGGATGCTATTCTTTGACCTCGACCAATGTTGTGTTATTGGTCGTTGGCGGCGGGCTTTTCGATTTCATGTAGAGCGAGTAAATGGTGCAGCACACCAAATCTGCTTCGTTTAATTAATTGTTTCGTATCCGGGAGTGTCTCAGTTCCAGTGATAAGGAAAAATGTTCCTTGGACGTTTGCACTTTTAGTCGAATGGATTTTGCTTATTACCCACTCCCCCCCCAAAAAAAATAATAAAATACAAAATTGTAATTTTCGCCAAACTGAGTTGCTGCAGACAATGATTTAAGACTATCATATTGGAGTACGCGCACTTTCATCAATCTCGTCCATCACCCAACTATACCCAACATCAACACCGCCACCATCACCCCCGCCACCCCATCACCACCCTCATCACCCTCATCACCAACGAGGACCATCACCGCCACCACCGACACCACCGCCACCACCACCACCACCACCACCGCCGCCACCACCGCCGCCACCACCGCCAGCAACCTCGACCACCACCGCCACCACCACCGCCACCACCACCGCCACCACCTCCGCCACCACCACCACCACCACCGCCACCATCACCACCACCACCACCATCACCACCACCACCACCACCACCACCAGCAACCTCGACCACCACCGCCACCACCACCGCCACCACCACCACCACCACCACCACCACCACCGCCACCATCACCACCACCACCACCACCGCCACCACCACCACCACCACCGCCACCACCACCACCACCACCACCACCACCACCACCATCACCACCACCACCACCACCACCACAACCACCACCACCATCACCACCACCACCACCACCACCACCACCACCACCACCACCACCACCACCACCACCACCACCACCCCCACCACCACCACTACCACCACCGCCGCCGACCGCCCCTATACCGTGGACTCACCAGACAGCGAAGGCTGCCAGCTCCGCCGAGCGAAGGCCGGGGCGTCGCTCCGGTTGGGCACGGCCAGGTCTTGCTCCCAGGGTACCAGACCATCAAGGAGCAGCACGAACGAGGCCAGGGCCGCGCCGAGGGGAACGGCCACCTTCCAGAAAGGCAACCCGACTATCTCATCCAACCTGTCAGGACAGAATCGAGACAAAAATCACTTGCAGTCTTTTTTTCTTCCAGAACCTGTTATCGACCTTTTTTTCTGTATGAGTCGTGCGCTATAAAAACGATGGTGACCTACGATTGTTTTTTTTTTTACCAGAGACAATCCAGGAGTTAGCCTTTCATTTATCAAACAATCTTCCAGTTTATATCCTCGTCAACAATGATCGAAATGCTGATTAAACATTCCCTAATCTCTTTTTATACTATAGGCCTATGTGATTGACATTGTGAGGAGAGATGTCGCGCACGGATGTCGGCTCCCCTTTTTGTGGCCTCCAAGCCGCGGGTCAAACCCTTAGGCCTTCTACAGTATATGCTATAATGAGAAGTCCAGGTAACTCTGCCTGCGTGCGTGCACGCCAGTACTTCCAAGTTCAGGCCCGAGACGCGAAGCCCCTTGGCAAAAGGTCATAGAGTTGCGTGTCACCCGGTGAAATCCCGCACGCCATTCCCCGCGCGCACGGCACAGTATACCAGTCAGCGAAAAGTCTGCTGAGTGCTGACACAATCGCGTGGACAGACGTACGGGATTTGGTTTTGTTTTGTTTTCTCCCCTGCAGCTAGGTTAAACCTCATTCCCAACCATGTTCCAACCACGACGCAGTCGGAAGATACACTTGGTTAGTCCCCATCACGGCCCCATCATGGTCACGTGCATATTGGAGATCCAATTTGCCTTTGATGTGGGGCTAATTGGAGAGGGGAAGTATCGGGTGAGAGGAGTCTGCCTTGCAGCTAATAATATGCCCCAAAGGTATAGATAGCCCTCGCGTTCGAACACATTTATCATTAATAACATTATGCACAACAGATTTTCTCCCCATATCCCATCGAGCCACGCCACAATCCGCCTCTCAGCGTGACAGAGAGGCGAGCAGCAGCTAAAGTCTTCACAAAGCTCTAGCCGACACATGTGGAGAGCATCCTTGACATTATACAACCGCGCTGGTGTTTAATCACGTGAAACTAATGATAACGCGCAATTCGAACGCCATGTAACTCCCTCCCCCCCCCCCTCCTCAACCCCCCCCCCCCCCCTTCATACTCCTCATTCGGCTTCGACGCTGGTTGCGTCCAAGTTCAAACCACTGGGGCTGGTTCAAACTGGACTGGGGCTGGCTTGCCCATCTGTCCAGGGGTGTAAAATACCCCCCCCCCCTCTCCTCCTCCGATGAAGGTCTGTGCAGTGCCATCTGAGGTGCACGCGCGCCGCACGCACAGCCCGTGACCTATTTCAAGGGCTCGGGCAACGAGCGATGTTTATTCTGTCAGAGTTTGGACGCAGTTCAGTTCACGCGAGAGTTCACAATGGTCAAGGAAAATTGGGGGCGAACTGGAAAAATGTAAAGTGATTTTCCAGATTTGGAGAAAGAGAGAAGAGAGAATGTGAAAGAGAGAGAGAGAAAAAGGAGAGGTGGGGAGAGAGAAAGAGCGGGAGAGAGAGAGAGGGAGAGAGAGAGAGAGAGGGGCAGTGAAGGGAGAGACAGGAAGAGAGAGAGGAGAGTGAGGAGAGAGGACAGAGAGGGAGAGAGAGGAGAGAGGAAGAGGAGAGAGAGAGGAGAGAGAGGGACAGTGAAGGGAGAGGCAGGAAGAAAGAGAGAGAGAGAGGAGAGTGAGGAGAGAGAGGAGGGAGAGGGAGAGAGAGAGAGGAGAGAGGATAGAGCGATGAAGAGGAGAGATGGGAGATAGGGAGAGGTAGAGAGAAAGAGAGATAGAAAGAGAGAGAGGGGAGGGGGAGAGAGAGAGGGGAGGGGGGGGGGGGAGAGAGAGGGGAGGGGGGGGGGGAGAGCAGAGAGAGAGAGAGGTTGCAGAGAGATATAGGTGAGCAACTCTCTTTCGTTTCTTGTCAATATTGCAAGACTGGTTTCGATCAATTACCGGATATTTTTCATTGGATTCCTGGGTCTTGTCCAGGCCGAGACCGTCCGCTCAGTCAGGCCGTACAGAAGAGCTCCAAGAACGCAGCCCAGGAAAGTATAAACTGAAAATAATTACAAAAAAAAACCAGTCAGAAACAACATTTCAAAATGTGAAGTTTCTCCCGGAGTGGGCAGGGCATGAACAAACACTGGGTTGGGGATGGGTGTGTATGCTTATGGGCCTAATGCTCTGTACTATAATTATGCGTGATGTACCGCGCGTTTATGGAATATCTGTGAGCTAGTTTAAAAAGCGTCCAATCCGACTGATTCTATTTGTCGCTTATATTTCAAGCGCATGAGAAAATGTCAAAGACCTTTCTGGGAGGGGGGGGGGTGATCAGTAAGGGTGATACACGGAGTCACTGTGTTTTGAAATAAATGTTCTTGGTCCACACGTCTTATGTGAAGCCTTGAAGGGGTCTACAATAAGTTATGGCATAAACATAAATGCAGATATGGCATAAAGTAACTGGACATTTAAGTTGTGGTAGGCCTAGGAATCGTGGAAAGGATATAATAGGCCTACACGTCAGCCTATAGGAGAGACATGTAGGCCTAGCTACACTTGACACAGAAATGCCATTCTATTATCACCCTCTTTTATGCGGTTGGGATACAGTCGCCGCTCCTGCAGCGCAATATTTCGCATTGTGAGTTTTCAAGGGTGGTCCAATGTAATCCCTGCCTGTTAGCTCCACTAACCTAGATCTAAAGCCTGTCGCTTTGTGACGCTGTAAATTGATAGCTTCTGCCTGGATCCAGACAGTCCTGGTTAGACCACGTGACGGGTTTCATTTTTGCCCTAATTGATTGACCGGCCTTGAGCTTTGGAATCGTGTCTGGAGAGAGAAAGAGAGAGAGAGAGAGATAGAGAGAGAAAGAGAGAGAGATAGAGATAGAGAGAGAGAGAGA